>JADRCG010010478.1:2567475-2587560 GCA_019844195.1 Rhabdomys dilectus
AACAAGAAGAACAAGAAGAACAAGAAGAACAAGAAGAACAAGAAGAACAAGAAAAACAAGAAGAACTACTCTGAATCAGTATAGATTGTGCTCAGAAAAAATAAAAATTCTAAACAGTTATTTCTGACCATTAGGGTTTTGAGTCACAAATCATTTGGAGTAATTATGACAATGAATAGCATATAGTGATACTGGAATATCATTTGTACAGAATTTAAATAACCATTTGGGTAAGACATCTAAGACATCAAATTCACCAGAAACAAACAATATATGACTAATTTTGAAAATGAATATATTAGAAAATATAATGAAGAAATATATCAATTTAGCAAGATTATTGACTTATGTAATTCTTGATGTCTGTTATAAAAGACCCTGTTGGAAACTTTTTAAATTTAAGAAATATTTTTAACATCAACTATGAGTTGGTGACTTCCTAGATAATTTATCCCATTACTTCTTCGAAATGTGACAAACTTGCTGATTGGCTACTGAAAGATATTTTTGGTGGTCAAGATTTGCTGAGAATAAAAGAGTGGAGCCTCTCAAAGTACAGTTATAGTAGGCTCCTGTCTACAAACCTAACAGAGTATCATTAATAATGTCAAGGATTGTTTTTTGCCCATAGGATAGGTCTATTATTGGGGCAATCATTGGTTGACCATTCCATTTTTCTCTTTGTTCCTTCACATCTTGCCAGCAGACTATATTTTGGCCCAAAGTTTTTCTGTATTATTTGGTGTCCTCTTCCCACAACTTGGAGTCCTGTCTGGCTGCAGGATGTCATGCCTACAGGCACCAAAATCATTTCTTAAAACCACATGGAAACCTAACACTGTAGAAATTCCATAAAATGTACAAATTTACAGATATGAAAGAAGTTTTAAAAAATATCACCATATAAGTGATTTATACCATGAAAGACTATCCAATAAAATCCCAATGCCAAGTATATCTTTCATTTTTTTTTGAGCTTTTGGTTACTTGAATTTCATCAAACTCCTTAACATTGCAAGGAAAATGCCATTATTCTTGGCTATTTTACAAAATTTGACTGTGATACTCTGTTGCTGAAGACATCAAAATTTTGAATTATAAAAACATAGAAAATTAAGCTAACATCAAGCTAAATGTTTTAACCTTATTTGTTCTGCCAAGGTCTTTATAGACTACTGTGGTAGAAAAGTAATCAGTTGTTATTCCAGTTGTAAATCTTGCAAGATACAAATAATAACTGGGCTGGCAAGACATAGCAGGTAATGAACAGCTATGGCACAGATGTTATAGGAGGAATCACCCAACTTTTGATTGGTTTTAAAGCTCTCTCTACAAAGAGAGTAATTCATGCATGGTACCATTATGTTGTCTTAAAACCCGTGGCTCACTTTGTCATATTCCCTAGGGGAGAACTTAAAAGTATTATTTTGCAGAATGCACACAGTTATAGAATCCCTATTTTTTTCATTATATCTGTAGATTAGTACAATGTGTAAAGATCCTTTGTAAAGCTTCTATTTTCAGTACACAGTGATTAAAATAGGAGCAACAGCTTGCCATAAAAGACTATGAAAAGATTATTTATACCAAATCTTTCTGCAAAGTCTCACATATCAATGCACAATAGATATGGAAGTATTGTTAGAGTCAGAGGTAGTGTGAATCTGAGGCAAAGACATATATTCTGGGCATTACATGGCAACTGAACATATAAGGTTATAACAATTCTAACAGAATATACTAGGCGCACATAAGATGAAAATAGACAAAATCCCAGTATAGATTGTAAAGTATCTTATGGAGTACCACCCATAATGGAGAACTATTCCCAACTGATTGCTATTATTGTAGAAAAAGTTCTGTGTTCTTCTGAAATTACATTTCTCAGAGGTATCCTATGTTTAAGTACATAGTCCTACATCCATGTATATTTAGGCAGAATGAGATGGATAGTGTGTTTTATTTTTAAAGAGCTCAGAAATAATATACATGCAAATGTCATATAAACTAAACAAGTTATATTTTTATACTTACTAACACACACACACACACCACACACAGACCATGATTCCTTGATTTTGAGAGACAATCTATGGTACATGGGAAGGTTTAGAGTAGGAAAGAGAAGAGAAAAATGATGTTCTTATATTTGAACTGGAAAAAAAATAAAGTTGGAAGGGAAAAAATGTAAGGCTGTGGGAAGAAAATGAGGGCAATAATAGTATACACTTTATCAAAACAGACTGCATATATGAGCATCTCAGAGAACAAAAAAAAAAGAAAGAAGAAAAAACAAATGAGTTGTTAAAAAATTTAAAAAAATAGGAAGAATATTGGATGACAACTTGAAGGAATTTGGAGTCGCCATGATAAAAGTTCTCTGATCTTTTCTATAAGGGGTTATGTAGATTAGGTTAAATTAGGTTAAGTGGAGTTGGAAGACTCATCTTAAATGTTGACAATAACTTTTCAAGTTTAGGGTTTGATACTGAAGACAGAGAGAGAGAGAGAGAGAGAGAGAGAGAGAGAGAGAGAGAGAGAGACAGAGAGAGACAGAGAGAGACAGAGAGAGAGACAGAGAGACAGAGAGAAACCGACAGAGAGAGGCAGAGAGAGAGAAACAGAGAGAACTAGCAGAGCAGGAACATTTACCTTTCTCTATATGCTCACTGCAGATTCAATGTGAGCATCCATCTAAAACTCCCTTTGCTACTTTCCTGCCATGATGGATCCTAGTCACGGACCAAAATCCAAAACCAGTCTGTTCTTTCTTAAATTGATTTTGTTTGGTGTATTGTCACAATACGTATATGTAAAACTAATATACTACTATGTTTTTAAATGCATTTTTTATTTGTGTGGTTTCTAAGCAGCTATTTTGAAGAACTGATCATTTCTGTGTCCACGGGCTTCAAAATGTGTGACAGTGGCAGAATAGTTAATGCTGACCGCTTTTAAATATTTACAAGGATTAATGTTTTGCACTTAGTAACACCACTTTCATAATTGAGAAACTGCTTTCATTATACCGTTTGCATTAATATTATACAATATTCTTAAAGAAAATCACATCTATTGATTTATTATTCCACAAGTTTAATGGTTATTTTACTTTATTTTGTACTTAAGACAGGAAAAGATAACTCATGAATATATGTTGTAAATATTTATGAAAACATAACAAAGGATATAATCAAATCATGACTTTATTTTTTTCAGTTACTATAAGTTGACCTATTTTGTCATAGTGTGGTTGCCATTTATATATAAAACGGAATTATTTTTTCTTCTAAAAGTATATATACAAGAGACATTCTCAAAGACAAATAAAATTTGCATGAAATAATTCTCAAAACAAAATCTCAGAGAAAATGGCCAGTTATAAGATTTTATTTTTTTGCTCTATAAGGATGTATTTCAACACTGTGAAGGGCAATGTTTTTCTTTGGTGTTCCAGGTTGTTTTGTGGCAGAAAATGAGAACTATTATTCTGAAAAGGCAAGATATTACCAAGAAATATGTGGTCTCTGATTCAAAGAATTACCTGGCAATTTGTGATACCAGTGCTGTATCATTAGAATTTGCCCTAATATCAGAAAAACATTCCAGGATGTGATAAGTGGCTTTGGAGTGTCAGGTGTGCTACTGATATGCTGGTTTCTACATCCAAAAGGGTAATAAGCAAAAATGAATGTGCATCTTGGAATCCACAAATAAGGAACGCAGAATGATGATAAAAGTTTATTTTTAATTATATGTGTGACAATTATAAAACATGTATCATCCTGCTTCAATATATACCATTAGAAGAATGAAGGTATGGTAAATGCCCTGGTGGTTTGTCTGTTCTCATGTCAGAAAAACAACAACAACAACAACAACAAAAACACCTGCTGCTTTGTCTATGCAACTGTTCACTATGAAGAATGGGTTCATTGATTTGGAAACATATACTATGATACTTCATATTGGGTACCCTTGATCTAAGATACAGTAACTGTGTGGGTAATTTAAATCACTAAAGTCTTCTGAGGCTATCACTGTTGACACATGCCATGCACAACTGAATGTTCCAATTATTCATAGTAACAATCGCATTATGAATATGAATACTTGGTGTTTATGAAGCATGTAGTCCTCCTGGATAAGTAGGCAGACCGGATTAATTACATTGAAGAGTTGGGCTATTTTTCACATTATTGTGACCTCTATAGTATCTTCCACATGGTCTACAACTGTAAATGTCTTCCAAGTCTGCATAAAAAGTTTGAATTTCTTTATAATCATTGCTACGCTTCACACTCAATACAGATTTTATTTTTAAAGTATAATTTGTATTATTGAACATATGTTTGTGTGCTATTTAGGATTCTATTTTCTATGAAGTTAACTTTATCCTGCTCCTTGCTTTATATCAGTATGTGATGAACATTTTCACAACAGAAATAAACACACAAAGTGTGTATGCAGCTCCTGCGGCTCAGTAGCACAACAAAGATTTCAATGTACCTATTATTATTATTATTATTATTATTATTATTATATTGTTTTATTATTCTATATTATGTTGTTGTTATTGTTTTTGTTGCTTTTTTCTTTCATATACTACATCATGACCACTGTTTCCCCTTCTTCCTCTCCTCCAAGTCCTTCCTCCTCACCTCTCTCTCCCCCAGATCCAATTCTCCTACTTTCCCTTCAGAAAAGGGCAGATTTCTAAGGGAAATCAACCGAACTAGATATATCAAGTTATAGTAGGACTAGGCATAGCCACTCATGTTAAGTCTGTACAAGGAAGCCAAATAGAAGGATATGGCTCCTAATAGCAGACTAAAGAGTCAGCGACAGTCTCATCTTCCACTGTTCGTAGTACCACAAGAAAGCCAAGCTGTGTTCATCCAAAACATATATGAAGAACCTTATGCAGGCTTCCTAATTCAATCTCTATGAGTCCCTATGAGGTTCCAGACCAATGTAAAAGTTAAACAAATGTAACTTTTACAATGAGAAAATACAATTTGAAATTACTTTTCCTTAGCATAAAGTATGGAGAAACTTTTGAAAATTTGAAGAAGTCCTACTTATCTACAGGTTTTTGTTTGCACTTGGAGTGGAGCAACAGAAAAATTGTTTCTGAGATCAGAGCCATGAAGACCTTCCCTATGGCTTTTTTTTTCACAAGTTCACTCACTTAAACACTTCCTATTCATAACATACCAGTTATAAATACTTTGAATTACTTTTATGTATGATTTTAAATGTTCTAGTTTAATTTTTATGTATGGGAATACATGATCTTCCTAGAACAACTTAAAAGACTATTTTATTCTATATTGTGAATTTTTGGCACCCTTACTGAGATCTGCAGTTCTCTTTCCTTGCTTTTAAATTTGGGCATTCTACACAACTCTTTGTAAGTCTTTTCTTATGCTAACAGTTTTCGTGATCTAAGTTTGCATTGGCTTTTTTTAAGGGGTGGCAAAAGAATTTACAGTGAAATTTTATTAGCTTTTTACTTGAGGTTTCATTTTAATTTGTTTTTAAACTACTAGAATATATTTTTCTACCTAAATAAAAGTTACATTTCAATGAGACATTATAAGATTATTTTTTGAAGTTATGAATTTTGGTATTTCCAGCAATATTTTTGTTTTATGAGGGTTCATTAATTGTATGAAGACTGTGAGAGTCTATACCATTAAAAAACATTATCCAGAGAAAACTGTATAAAATACTTGAGAAAACCATCATTTTCTATAGTCAAAATTTAAAAATAAGTTAAATGTCCATTTACAAAGCATCAGATTTAGCCATTTAAAATATTTTGCCACCCCTTGCCCGGACCCCTTTGGATTTGAGCAGCCAGACAGCTAGTCTGCTCCCCTGAGGAAACTGCATCCAACTGCATCCTAGCCAGGTCACAGACCACGGAGTTGCAGGTAGGAGCAGCCACTCACCACCCTAGGCCCCAGAAGGACTACTGGCAGTAGGGAGATCCCAGAGTGAACCTGGCACCCAGAACCCACTCCTGCAGAAAAACACGCCCCTTCCACCCCTTGCCCGGACCCCAGTGGACTGAGCAGCTCCACAGCTGATCTGCTCCCCTGAGAAAACTGCTTCCGGTGGCATCCTAGCCAAGTCAAGAACCACAGAGCTGCAGCCAGGTCACAGACCACAGAGCTGCAGAGCAGGGGACACCATATCCTGAAGCATCCTAGAGGAGCAACTACACTCATAGCAGCAAACACCTAGCTGGTCTACTACCATGGAGACACCATAACCTGAGATAACCTAGAGGAGCCACTGTACCCAAGAAAGCAGGAGCTCAGGATCATAGAGTTATCCAGACCCCGAGGAGTTCTGACACAACCAAGATAACTGGAAAGGCAGACTCCAGTCAGAACCAGTGAGTGCGATTAGCACTACAGCTAACCAAGTAGCAAAAGGCAAGCATAAGAATGTAAACAACAGAAACCAAAGTTACTTGGCATCACCAGAACCCAGTTCTCCCACCATACCAAGTCCGGAACACCACATCACACCCGAAAAGCAGGACTCAGAATTAAAATCACTTCTCATGATGATGATAGAGGAATTTTAAAACAGACATAAACAACACTCTCAATGAATTTGAGGAGAACACAGGTAAACAGGTAGAAGCCCTTAAAGAAATTAAAAAAAAAAAAAACCACAACCAAACAGGTGAAGGAATTATACAAAACCATCCAAGATCTAAAAATGGAAGTAGAAACAATAAAGAAATCCTAAAGGGAGACTACCCTAGAGATAGAAAGCCTAGGAAACAGATCAGGAGTCATAGACGCAAGCATCACCAACAGAATACAAGAGATAGAAGAGAGAATCTCATGCGCAGAAGATACCATGGAAAACATAGACACAACGGTCAAAGAAAATGTGAAATGCAAAAAGCTCCTAACACAAAACATCCAGGAAATCTAGGACACAATGAGAAGACCAAACCTAAGGATAATAGATATAGATGAGGGTGAAGACTCCCAACTTAAAGGACCAGTAAATATCTTCAACAAAATTATAGAGGAAAACTTCCCTAACCTAAAGAAAGAGATGTACTTAAATATACAAGAAGCCTACAGAACCCCAAATAGACTAGACCAAAAAAGAAATACCTCCCATCACATAATAATCAAAACGTCAAATATACAAAACAAAGAGAAGATACTAAAAGCAGTAAGGGAAAAAGGAAAAGTAACATATAAAGGCAGACATATAAGAATTATACCAGACTTCTCACCAGAGACTATAAAAGCCAGAAGATCCTAGACTGATATCATACAGGCCCTAAGAGAACACAAATGCCAGCCCAGACTACTATACCCAGCAAACTCTCAATCAATATTGATGGGGAAACTAAAATATTCCATGACAAATACAAATTTACACAGTATATTAACACAAATCCAGCACTTCAAATGATAATTGAAGAAAAACTCCAACACAAGGAGGGAAACTGCAACCTAGAAAAAACAAGAAAGTAATCCTCCAACGACCCAAAAGAAGGTAGCTATACAAACATAACTCCACTGCCAATAACAAAAATAACAGGAAACAACATTCATCTTTCCTCAATATCTCTGAATATCAATGGACTCAATTCTCCAATAAAAAGACATAGACTATCAGACTGGATACTCAAACAGGACCCAACATTCTGCTGCATACAAGAAATGCGCCTTTGTGAAAAAGACAGACACTACCTCAGAGTAAAAGGTTGGAAAACAATCTTCCAAGCAAATGGTTCCAAGAAACAAACTGGAGTAGCCATTCTAATATCAAATAAAATCAATTTTCAACCAAAAGTAATCAAAAAAGACAAAGAAGGTCACTTCATATTCATCAAAGAAAAATATACCAAGAGGAACTTGCAGTTCTGAAAATTTATGCCCCAAATGCAAGGGCACCCACATACATAAAAGAAACTTTATTAAAGCTTAAAGCATACATTGCACCTCACACAATAATAGTAGTAGATTTCAACACCCCACTCTCAGCTATGGACAGATCGTGGAAACAGAAACTAAACTGAGACACAATGAAACTAACAGAAGTTATGAACCAATTGGACTTAACTGACATCTATAGAACTTTTCATCCTAAAACACAAAGAATATACCTTTTTCTCCGCACCTCATGGTACCTTCTCCAAAATAGACCATATAATTGGTCACAAAACAGGCCTCAACAGATACAAAAAGATTGAAATAATCCCTTGTACTCTATCAGACCACCATGAACAAAGACTCATCTTTGACATGGACAAAAACAACGGAAAGCCCACATACACGTGGAAACTGAACAATGCTCTACTCAATGATAACTTGGTCAAGGAAGAAATAAAGAAAGAAATTAAAGACTTTTAAGATTTAAATGAAAATGAGGACACTTCATATCAAAATTTGTGGGACTTCATGAAAGCAGTACTGAGAGGAAAAATCATAGCTCTAAGTGCCCACAAAAAGGAAATGGAAAGAGCATACATTAACAACTTGACAGCACACCTGAAAGCATTAGAACAAAAAGAAGCTAATATACCCAAGAGGAGTAGACGGCAGGAAATAATCAAACTCAGGGCCAAAATCAACCAAGTTGAAACAAAAAGAACTATACAAAAGATCAACAAAACCAGGAGCTGGTTCTTTGAGAAAATCAACAAGATAAATAAACCCTTAGCCAGACTAACCAAAGGGCACAGAGAAAGCACTCAAATCACTAAATTCAGAACTGAAAAGGGAGACATAACAACAGAAACAGAGGAAATTAAAAAAATTGTTAGATCCTACTACAAAGGCCTATACTCAACAAAATTGGAAAATCTGGATGAAATGGACAGTTTTCTAGATAGATACCAGGTACCAAAGTTAAACGAGGAGCAGATAAACCATCTAAACAGTCACTTAACCCCTAAAGAAGTAGAAAAAATCATTAAAAATCTCCCCACCAAAAAAAATCCAGGGCCAGATGGTTTTAGTGCAGAATTCTACCAGACCTTCCAGGAAGACTTAATACCAATTTTCTTCAAACTATTCCACAGAATAAAAACTGAAGGAACAATACCCAATTCATTCTACAAAGCTACAATTACACTCATACCAAAGCCTCGCAAAGACCCAACAAAGAAAGAGAACTACAGACCAATCTCTCTTATGAATATTGATGCAAAATATACTCAATAAAATTCTCGCAAACCAAATCCAAGAACACATCAAAGCAATCATCCATCATGATCAAGTAGGCTTTATCCCAAGAATGCAGGGTTGGTTCAATATTCGAAAATCCATCAATGTAATCAACTACATAAATAAACTCAAAGAAAAAAACCACATGATCAGCTCACTTGATGCTGAAAAAGCATTTGACACAATTCAACATCCCTTCATGTTAAAAGTCTTGGAAAGAGCAGGAATTCAAGGTCCATACCTAAACATAGTAAAAGCAGTATACAGCAAGCCAGTAGCCAATATCAAACTAAATGCAGAGAAACTAGTTCTGGCTTGTCAACAAAAGGATGGACTGGGTATTAAGATTATCTTGTACCTCACCGGTACAAATAAGAATAATTATGCTCTAATTGTATTTTGAGAGAATAGTTTCATTTTAACAGGAAGTGTAATATGTAGGAGGAGCTAATGGGGAAGGAGCAACAAGAGAAAAAGATGGAGTAAGGAGAGGAGAATATGAAGTAGATGAGAATCAAGGTAATGAGAGAGAGAAAGAGAGAGAAAGACAGGAGGGGCATGGAGGCAGAAGTTCATGTGTCTCCACCAGTCAAAGATAGTTTACATATCAAGGTTGGGTATTGGGTTACACTTCTGATTGAGCATTACCATACTTATAAATCCTTTGATTAACATTAAAAAAATTGTATAAAAGCAAAATGGAAAAGTGGGCACAGGATAGGGGTTTTTTTAGGGAGGGAGAAGGGGATGACATCTGAAATGTAAATAAAATATCCAATAAAAAAAAAAGAAAAAAAAAGGAAGAAAGTTGATTGCCACATGGATGCCATGCACTCAAAGATGCATATGCACAACAGTTGAATAAATTTACTTCAATTATAATTTTTAAAAAATAAAAAAATAAAGGCACAGTGATAATAGAAGGCATAATTTTGTATAGTAAATCTTTAGGAATTATTCATCATGTATACCTGAAACTTTGTATTTGAAGATGACAGACCAGATACCTAGCAAATTAAGAATGTAGATTCTGGCAACAGAATATGTGGAGTTCAATTTTGCTGGCAAAATGAGGATGGTAATGGTACGTACTCTGCAGGGCATTTGTATTTATGAATTGACACAATTAAAACATTGAAAACATTGAAAACGCTTTTAAAATTAAAAATATATACATGTATAATTAAATGTTATATTATTCCAAAAAATAAAATAAAATATTTTTGCCCTGATAACATTTTGTCAAATATATTGGTAAAGAAACAAGAAATAAAAAAAAAAAAAGAAAGTAGGAGGCAATGAAAGAGAAAGGAGTTAGAAAATAAAATGATAGGTTATAATTCTTTTAGGCATTTTTATTATGCTTTATTTTACTTCATTAATATCTATAATAAGCCTGTTTATTTTCTAAAAAGCAATGGAAAAGTAATATATGAGTACGGGAAGGATGCTGGGGAGAACCTGCACAGACCCTAGGAATAGAAAATTGTAATCAGAATATGTTTAAAAATGTCTACTTTAAGTAAATGATCAAAAAGAAATAGATGCAATAATATTTAACATTATCAAAAGTTGCCAAACAAAAGTGAATGATTAGTTTTATACTATCATTAATTCTTTCACTCTACAAATTCAAGTACCCGAATTCAACTAAAATACTATGCAATCTTTACATGCCAAATTGATTACCTTCAGTAACATTTTATCACTGGTAGTAAAATGAATTGGTTGTATTTTGTCAAATTAATTTTATATATAAATAAAACAGGCATATATATATAGTTTATTCAAAGTATATAAAGAGAAAATGATAGATATGAGATTTGAACACATATAGTATAGTTGTGCAGTCTATGCTTTAAATAAGTGTATAGCATAAGTATGGTAAGTTAGATAACTATAATTTTATCCATAACACTTTCACATGTACTAGAATTGTCTAGCTTAAAATTATCTTGAAAGATCTCAATTGAAAATTGAAAATTGAGTACTAATACAACTGTATTTACTTGAATATTGCAGACCTGATTTTTGAGACATCATAAAATTTATTCAAGTTCACAATAAATTCTATAAATGTAAGTTTAGTTCCTTTTCTAGATGAAAAGCTGAATTTCCACTTAAAAAATTAATACAGTGAACCTCAAATTTGATATAGAACTATATTTTTTCCCAAATTCACAGGGCATGATGGAACATTTTATCTTTAGTAGTAAAATGAATCAGTTGTATTTTGTCAAATTAGTTTTATATATGAATAAAAAGGCATAGTTTAGTCACTCAAAGACCACTCAAAAGGAAAACAGTCAACAACAAAAAAAGAGAGATCGTAGTGAAGAGTTAAAGTTATTTATTCCTAAAAAATTGTACAATGAGTTTCTCCTTGTAGAAAGAATACCCCCAAACTGCCAAATCATTTGCCATAGTTAGAATCTGTATAAAAATGTCATTCAGTTTGGAATACATAAGATATAATTCACTGTTGAAAACTTGATATGGAATTAATTACAAATTTTCAGAGAAGTGTGGTTTATCCTATATTCTAATCATTGAGTTTAAGAGTTTTCTCTTCATCTACATAAAGTCAACTAACCTAGACACTTGGAGATCTCAAGAGTCTGAACTACCAAAGAACATACATGGGCTGGACCTAGGCCTCCCCACAGATAGGTAGCAGATGTGCAGCTTGGTCTCCATGTCTTAAACAATTAGAATGGGGGCTAATCTAACAACTATTGCCTTTACATGAAATAAGTTCTTCTAACTGGGCTGCCTTGCCTGGCCTCTGTGGTGAGGAAGCACTTAGCCTTGCAAAGACTTGAAGTGCCAGGGTAGAAAGATACCCAGGGGCAACCCACCTACTCAGAGAAGGGGAGGGGAAAAGGATTGTGGGAGAGGGTGACTAAGCAGAGGGCAGTGAGTGAAATGTAAAGTAAATACGTAAAACATAAAAGTTAAATTGAAAGTTTAAAAAAAAAGTCTAGTAAGGAATCTTAGATAACATATATGAACATTTCTCCTCATTTCCTGAAGATAGTACTAAAATATCAATATTGACTAAATGTTTAAAGAAACTAAAACTTGTTGTTCATTTGTTTTAGAGACCCCCAAACAAAACAAGCTTTTACATAATCAAATGGAGACAGGAAATAGCATAGATTAAAAACTTCTGTTTGATTTCCAGACACAACATCTAAATGCTGTCTCTGTGAATTCCAAAGCTGAAATTAATGAGTGTTGAATTATCTGTCAGAGTGAGAACATACTGAATGTGGCAAGTAACTAAAAACTATCAGACTGAAGTTTTAATGCTGAAAATAAAATAATTATATCGTTCTCTGATAAAAGTATTCAAGGCTCATTTTGAATTTCAATCAATTATATAGTTGAAGGAAATCTTTCATTGTTCTTTCACAACAATTTTTAACTTAAAAGTAATTTCATTGCTTAAAAAAACTGACAAATGACATGAATAAGTCTGTCATTCCTTAAGTTGGTCAGAATCTCAATTGCTATTTAATTTTTCTGAAATATAATTCTCTAATTATATACTGTGATTGTTCCAATTCCTGACTGTTCCCTTTTAAAAATAAAAGAAGATAAAAGTTGTTCCAATGATTTGAAGTCAAATATAAAATACTTTAGAAAACTTAAAAAGTCTTCAGTAAATATTTAATATTTTACATTTAAACTTACATATTTTTAAAGGTGGACTAATATTTTAAGTTTTATAGTTTGTTTCAACTTGAAAGAACTGGAGAGCCTTGTATACCTTAACTAACTGGAATCAGAGTCTACAGAGTTTGAAAGCAGTAACTCATCTGAACAGCTCCATAAAACATTTACATACATCTTAGAGTCACTGTATTTTATAGATAGTATTATAATAAGATAGTTGGGAAATACCATATCTAAATACATTAATTTCAATATATGAACAAGTAGGACTCCTACTACCTATAGTTTTACAGATTAGAATTTTATTATGGATTTGGCCTAAAGCTTACTTTATGTTATTTGAGTTCCTTAAGTTACATGAGAATTACACATGTAAAGCCATCTTTCTTAATGGTAAATAAAGTTGCCAGAGACTAATAGCAAGGCAAAGAGATAGAGGAAGAATTTTAGGATTTGTGGTCAAAGGGAGGAATAGAAGAAGGATTATTTAGAATCTCCATGCCAGAAAAGGAATAAAATCTAGGCTTAACAGCTGGAGCAGAGAGATCATACCAATCATGTAAAAACTAGTGAAGAACAGGCTCAGGGGGCACCCCTCTGCCATTGAGTCTAGGGTAGCAAAGATGAAATATAGATTTTAGTAATCAGTAACTCAGAAGTATCAGAGTTACATTACATTAGTATCATACATTACATATCCACATTACATTAGTAATGTTGAAGTTTGTGAGTGGCCTAGTCATTGAGCTGATTAAGTCATATTAAACATAAGGATACGTGTGTGTGTGTGTGTGTGTGTGTGTTTTATTTGGAAACATTGATGTGGGTCACAAGGAACTCATGCTATGATCACTGGGTAAATGAGAGCAAATTAATCACCCACTGCAACAGAATTTAAGTGTATATGAATAATCAATCCAAAGCAATAATAAATTCAGAGATAATGGCTGAGTAATGGATAATTAACATTTAAGAGATGATGCCAAAACTAGTTACTGGTGGTCCTAAATTCTCTCAAATGTAAATAATGTTATTAGGTCCATTTTTTAATGAAAAAATCTTCAATTATTTTTTCAGAGGGAGAGAATTTGGCAGATTATAGATACCTAGCATTTTCCTACATCTCCATAAATGTAAAATGAAATGGTGTGGCTGCAAAGAAACTATAAACAATATGAAAAGGCACAGGAGAGAATCAGTGAATCACATATAGAAACAGCTGAAATCCAGAAATACAGACTTTTATAGATGTAGAAGAAAGAGCTATCACATCACAAGGTGGGCAAGATGGTAAGGGAGTGAAAAGACTCATCGTCAATGAGAAATTAAGCAAGATTGGTTAGATCCATATATAGAAAATTGTCAACTGTGCAAAATTATATCTTAAAATGGGAATTGTGGAGTCACACTTAATGACCATCTATATTCCCTAGGTTTTCCATTGGTTCTCCTGTAAGAGGCCAGCTAGTGAGTGTTGGCCTCTCTGTGTTTTACATCTCCCACCCAGTGGCTACCCAGAAAACTCATAGGCAAGCACTCAAGAGTAGTTGAACAACAGGAACAAAACAAAATACAATAAAAACAAAAAGAACTGGCTCTATCTTACAGGGAGAGTAGATGTAAACCTAGGTTATAGATGTCTGTCATGCACTATAGATAGATACAGCCAATGTTTTTTTTTTGGATTTGTGGCCTATATTCTGAGAACAAAAGCAAAGTCTACTATGTGTGAATATGAAGAAGGTCTTGAAACAGAAACAAGTGTAACCAGAGCACAGTGTGTACAAAATACAACCTACACAAGAAGTCACATCAATCTTACTACTTTTCACATACCAGTGACAGTGAACATTTGGGTGAAACATGGTTTCTTTTTGAGACTTCAGTGAGCCCATGTGTGCCTTTCAAGAGATTGTCTCTTTCAAGAAGACCTACAGACTATCAACCAGCTATTCCACTTTTGAGTGTATCCACATTAACAAATCATGTTCATGGCAGTACTATTGAAGGAACAAAATTTCAGAGCCATTATGTGAAAAACTACTGAAAATATATTGTAGATCAAAACATAGAAAGAAAACTTCTCCTGTATAAAACCTCTGAAAATAATTAGGTCAGAGTGTAGACACATCAAGTTCTCATTATGAATTGATCTTTAGTATGGTGGTGATTGTCTAAGAATAACAGCAACATAATTTATAGAAAGTTCAAGCAAAGAAGGTCTATTTGTTCTTTATTTTCCTAAATTCATTTATTTGGAATATACAGTTTTTTGCTATCATATATACTGAGATATGATTCTTATGTCATATATTTCATATTATGAAGTCAGATTGTTATGAAAATATTTAATAACTCTAAGTAGTGAAGGATATGAGGTTTGAGATCAGCCTGGAGTAAAAAGAGAGTTATGTCTTAGTAAACAGAATAAACAAAGTTCCAAATTGTTCATCCTTCTTATAAAAGTAGTGATTATTTGATAAGAACTACTAGGTAATGAAGATTTAGAAATATGACAAATTCCATTTAACATACTTCTAATGAATCCATATGTTTTCTTTATTGATTTTCTGTCAATGTCTATTTTATTTTGCCCTGTTTAGGTACATAAAAATGTCATCTATTTAACTTGTTTGTATGTTCTATGAGGTAATAAGTATTGTTTTCATATCATTTCTTATTTCTTGATATTTAATATAATTTCAAAAGCAGTTCTAGCATGAGATGTTATATCTGAAAGTATTTAAAGAAAATTGATATGATGAATTAAATATAATAAATGTCTTCACACTTTATATAACATAATTATTTCAAATTAGCCCAACTATAAGTTGGGTACATTGGTTTTCATTTAAGCAGAACATCCTTTTCTTCTTCAATCAAGCAGGTAATACAACATAATTGAATAATGTACTAACATCAATGTTTCATTTACAGAGTGAGAAAAATGGAAAAAGTGCCTATAATAAATTCCGATCAAAATATATCAAATTTCAAATAACATCCTCCAAGACAAGGTAGGGTGGAAGGCTGTATTTTGCCATTAATGCAGTGGTTTCAATCTGTGAGGCACAACACATTATGGGGTTTAATGACACTTTAACACTCTTCATGCATCAGATATCCTACATATCAGATATTCACATTTATAAAGTAACAACAAAATAATTTTATGGCTGAAGGTCACCACAACTCAAAGAACTATATTAATGTGTCACAGCATTAAAAAGATTGAACCACTGTCATTAAGACTATTATAATGAAAATTGAACTACTAGAAAATTTCCAATAATTTTACAGTCTTTCCATCTGGATGCTTTGCCTCTTTTGCTTGGGAAAGAAAGGATGAGAATTAATGTTGAATCAGTCCATCAAATTACTTTAATAGAACAGGTGTCTTTCTGCCAACACTTTTGATTCTGAAGAACACATACTTTGAAATAATGTTTGTGAGAAAGTAAATATGAAAATTATTCAATAGCATGATTTTTAAATAATAAAAATATGTACTGTCAATCTGAGTCTTTATAAAGCTGTCATAGTTGGTGATCTCAATTTTTACTTGGAATAATATCTAATATTCCTAACTGAAACTCTATCTAAATTGATTCCAATGAGAAGCTTTCAATTAGGTTCTAAGGAAAAATGTCTGTTTAAATGGTGAAACAACTTGAATAATTCCTATATTTCAGGACTTGTGAGACACTAATATCTGCCAATGTCATTTAAATCAGGAAAAATGTTATCACTTTATATTTTCATTAATTTTTTCTATCTAATTTATAGATGCCTTATTTATCTAAATATGAATATATTATTTATATTTTATATTAAGGAAATAAATAGAAATTAAATTTGTATTTCTTTTGCTTACTTAACTACTATTCTGTCCATCCATCTATCGAATCTATAGGAAAAAGTGTTGATTGTACATTCCCTGCCCAATCCTAAGACGCAATGTTGACTGATATGTTGCATCCAAGTGACAAATGAAGCACACAGAAAGCTAATAGAGGGAATCAATGAATGGAACAGCTTATTTTATCCCTGAATGATTGCAGCAGGTGAGAAAGATATTTGCTCACAATTTAGAAAGAAATCGAGTCAAGACTTCCCATAGCAAGGTCAGCCAATATCAAGAGAGTACAGCATGCCGTCAAGATATTAAGTTCTTTCAAGAAGGGTTGACAGCCCTTCTGAACCTATGCTATATTGTGTCAGTGTCTTTGTCTTCGATTTTGTATCTTTGCTCTGGATGCTTCTATTCCGTCAATGACATTGCTCATAACAATTTAATTATTGAACTTCTGCAGAGCCATACAGCCACTAGAGGAAATCTAATGCATTTTAATTTAGTAAAAGAAACTAAATGGAATAGAACATCACAATGACGATAGGTCAGGAAATATGCAAATAAAATGCAACTCACAGAGGAGAGGTAATTATTTGTCCAGTTTAAACAGAGCTGTAGTTACCTTTTGCCATTATTAATGAGCTTAATTTTAACTACCAGAGTCAAAAGAAGTTAAACACTCACATTACATGAGATTCAAATGCATTTCTCATTGCCATCCAATTGTACTGCACATATTTTGAAATGAATAAAAGTTTATCATTTAAAGTTTTAAATAACCTTTGTTATGTAAATGGGCTATTCTTAGGAAAACTGCAAAGCTCTTTGAATCCTATAGGGTGCTGTAGTTAAGCTCCACGGTGTTTGTTTGTTTGTTTGTTTGTTTGTTGTTTGTTTGTTTGTGGCACTATTCTCCCAGAAATAAGACTCATACCTAAAATTTATTTATAAATAACTTGGCCATATAGTTAGTCTTTTGTTTGACTAGAACTATAACTTAAGGTAAACTTTCTTTTTAATCTATATTTTGCCATATGACTGGTTTACTATGTTCAGGTATTGTCTTAGTTAGGGTTTTACTGCTGTGAACAGACACCATGACCAAAGCAACTCTTATAAGAACAACATATAATTGGGACTGGCTTACAGGTACAGAAGTTCAGTTCATTATCATCAAGGTAGGAACATAGCAGTATCCAGGCAGGCATGGTGCAGGAGGAGCTGGGAGTTCTACACCTTCATCTGAAGGCTGCTAGCAGAATACTGGCTTCCAGGCAACTAGAATAAGGCTCTTAAAGCCCACACCCATAGGGACAAACCTATTACAACAAGACCATACTTACTTCAACAGGGCCAAACCTTCTAATAGTACCACTCCCTAGGCAGAGCATATATAAACCATTACAGGTATTTTACATTTGTTTCATTACAACTTTTTGCCAAATCTAATTTGTGTTATCAGATTATCAGCAGTTTACAGGAATCAGCAGCAGTATCTAGATCTACTCACAGACATTATTCATGCATTAGCAATGGCGTTTTGATCCAGAGGAAACCACAAGGCTCTGCCAAACATCCTGAGGCCATAGCAGCAACATAACCCTGCTGGAACACCACCCGAATATTTTGGTATGTGTTTCTCTATGAAGTCACAGCAAATAGTGACCAACAAAGATTGGCAAGGCATACCAATACCACACAGCGTCTTCTAACAGTCTGTTGCATTATATTTATGCCCTTTCCAAACATCACATGTTTTCTCAAGCCTCCTATCTAGCAATATATCATATGCTGTTTTTCCAGGCTGCTTCCAGAAAAACAACACACATCTGTTCTCAGCAAACCATCCTTTCACTGTCTCCTTCAGCAAACACATTATTTCATAAGACAGTTTCAAATAAAAGAAAAAAATCACATGACACAACTGAATCTCCAAAGAAAACAGAAAATTTCTACTTTATAAGACATTCTCTTGTTTGACATGGTGTAAAATATTTTTACTGACTTATTTTTACTGATTTAATTATGAAATATATTCATAAATAAATAATTTAACAATATTGACAAAATGACTCACAAGTTTCTCTTACTTGGAATCCACATTCCAGTGTTTTGTGTTAAGTATGCTTTTGAAATCTTCCTGTATTATATGGCAATGTCATTTTTTACATAATTCTTAGCCATCTTCATCTCCAATCTCCTCTATTCTCCTCCCGCCCCCTCTAAAACTTCCCTTCCAACAAGCTCCTCCTCAATTCTGTGTCTTCCTTATTGTGTATTTGTACTGGCTTGTTTTGTGTGTCAACTTGACACAAACTGGAGTTATCACAAAAAAGGAGCATCAGTTTAGGAAATACCTCCATGAGATCCAGTTGTAAGGCATTTTCTCAATTAGTGATCAAGAGGGTGGGTCCATTGTGGGTGGTGCCATCCTTAGGCTGGTAGTCCTGGATTCTATAAGAAAACAAGCTGAACAAGCCAGTAAGTAATATCCCTCATGTGCAGTACATCAGCTCCTGCTTTCTGACCTGCTTGTGTTCCTGTCCTGAATTCCTTTGGTGATGAACAGCAATGTGGAAATATAAGCTGAATAAATCCTCTCCTCCCCAACTTGTTTCTTGGTCATGATGTTTGTGCAGGAATAGAAACCCTGACTAAGACAATATTAATCATCAATTAATTAGTTTCTTGCTTGTATATGCGTCAAGACTATTTGCTGGAGTAAGGGCAAGGTATAGTTGATTGCATCACTATCAAAGCAAAACCTCCAAACATAAGCTACTTTAACTGAATCTAATAAGACTCTCGCTTCCTAGTGATGAAATGCCTGGGCTCAAACATGTTCATATATTTTTTTCAGACAATGTTTTCCGTGAGTGTTATGAACTCAGTGGCTAGAGATATCCACGATATATATATATATATATATATATATATATATATATATATATATATATCCAGAGATATCTTTTAGCTGAGGATCTCCACAGTCTCTAGCTCTTGCATTCTTCCTACATCACCCTCTAAGATACTCTTTGAGATTTGGAGGATATGTTGTGGATATCTCATTTGGGGCTAAGCACTCTACTGTCACTTGCTCTTGGCACTAAACCAGTTAGGAGTTTCTGCATTAACAACTCTTAACTCAATATAAGTCTTTTACACTGAATATTGTTCATAGTACTAATTTATGAATATAAAGAGAAGTAATTAGAAGGATGATAGCATAATGATTTAGAAAAATAGTAGGAGTGGATTCCCCTGCATAAGGAGAATGACTTCATCATCAATTGATATATATATATATATATATATATATATATATATATATATATATAT
>JADRCG010010478.1:2589499-2612340 GCA_019844195.1 Rhabdomys dilectus
CTTCTTCTTCTTCTTCTTCTTCTTCTTCTTCTTCTTCTTCTTCTTCTTCTTCTTCTTCTTCTTCTTCTTCTTCTTTTGTTTTTCATCCTCCTCCTCATCCTCCTCTTTATTTTTCTTGTTTTCCTTGTTTGTTAGTACTCTGGATATTAATACTTCTGTAAAATTTCAGACAAAGGGTTTCTCCCATGCTGTTTGTTGTCTTCCTTTTCACTTACTTGATTGTTTCTTTATCTATTCAAGGTCCTCTTAAGTTAAAGCCCAACTTGCCAATTGTTAGGTTTTATTTGCCCATGGGGAGTCCTACTTAGTATGTCTGGTACTGCCTATGTTTTCTTGTAGAAATTTACTGTTTCAATTTTTACATTAGGGTCTTTTATCTTTTTGTTTTGCAAGGAAATAGACACAGATCTAAGTTCATTCTTTTGCTCATGTATTTCCAGTTCTTCCAGAACCGATTTTTTAAGACATCATCTTGTCTTCTATATGCTATATAACATATTTTTAAAAACTTAGACGGCTTTGTACACACTCATGTATGGGCCTTCAATTTTCTTTCAATGATCTACATTTTCACTTTTAAAAAAAGTACATTTTATTGATGTTATTACTGTAGTTCTAATATATCTTAAAACCTTGAATGGCAAGTTCTCCAGCATTGTTCTTTTTGCTCAGAATTACTTTGGATGTATAGTAAACTTTGGGTCCCATATATATTTTAGGATCTTTCTGTTTCTGCAAAGAATTACTTCAGCATTTTTATTGCTATCTCATTTAATCTTTAAATATATTTGGATGAAAAGAAATTTTTAACATGTTGATTCTACCAATCTATGAATTAAAAATGTCTTTCTATAGTTTTGAGTGTTGTTCTCTATCTTTTCCTTCAGATGAAGTTTTCACTGTAGAATTCTTTCACCACCTTGATTAGTTTTAGTTCTAGAATTTTGAGGCAGTTGTGAATACACATGTATTTATGGTCTCTAATTTGTTTCTATGTATAGAAAAATTATTGATCTTAGAAAGTTATTCTATATCCCGTCACATTATTGAAGTTGTTGATATTTTCTAAAACAAATTCTGAAAATATGTTTTTGAAATTTACATATACCATTATATCATTTACCAATAGGGCTACTTTTACTCTTTTGATTTTATTTGTATACCTGTAAATTTCTTTTGTTGACTTATTGCTCCAACTTGTACATTGTTGGTCAGGATTGAGCAAGGAACTCCTAAAACCTAACCTAAAAGAGCCCCTACCTTGAAAACTAGCATTCATCATATCAGAAAGTGCTATGTAAGTTTCAAAGGGAAGGAATCAATAAATAATTTCACAACTATGATGCTTATAACACAAAGCAACAGGTAAGGCATGATATCTTTAAGAGATCAAGAATAGCATGCATATTTTGACAATGACCAATACCTCTCTACATTAACTTTGGGCCTGCTCAATAAGATGAAATTCATGTCTGGTACTGGAAACTAAGCTAACTACCTGGAACTAGTGATGTTATATACTTTGGAGTAGAATATATAATCATTACTTTTCTAATCAGAATAATTCCTGTTTTAAATAATTAACCATATAACCAACCACCAATAATGTTATATCTCATCCATCATTAAACTTCTCTTTGCAACAGAAAGATATAATTACAGAAAACCACAATCAACGTACAGAGAACAAGTAACCAATAATGCCCAAACAAAATGCTTTATCTGCAGCATAAATCTTACACCTAAAATCAGGATTATATAGAAAGAAGCATTAAAAAACGTTATTAGAATCAGAGAAAAGGGAAGTTTGTTTTGAGATTTGTGTTTTGTCTTCTAGAAATTTGAAAGACCTTATATCTATGAAATCTCATTAACATGGCTGCCTAAACAATAGATAAAAAAAAATCACACCAATAAACATATTAACATTGACGGTGGGAGTCTATGGATCATCATCCCTAGACTGTAGTCATCAAAAGAAAACAGAGAGAAGGAAAATTGTCTTCCAAATAATGAGTATCTAAATTGTTTTCCTTATCTAATGTGGTCATCTCTCAAATAATATACATACAAATAAAATCAAACATGTAGTGTGACAACAATGAAAGAAATTGAAGCCATGAAAAAGTAAAAGCAAGAAAGGGTACAGAAAGTGTTTAAAGTAGAAAATAAAAGTATAAAAATGATGAAATTATATTTGATGATGTAATTGTATTTTAATTACAAAAAATAAAAAAATAATATTTTAATGGATAATATCTAAGAAAATAACTTAATATCAATTTATACAAATAGAAAAATAAAATGTGCTGCTAAAAGTTAGAAAAAACATCTGAAGGGTTTGTCTAAACTAGAAATATGTGAAAAATTATGTTTTGGAAATTGTATTGGTTTTCTCTGATAGCTTTTCAAAAAATCTAATTTCAATTACAAATATATCATTTACAACTTCTAAGGGATGTCTAAGGGATGTATTTTCAAATTTTATGCTGCATTTTTCTTCACAGAGAAATGAAGAATGTAAAAGTTTTGTTTAAAAGAGATTATAAACATAAATGATATAACTCATTAGCATACCAGAAGCTCACCAGATTGCAGGGATCTAAATTTAAGCATCCCCATCATGCAAAAGTTTTCTTCAGTGGCTGTCTTTCTGTTGTTGTTTTATGGGAGGGGGGAGTTATTAGTTAGGGAATATAGGTTGTGACAGAATTTTTCCATGCCTCTCCCTCTCAACTGTGTATCTATAGTCATCAATTTCACAGTAAAAGTAGCTAGTTTCCTTGTCATTCAGTCAGTACAAGTATGAATCATGGGCTTTTACATAGTTTCTGAGATCAGCACAGATCAGGAACATGACTCCCAGAAGTTGTAGGACAATGGACTTAGACAAGGCCATTGGAGGCAACTCAAACCACAGACATCAGCACGGCCTTGGATCAATGTGACCCCTGACATCCAAACAACTTGAAAACCTTGCCATGGCTTCAGGCAGCAGCACAGAACATGACCATCCACATGGATTTCTGTGCTAATATAGAATATGTGTATTAACACAGACACCCCAGCTGCAGTAGGACCATGGTCTCAGAGAAGCCTCTCAGAGGCAGCTTAAACCGAGGACATCGCTATAGCATCAGGTGACAGTGCAGGCCACTCAGATAGAAATGACCCTCAGCAACCACAAGGCCCACAGACATCAACATAAATTCAGAATTCAGAGTAAAATATAGACATCTAGACTTCTAAACACTTACTATCTACAAAAAGAAAATAGTGAATAGTGACACCAAGTAAGGAGACATCATGTAATAAATTGGCCTATAAAGAACATCCACTATTCATTATTTAATAGTGAAATTTCATTTTTACTTAATGTGTGGTGGCACATACCTTTAATCCCAGCACTTGGGAGACAGAGGCAGGCAGATTTCTGAGTTCAAGGCCATCCTGGTATACAGAATGAATTCCAGGACAGCCAGGGCTACACAGAGAAACTGTGTCTGGAAAAATAAAAAAAAAATAATTTTACATTAAGTATACTTGATATTACAAAATATATATTTCATTGTTTTCAAATCCCATTAAACTATATTTTTCCTACATGCATACAAACTTATACCAATTCTGAAATATTAACAATAATGCCTAAAATGTCCACTCCTAAATCCACTGAATAGAATCTAATAGCAATAAATATTACATTTACTTCATGTCTTAATTCCAAAAATAAGATTACTAGACTAACTTCTATCTGACGATATCTGTTTCTGTGCATAAGGAAGTAATAGAGTGGGTAAAATTTAATTTATGCTAATCAATAGTTATTCTATAAATTATTTAAAGATACACATGAAGTTATATTTAACAGAATACAGATACTAATTTTAGATAAAAATTCATTTGAAAACATACTTTTATACAAATATTCTGATTTCAATGAAATTCATATTTCACCAAATAATTTGACTATACCATACTACATATACTACAACATTTCATTCATATTAATTAATCAATAACTTACACTAATATTCTACAAAATAATTTTATCAAAATCTTACATATTTGACTTTTCAGAAACAAATAATAAAATATACTCTGATGTTTTTACTCTTCATTATAAATCAGGAATTAAATTACAAGTTTATATATAATTTATATTTTACTTGGTTTTTAAATTGAGTTTTATTTTGAAAAACCTTTACTTTATCTGACAGGAAAATTGCAAAGAATAAGTAACAAAGAGAGAAAGACAAAATAAATATCATAAATCTACCATGATGTACAAACAATAACAATATTGCAATTTCTAAACTTAATTGGAAATTGTTTAATGTAGGTGTGAAATTGCTTAAGCCCCACTGATAAGCTAAAATATGTATACTTTAAATGTTATGTTAAAAAATATTATATGTTAAAAAAAAACAAACTTTCATCTTCTTTTAAAAATGATGATGGTTATATTTAAAGATTCTTATGTTATTCTACATATAATTTCTGAATTTGTATATATTGACCAATCAATGTTGGAAGGTTAAATATAAGATTATGCATGAAGTGTGTGGTGGCGTATTGCTTTAGCACCTGCCCTCTGGTGGTAGACGTGCCCAAGTTCCCGTGTTCGAATCCAGCCCATTCTGCCAGTGTCCCTCACTCACTCTCAGTGAGTGTTTTATGGGGAAAAAATTTAAGAGCCGTGGTGGTGCATGCCTTTAATCTCAGCACTTGGGAGGCAAGGGCAGGTGGATTTCTGGGTCCGAGGACAGCCTGGTCTACAGAGTGAGTTCCAGGACAGCCATGACTACACAGAGAAACCCTGTCTCAAAAAACAAACAAACAAACAAAAAATTATGCATGAATCTCTGGTGCAATAGTTTTGGGGTTTTTTTATTGGCTATGTTTAATATCACATTTTATTATTTATTGGTTACTTATGTTGTGGCCAAGTTTTAAATAAGAATTAAAATTTTACACATTGTCCATGTAATTTTATGGCCCTTCTCTTAGGCTTACATGTGTCAGAAAACTATTTAATAATTTCCAAGCACTAAAAAATAATGTTATGTTTTATGTTAAACAGAAGAAAGACTAACTCCCTGATCAAAAAAGAAAAAAAAATCCCAAAGTGTTAAATTATATTTGGATGCATTTTTTTCCTTTCAGTTTCTAACCTTTATTTTAAAATAGTTACTTAGTGTTCCTTGAGCACTTCTCCAAGAAATCTTTATAATAATTATTTTAAACCAACCAGATTTTTATAAGAAATAATATAGTTATTTACTATTATTAAATTGTTTGAAATTTGTACTAACCTACCTAAGAGCCTGAATATTATGTCTAGTTATTTAATTATGCACATTTGTACATATCAAAATAAAAAATAGAATGTGCCACAATAGAATATAAGCATATTGATAATTGAAATGATATTAAGATCAGCAGAATTCAATACATGCCAATAAAATAAATGTGTCAATTATCATTATTTCTTTCTCTTTATTTACTATTTGAAATAAAGATTGTTAAGCCATGATCACAATGCTGATTGGTAATAAAATTTACATGTTCAATGAATTGCAATTAAAATATCGTATTTTATTAGAGTGACAAAGTTTTAGTGTCTTCAAAGGAAACATTATTTAACAAAAAGCATGTCTGCTGTAATTTCTGACTGAAGCACTCATTATTTCAACACTAAAATTTTCATAGGAATGAAAGATGGATGAGATGTGATAAAGCAAATACTTTCATAATACTATGGAGTTTTGCCTTGTTTTGTACTGTGTTTGACAAACTGTGACATCTGTCTAAAATCTGTCAGCTTGATGGATGGGAAACATAAATCACATTATCTTATGTCAACATTCCTCTTGGAACAATACTTTAGCCTACATTCAGTATTATGTTCTGAACATGACTCTTGAGGGACAAAGGGAAGTTTGTAACCCTCACCAGGATTTTAATTTATTTTTAAACCACTTTTGAATTAGGAACCAAAAATTTCAAAATGAACAGTCATGACATTAAAATTATCCCAAAGAGTTTGAGAGCTATTACTTCGATACTGACTGTTAAGTATAAATTCTACTTGAATGTGCTTTAACTACCAAGGCATTATATCAGACTTATACTCAAAGGTACCTAAGCATTCAATGGAAGTTTGTTATTTTAACAAAAAGTAAATCTTACATATTTATAAAACCTTTATGAAACTGTATTATGATTTAGGAGCCACTTTAGAGACAATGATTTATTACTAATTTATAAAACACTGAAAAGCATTACAAAACCTATGATCCCTATAAAGCCTGACTTCCAATGATCACTCATTGTTTAATCAGTAAGTCAGGATTATGCCAGTCTTCATGAGTACACTAAAAAGGTTGTGTGTGTTTTGATATTGTATGTTTTGCATTGATCTTCAGGCTGATCTAACCTGCATAGGCATGCAAAGCAGATATGTGTTTGTTGAGGCATCTTTTCATGTCTAACATGCACAATTATATCTTTAGCAAGCATGAAGAATTTGTATTATATCTGAATTTCTCTTTTTCAGTCTTCAGATGAACATGAGCTTGAACATATAGGCCAGTACTGCAGGACTTTCCAGTACTAGCTGAATCTATAGGAGATGGTGGAATCAGAAAGCTATTCCTGCACCAGGTCTTCCCAGCATCTGAATGTGATGCCTTCGCAAACTCCAATCTCTGCAGAACTGTGTCTGAAAGGAGTCAGTGACCTTGGTGACCACAGCAGCTCTAACAGATACAGACTGTGTCTGTGCACCAACAGCTTATCAGCAATTCTTCATACCTTTTTATATTAAACTGTAGTATTGATCTTCCAGAAGAAGTGAATCCAGAAAACTTATTTAACATTTGTGTACACTGAGTTCCTTACGTTCAAAGTCAATGAGTACATAGAATGCATTTCACATAGCGTTCATGGAAACCAGATGAGAAAGTTTAAACAAAAGGTAGACAGTGCAGTGACCCAGTGTCATGTACTATTTGGACAATCAAGAAGACCTAATGAATAAATGAAGAAAGCATATATCTATATAATTTTATTTATTTAAATTCATCTTAATCTTTAATACAGAGTCATTTTATATTCATTGGATGAATATAAATTTGGTAATATTTTAGTATATGAAAATTGATACCATTTTCACTACATAGAGGAAAAATCCACTCTCATTATCCAAACAACTAACTCTCTTGTCTACTATTTTATTTCAATTGCTTTTAAATCTATTAGTTTCTGTGACATCTCCTCCTCTCATTATTGTTCTAACTAGAAGAAACTAGCTTCAACTCTCATAAAATGGGGTTTATACAATAGTTTAAACAACACAATGAATAGATCCACAATAAACCTTAATTTAAGCAGCGGGACATTTTTCATTGCTAATTTTTCTCTTTTTTATTTTGTTTGTTAGGTATAAATTGTCAGGTTTAAACTGAATTTGCTAAAAACCAACGACAACATAAGGTCTACTCCACTTAGTTCTCTGTGGTTTTGAAAGCATTCTGTCTAATCATTTAGACAGAGAGGAGAACTTGTTAGTGGAAATATGATGACATTGAACAATTTAAAACTGCACTTTCTCATACCTTACAGATCTTCAGTATTTATTAAATAACATCATTCTAGTAAAATGATAATCGTATTAAATTACACAATCTGGCAAGTAACTTGAAAATAAAATATAGCTTATATCCAAATAAGGCATTTAAGCTTAATTTGACCTTATTTTTTTTCATAACAGACATTTGCAATTTATTATCACTATGTGTACCTATGAATTTAGCATGTAGAAAATTTTATAAGCAATTGATAAAGAGTTACTTGTGTCTGGAAATGCTTCTTTGGAGCTGTTACACTTCTAATATCTTTATCTTAGAAATACAAATGCTGCAAAGGAGTTACATAGTCATGTGAAATTCCCAACAGAAGGTGGATTTTAGGTCAGGTGGGCAACTCTCTATGATCAATTACCTATTCTGAGATGAACGCAGCTACGATTTCAAGGAAGTTAAGATGTTCCCTTGGGGTCATTATTGAAATTACCAGGGAGGTTACAATCACTAACTGAATCATAAATTTGGCAATACTCTTGGATACAAAGGTAAGAAAATTATATATGGAGAATATGCTTAAAATCGGTCAATCTGAAAAGCTTTATCTAACCATAGATAAACAAGAATAAGTGAACACTTAAGCCTGTAAGTGGTAGCACACGCCTTTAATCCCAGCACTTGGGATGCAGAGGCAGGCGGATTTCTGAGTTCGAGGCCAGCCTGGTCTACAGAGTGAGTTTCAGGACAGCCAGGGCTATAAAGAGAAACCCTGTCTAGGAAAAAAAAAAAACAGAAAAAAAAAAGAAAAGAAAAAAAGTGAACACTTAGATTTGAGATAGGGAAGGTTTACTATACCAAGGGATACATAAATGAAGAGAGAAAGAGAGTGCAGTACAAACCATAAGGAGAATCAATTGCAAATGACTAATACTGTATAGAAAATAATTCAAAGGAAAAACAACTAATTTTAAGTGAATAAAATGTAAACAGTATTATGTTTGCAATGTAATTTCTTAGTAACTGTAATACTTTGTAGACTGAAAAACATAAATTAAGTGAAATTATACAAGGAATTACATCATTTAAATAAAAATGATATCAGAAAAGTTAAGTTAATGAAATGTTTTTTTGTGAAATAACTCATTTTTCAAGAATGATGATGGAGGAAGATATATGATTAGCAATTAGATGCAGTCTGAAAGATTTCTAATATTGCTATCCCCCCTCACCCTGAATATTATCAAACCTGGTTGTCATAAATAGCTATCTGTCTAGACAACTTACAACTAAATATAAAGTGTGCTCATTTACTGTTCTAAAATTCAGAGTCTGAGACACAACCTAAACCAAGTTATTGGTATATAACAAATATGTTTCAGCGGCATTATTTCAATTGTTTCTCAACCAATTATATAACCTAGCTTACATGTTGTTAATGTATAATTAGAATACAGAATTTTGTTTTTATTTAACTTTTCTTTATCGGTTGCAAATAGAGAAAATCAAAGGCTTATTTAGCATGAAAAGAACACATCGACCAGCCCTTGGGTTTAACTGTATCTCCTGTGTTCTGTCCATTATCCTCCTCTTTTCATGTTCCTCATTTAATTTCCGTTCCCCTACTTATTTATCCATAATTATCTATCCTATTTCCCCTTCTTAGAATGAATCACCGCCCCCCACCCCTGCTTTATAGCTAACTTTTGTGGTTATACGGATTGCAGCCTGTTTTTTGGAAGCTTAAATAGCTAACATCCACATATATTAAAATAAGGAACATTTTGTCTTTTGGTGTCTGAGATGCTCACTAGGAATGATTTCTTTAATTCATCTATTTGCCTGTTAATTTCATGACCTCATTTTTATAACAAACAGCTGAGTAATAATTCAGTGTATAAATTGTCATGATTCTATTTCCAATCATCTGTTGATGGACATTTATTTTGTTTCCAATTACTGGCTATTATGATAAATGAGCAGCAATGAACATGGTTGAGCAAGTGTCTCTGTAGTAGGGTGTAGAGAATGAGGACTCCTCTGGATTTAAGCCAAAGAGTGGTAGAGTTGAATCTTAAGGTAGATCTATTTTTAGCTTCTTGAGGAACCACACACTGACTTCCATACTGAATACACATTTCTACTCCCACAAGCAACGCATGTGTGGTGGGAGTAAAAATGTGCACAACCATTCTTAGTCTTCATTCTAGAGAGCAGGTTTTTATTTTTAACTGATCTTAGCTACACTGACTGGTGTAAAATAAAATCCCAAAATAATTTTGATTTTTATTACCATATGACTAAGGATGTTGAATGTTTCTTTAAGTGCATCATTTGTGTTTCTTCTTTTGAGAATAGTTTGTTAGATCTTTACTCCATGTAAAATTGGTTTCTTTTTGAAATACCTTTTTGTGTTCATTTATGCTAAATATTAGCTCTCTATATGATGTCTAAAGTTGGTGAAAGTCTTTTCTTATTCGGCCTATGGCATTTTCTAAATGATAGTGCCCTGTTCAGAAAGTCTTTTCCTGTGAAAATTAGTTCAGTACTACCTATCACTGTCTCTTCTATCAGTGTCTAACTGGCCTTGCTTGTGTTGGAGTCTCTGAATCATTTGGAATTGAGTTTTATACCCAGTGATAAGTTTGCCCAGCACCACGGTTAAGGTTATTGTCTTTTATTCTAGTGTATACATCTGGCTTCTTAATAAAAATAAGTTGTCCATTAGCTTGTGGATTTAAGTTCAGTCCTAATTTTGATTCTATTGATCAACATGTGTAATGTTATATCAATAACTTGATGTTTTTATTATTATAGATCTATACTTCTATTTGAGGTCAGAAATGGTGATACATCCTGGACCTCTTATATTATTCAGGGAGCTATTATTTTAGCTAACCTGGAATTTTTGTTTTTCCATATCCATATCAAGCTGGAAATGGTCCTTTAAAGTTCTGTGGAATATTGTGTTAGAATTATGAAGGGGATTGCATTAAAAATTTAGTTGGCTATTTGTGTGGTAGCTACTTTTGTTGAACTGCTGGTATTGATATATTTTATGCTATCAATCATTAGGGTCATTGCTTCCATTAAATTTATAGAGCTGTATTTTTCTACTTTTCATAAAGTTTTTTCATACATGGCTCTGTCAATGTCATTAGAATGGTATGAAGCAGTTTTATCTTAAAGTAGTTATTATCAAACTGTAACTTCTTAAACATAGATATATGTAAGGATAGCACATTGTGTAGGATTCAACTGGCGTCAACTATCTACAGCATGAACTCATCAGTGCTACATTTTACAAAAATTTCTGCATAAAGTATATGTCAAGAGCTATAAAACAAAATGTTAATATTTTTAGATTAAAAATAGTAGATCTATCTATCTCTATATATATTACTGATTATTATATATACATACATACAAATGTATATACATACAAATATATATACATACATAATATATACATACACTTAACTAAAATAGTAAACATTAAAGAATGAGGCTCATAAAATTTTTAATTCTCATCAATATGTTTGAAATAAAATGAATAAATTTTAAAATATTATGTTCAGGAAAGTGGTTATAGAAAAGATACTTGAAATAACATATTGAGAGTTAAAATTATTTTACAATTATATGAAATTCAATAAAATCTTTTTTATCACTTTAGTGATAGATAAAGCTATATTACAAAACACTGGGATGATAAGATGACTCAGCAGTTGAAAGTGCCAGCCTCCAGTCTTACTGACCTGAGTTCAATGAGTAAAAAGAGAAAACCAACTCTCAAATTGCTAAAAAAATTTCCTCTTCCTCATGCACATGTGTGCATAAAACCATGCACACAAACACACATACACACACACACACACACACACACACACACACACACACATACATGCACACAAATAGAAGTACAGAAATATATAGTTTCTTGCTTTAAATAATTTTTCTGTTGTTAGGAATAATTGTGATGTTGTTAGTCAAACTCCAATTACCATTCAGAAGCCTTTATATATAGACATCACATCCACACACACAGTGGTCTACACTACAGAACTTGTTAGTTATGAAATGCATATCACTGGTTCCACATATTATACAATAGTACAATATCTATGGGAAGAATTGGATCAAGAGAAGTTCTCACTTAGAACTAACATTTGCAGTAAAAATAAAATTCTTGTTATATTTCATTTTCCTATAAGATTGTTTGTTAAAATTATTTCCCTTCATATTTCTTCACTCTGTCATCCCTCATCTACCCACATTAGCCATGTTTATCCTCGTCTTAGAGTCTTATTGCTGTGAAGAAAAACTATGACCCAGACAGCTCTTATAAAGTAGACATTTAATTAGAACTGCCTTACATTTTCAAAGGTTCAGTCCTTTATCGTCATGTTGAAAAGCATGGCATCATGAAGGCAGATTGATACTGAAGGAGCTGAGAGTTCAACATCTTGATCTGAGGGCAGTCAGGAGACTCTTCAGCACTGAGTGGAACTTGCCCACTGGACACCTTAATGACACCCTACATAATGACACATTTTCTCCAAAACGGCCACACTTCCTAATATGCTACTTCTCATGGGCCAAGTATATTCAAACTTCCACATTTTACTCCCTGATTCCAATAGGCCTGTTGAAATATAAGAGTCTAGCGGGGTCATACCTAGCCATAGCATAATGCAAAATACATTTACTCCAGCTTCAAAAGTCCCCATAGTCTACAACAGACTCAACAATGTTTAAATATCTAAGTATCAAAATCTTTTCTGGGATTCATGAAATCTCTTAAATATAATCCCCTATAAAATCAAATCAAAAATCAATCACATATTTTCAACATTATACAATTTCATTATATGTCTCCATTCTGAAATGTCTTACTGATGAAATAGTTGACCAAAGTGGGACAGAAAGCCAGTTGAGCAGATCTCCAACTCCATCTTTGTTGACTGCAATAAACTTTTCTCTTATACTGGTTGCATGCTCTGTTAGCAAGTTTCTAGCAGGTATCCCACAGCTCTGGAATCTCTAACATCTTGAGGTCTCCACGGCAACTTCAAATTTATTGCTCTCAGTTCCAATGTCTGGGATACACATATGATCTTCTGGGCTCTGCCAAATGGTTTGAGTCACTTCTCCAGATCTGTCTTCTGTAGCAATCTAGGCTATAGCTGACTAATGAAATGCTGCTGCTGCTGTTCTGAGTGGTTATTTGATGTTACTGGCATCTCTAATATGCTGGGTCATTTACTGCAACTAGACTTTAACAATAGCCTCTCATAGACTCTCTTCATGGGGAAAAGCCTCAACTTCTTTGCATGATCCCTTTAGTCCTAGGCCTTCAGCTGCTACTGAGGTTGTACCTTCATCAATGGCCTTTCCTGCTCTATTATAGGGCCAAACCTAAGATGTTCTTCATGACCTGTTCATACCTTTAAAACCAGCACCATCGGGGTGATTCTTGCACTTCACTTAGTCTGACTGCCAGCACAATGTCTATCTCTAGAACACAGCTTCATTGTGCTCTGAGAAAACAGTTCCCAGAAGATTCCACCCAGTAACCCATAATCTATTCTATTCTTGACTATAATGCCAGAGCCACATGGCCGATGCTGTCTAGTTCTGCTGGTTGCTAAGACTGAAACATGATCCACTTGCTCTATTATATCCTTAGCTGCCTAATCTGGGCTGCACTGCAGCTTTCTCTATAAACTGACCTTGAACTCAGGAAATCTCGTAAGTGCTGGGATTAAAGGCATGGTATGCCACCTTTACCTCAGCACTTCTTAACTTGGAACTTTCGCTGTACTTGGCTGGCTTTGAATTCAGAGATCTGCTTGCCTCTGTCTCCTGAAATTAGAAACATATCCAACCATGCCTGGACCTAAGCTTTCCTTTAATACATTTTCAAAGATCTTTATAAATACTGGATTGCAGTTTGTTCCAGATATGGCCAAGTCGACAATCAAGAATAGCCATCACAATCCACTTCTTGTCAATTTTGACACACAATCATATCTCCTTATGTCAAAATGAAAGCAATAACCAGGTTATCATAATACCTGACATGATATAACTATCCCTTACACAACTGCAAACACATAAACAATAAGCTTAGCTGGGTGATACGCTGACCTGAATTCATCACTCCCTTAGTTCCATTTAATATCCTTGAACTCAGGATTTAGCTCTATTCCACTTCATGGTCTCCCCTTTCTCCTTGGAATTTTATCTAAAACTCAAATTTAAGTATTTTACAAATGCAATGTAAATGTTTTTTTCAACATTATACTTTTATTGATCCTTTGGAAATTTTACATCATGCATGAAAAATGATCATACTCATTTCCCAGTCTTTCTATGTCCATCCCTCTACCCTTGTGACCTGCGCTATTTACCCCAACATAAATTTAAACTTAAAAAGCAAACAACTGTAATTTGTGTTATCTATATGTTCACTAGAGCATGGTCAAAGACTCAGCAGCCTGCTACTTAAATAGAGTCGTTCCCTCCTGCACTCTTTCCAGAGGCCATCAATCATGGAAAGCTAACCTCAACATCCTTATAACACATTTTAAGACTTTTATCTCTTTGATGTCTAGTCTGATACTTTTTTAATGGCTTTAGTACTCGGGTACGATTGTCATTGAAGCTTTTCATGTTCTTTTTACTCAAATATGCATCTGCAATCATTAATATCACTGCAAAAGTAATTTCTTGCTCTTTACAGTCAGTGGAAGGACTGATCTTGGGCTTCCACATAGTTTCTGACAACAGAACAGACCAGAAACATAGACCCCTGCTGCAGTAGGACTGCAGACCCAGTCAAGAAACTTAGAGGCAGCTCAGACCACTATGGACTCTGGTGGCAACTCAGGCAACTCATGACAATATGGCCCCAGGCAGCATCATAGTCCATGGATATCAACTTGGGTTTAGGCTGCATCTTAGACCATGGACATCCACATGGCCTTTGGTGATGACATGGCCTATGGACATCAATACATATAACAACTCTAATAAGACCTTGGCCTCAGACATGGACTTCAGTGGCAGGATGGATCCAGGTATCATTACTGTCTCAGGTGGCAGTACAGGACATCAATGTCACAGTCCTCACTGCCATTGAGTCTCCAGTTCTGCCACTCTCCACATTGCACATAGCTCATCTGCTATCTTACTCAGTTCTTCATCATATATTTATTCATCCTAACAGTTCCTCTGTCGCTGCATACACTATTTCAAGATAGACAAACAGCACACACTTGCATATGTATGTCCTAGGTAATTATTCATGTAGAATAATAAAAATAAAGTGTGTGTTTTTATTGGAGTTTTAATTATCTGGTACAATTTTTTAAAATTATTTGGTACAAGTATTTCATACTAAATTTTTTTTAACATGTAGTATTTTGGTTTTGTTAATTATTTTATTTATTTACATTTCAAATGTTGTCCCCTTTTCAAGTTTCCCTTCCACAAATACCTCCTCCCCTTTGCTTCTAAGAGGGTGCTCCCCCACCCACCCACACAATCCCACCTAACTCCTCTATCATCCCCCTTCTCTGGGGCATCAAGCCTCCACAGGTCCAAGCACATCCCCTCACTGAGGCCAGACAAGGTAGTCCTCTAAGGATTTACTCTATGTAATTATCAGATTTTTCAAGTTCTAAAAAAATTAGAGAAACAAATAAGTATATCAATACTGTTATGTTTTTAAGATTAGGAAACTAATTAATAATGTTTAATAACTATAAAGCATTTACAAGTAGCACTGTATAATGGCCATAAATTGGTATGAAGGCTATGGGCATTGTAAGATTCAATAAACAGTATAGGCCATGGCAATATTAGTAAGGAATTAATAAATGGACTTTAGGATATAATTCAGGTTTATAAAACTATGTCATTTTAACTCAGTCAGTCTATTTTCTCATTGAGTTGCTTTGTGTCTTGTCATCAGGATTCTCCCTATCTTCTTCCCTTCTAAATCAGCTCTTTCCCATTTAAAGAGCTTGCCCACACCCATCATGTGTATATATAACTCAAAAGTGCACTTGTAGGATCTCTCCTTTGGTATAGAAGCTATCCCATGTGATTGAATGTATAAGAACTTATGATATAATTGCCATGTCTTGTTATAGTATGTGCCATAATTGATCAGATTCTGACCTCAAGACCTAGATTTTGAGTCCATGAAAATCTTCTTACAGATTTCAATAAATTAAATGTCTGGTATTAAAAGAGCCATGTGGTACATCAGAAGAGGTGACATCTAAAAGTTGAAGCCAGTCTGTAAGATGATAACATCAAGAAAGTGACTACATTTGTCTTACAATATTTCAACTAAATTTACCAAGGCTTCATGATATCTATAAATAGAGATAGAGGTAGAGATAGAGATGGAGATGGAGATGGAGATGGAGATGGAGATGGAGATGGAGATGGAGATGGAGGAGATGATGGAGACATATATATATATATATATATATATATATATATATATCATGAGGCCTTGGTTTTATATATGCATATATATATACATATATATATATAATATTACATATATCATATATAATATACATGTAATATATATTACATTTAACTATGAAGTTTGTAATAATTTAGTATTTTAGATAATTAATATACATAAGGTTTAAAATTTTTCTTTAAAATTTTTTTCAGCTTTCTTTTTTTTCATTTTTTACTGGATATTTTATTTACAGTTCAGATGTTATCCCCTTTCCCATTCACTCCCCTGCCCAGGAACCCCCATCCCATCCCCCCTCCTCCTGTTTCTATAAGGATGTGACCCCACCTACCCCTCATACTCCCACCTCCCCACTCTCTAATTCTCCCACACACAGCATCTAACTTTCATGAGAACAAGGATCTCCTCTCTCACCTATGCCCAACAGGGCCATCCTCCCTTACATATACAGCTGGAGTCATGGGTCTCTCCCTAAGTGTTCCCAGGCTGGTGGTTTAGACCCTGGGAGCTCTGGTTGGTTGGTATTGTTGCTCTCCTCATGCAGCTGCAAACCCTTTCAGCTCCTTAGTCTTCACTCTAACTCCTCCATTGGGAAACCCTTGATAAGTTCAATGGTTAGCTGTGAGCATCTGTCTCTGAATATGTCAAGCTCTGACAGACCTCTAAGGAGACAGCTATATCAGGCTCCTGTCAGCATGCACTTCCTGACATCCACATAAAATTTTAAACACATACACCATGTATTTTAACCTTGTTCTTTCCCATTCTATGTCTTCCAATTTCCCATGGGTTCATATTCAAACAAAAATGTCCTCATTTTTAATTTAAATGTTTACCTTTTTAACCATTGATTGCTGCCAATACACACATGGATGTGGAGCCATCTACTGGGGCCCAATCATATTTCCAATAGTTCTTCCTTCTCCTAAGGCCATCATGCTGCTGTGGGTGCTACCTTCAACAGATGCCAAGTCTTGCTAGAAATATTCACTGCCTTGGTATTCTGCAGGTAACCACAGATGATGAGTTCATATGTGAAAGAGCTATACCATGTCCTGAGGATATTTAATAATCCACTTCCCTATAGTCCAGCACTTATATTCATTTTGCCTGTTTCAGCATTTGTACCAAGAACAAGGAAAGTAACAGATGATGGAGATGTTTCATTTACAGCTGAGTAATCACAGTCATGTTTCTCACAATACTAAATAGTCGAGAGTCTCTGTATTAGTCAGTATTGCACCAACACAACCTGAAGCTTGTAAATTTAGAAGGCCCAAAACTTCTTCAGAACTCCAGATCATTATTCAAATGTCTATGTCTGGATATCCCAACATGTCTCAGACAGTGTTCATTATCACATGTTCAGCCTCCCTTACTCTTTGCTTCTCTATGTAATGCATATTTCTATGTAGTTGCTATCTTTACTGTCCTCCATTCAAATTATGCATAAAAATATTGGAAATGCTTATGAATATTTTGATTCCTAAGACTATTAGTTTCGTGGGCTCTAGAGCCTATATATGTTTTCATATTTTAATAGACCTTAATTCTAGTCAAATCAATCTTATCATCAGACCTTGTTGACATTGATGTCAACTTTCACCTGGCTTCTCTGACTATTTTTACTGGGTCCCTTTTATACATTCTCCAAACTACAACTACTTTGATATTTAAAAAAATATAAATTCGATTTTAAAACACTATGGGCTGGGCAGTGGTGGCCCATGCCTTTAATCCCAGCACTTGGGAGGAAGAGGCAGGTGAGTTTCTGAGTTTGAGGTCATCCTGATCTACAGAGTGAGTTCCAGGACAGTCAGGGCTACACAGAGAAACCATGTCTTGAAAAAACAAAAAACAAAACAAAACAAACAACAAAAAGAAAACCACAACCACCAACAACAACAACAAAAAACACTATGGTGACTTCTTGCACCAAGGACAAAAAAGAAATACCCAAACAGAAGTTAGGAAAGAAAGTCCTGAGTGAGCATATGTCGTTGACTTCGTAATATTGACATGGTCAAGAAACAGGGTCAGACGCTTGGCAAAGCATTCTCCTAGTGAAGTTCTTTATGGTCTATGGAGATGTCCACTGTACCATTATCTTTTTGTATATTTACTGTCTGAAGAATACTCCCTTATAGATGCTGCACCTACTATGATTAGATAAACCACTCTCCTTGATCCAGTGTTGTAGTAGTAAACTTATCTCTTTTTTGTCTATATGTAATAACTCTCCTCTTGCTCATCTGTATACAAAAAATCCACTTTACTGTTAAACTCATATAATAAGCAAACTAAGCTCCCATGGTGCTGCATTCTCTCCATCATAGAGCCCAGTCCCCCCAAACCCAGGCTTTCTATGTGTCTGTGTGTTTGCCTTTTCTTCATTGTCTTTCCACACATAGCCATCAACATTTCTAGAGCCATATGGAATGTGGTACCCTAACTTGGTTTCATTTTTATTTTACTGCACTCAAAAAGTTTTCTAAATTGTTTCTCCAAGTAACTCTAAATCATTCTCAGTAAACTACCTGAAACTGTTGTATCTCATGACTTTGCATCTTAACCATGCATTCGCTTCTTATTACTAAATCATGATTAGTTTACTTTTTAACAAAGCAGAATATTGCTTTGGTGTCATTATCTTTGGACATCATTCTATTTTACTACAGTATATCAAAATAGATCTGTACTAAGAAGTATTTGAAGTCATTGTCCATGCTATCACCCATGTTTTGGTGTACTTGTGATGATCTTTTCTTTCTGAGTCACATTTTCTTGGTTCTAGGTGTTACATTCTGTTCGGGGGCATATACTGGTCCTTTTCCCTTAGAAACTCAGCATACCAATGACTAAACTGATTTCTCAGCTTGCATATCTTTCTTTCAATTCCTAAACGATTTTGTTCTGAGAATAGTACATTTTGGAAAAAGCATGTACTGAAATGTCTCCTAACAGACATCAATCATAACCTTTTTGCCCTTGTTGCACAAGGCTATATGACAGGTCTCATAGATTTCTGTAAACCAAAATTCTCATTTAAAAATTTTAAACAAATAGAATGAAATGTAAATAAATTGACTGACAGGGCCAAAGTGACATAAGACATTATGAAAAGCAGTGGTCAATGGCTTAATGAGGGACTAGAAAATAGGCTATAGAAAAAAATTCTGATAAATTAAATATTACACTGTTTCCATAACATTTTTGTCAATAGTATGAAGGCAACAACATCTTTGTATGTTTTTCCATCCTATTATTTACCTTTAAAACATTAGAGATAACAATTACTTTTTAAAAGAAATATCTATCATTATGAATCTCTCCTGATAATCCTCAGCTCAAAATTATTTAATAAATCACATCTTGTTACCCCCAAATTATAGATGGATTGCAGTTACTCTCTATTTGATGATGGCATTTGTTAGAAACTTCAAGCTAGGGATGGATAAATGACTCAGCAGTTATGAGTGCATACTCTTCTTACAGAAAGTCCAAGTTTATCTCCCTGAAACCTATTATAGAGGGATTAAAACAATCTGTAACTCCAGTTTAAAGGAAATCTAATACCTCAGGTCTCTATAAAAACCTGAACTCACATACATATACCCACATACAGACAGACATAGACACATACACAAAGTTTAAGCTTATTTACTGAAATAAGGTGGTGATTATTCAATTTATAACTTTAATATTCATTTCATCAAATTAATGAAGTAATTTTACATGACTAGATTTGCTTAAAAAATGATGATTTGTGTTTTGTGACATAAAAATTTGTAAAAGGTTAAAAAAAAGGTAGTGTTTAATATAACACTGGAGGCAAAGTGAAGATTTCTGTAAGGGGAGATTTTGGTTCACCCTGGGAATGTGAAATAAATAGAAAAGGAGGCTGTTGCGAAGGCTCTGCTCTCAAGAGCACTTACTTCTTTTGCAGAGGTCCTAAGTTCAGTTCTCAGCAACCATATAGTGGTTCGTAACCATTTCTAAAGGGATCTTATTCTCTTCTTCAGGCATACAGACAGAGCACTACTACAAATGAAAAGGAGACAAAAGTAAAGAATTTTTTAAAATGTCAAAATAGAATTATATTGTGCTGTAGCAATAGCTCACCCTTTAAAGGTGTGACTTACCACCCAAATGCTGCCATGTGCTACAGAGTAGATTTAAGAGTATCTTTGATAGCCCACATCACATCGGAAGAGTTGCCACTCTTTTTACCTTTTCAAAATTTGAAATAATGACCATGTCCTGAAAACACAAAGCTCAGTAGTCATGGGAGATTTATTTGTTTTTTTGTTTGTTTGTTTTTTTTTTATAACTAGTATTCATTTGGAAAATAAAGAAAAAAACAAATGTAAATACTTGACTTTTTTTTGTAAATGCTTGACTTAAAATTATCAAAATACATAGAACGTATATATACATTTTCTGTAGCATTTTTGTTACTTTCCTTAACCATTTTTATTTGTTTTTGTTTGCTGTCAAATAATCTGATATATCGGTATAGTCTATTAAAACATTCCATATGCTATCAATTTCAATAGGCATTAGTGTGGTTCCACATATTTACAATATTAAGGTAAAACAAATACCCATTTAGAATATTCTAGTAAATCATTTAAAAAAATTTACAAGTACACACATGCACACACTCACAAACACACAGACAAACACACACACACACATCACATGCAAATCATTGAACTTGTAATGAAAGGAAGAATTCTCATCACAGAAAATGTACAAATAACTAAATTTTTCAGTAAACATTCAATTTTGAATCCAATATGTCTATTCTACTTCTAAATAATAAATTCCTAATATGACCCAGTTCTTTCCTCTTTCTTTGTTATATTTTTAAACTAGTGAATGTAATTTGGTCTAATGATCATTTTTAAAGAATTAAATTAAGAGATAGTATAAAATGTAGAAAACATGAAAAGCTAAAAATTCAAATTATAATCATAGATGCTTAAGAAGATTCCTAAGACAATGCCATAGACCAGCTCTTCAACAAGGTATTAGTAGAAAATTTCCCCTAGCTAAGGAATGATATGTACATATAGAATCAAAAATCACTCAGAGCATGAAATAGGAAAGACTGGGTGAGAAAATTTCACTGGTATTTCATTATTAGAATAGTAAGTATAAATTGTACTGAAAGCTTCAAGTGCAAAAAATGCATATCAATTATTAAAAGAAAACATATCAGGATAACAACTGATTCACTGATTCCTCATTGGAAACTTTGAAAATCAGATAACCCGCAACAGTACATTCCAAGTACTAAAAGATCATGTGGAATTAGACTAATGACCAAAATATTGCCTGCAATAGTTGAAGTATAAAGAGCAGTACACAGGTCTCTGTTTATTGTCGTGCTTGTTCTTTGACTATCTGGGTTTATTGTCTTGCTTGTTCCTTGACTATTTGCATCTATTGTATTGCTAGTTCATCAACCTAGAACTGAACTTAATACTTGCATGTAATTTAAATGGTATAAAAGCAAAAAAGAAGGAGGAGCGATGGGATGGGATGGGGAATTAATGTGGGGAATGTGAAAAGGGGATGACATCTGAAATGTAAATAAATAAAATATCGAATAAAAAGAGTAGTACATATTAAGACAGTCATGCACACACACACATACACACACACACACACACACACACACACACACACACACACCTTAACAAATTCAAAATGATTAAAATAAATCCATGAATCCTATCTAGCTACAATGAAAGAAAACTTACAGTTCAGTGCAAAATAATCTCTACTAAATACAGAGAGTCATGGATATTAAACAACTAATTGTTAAATGATAATTGTGTCAAAGGAGGAACGAGAAACAAATAAAAACTCTCTGAAAGCAAATAAAGATAACAATACCATTTAATAAAACCTCTGGACACATTGAAGGCAGCTATGTCTGGGAAATGTATAGCAGTACATTAAAAAATATCACAAGCTGCAAAGAAATGATTTAATATTACAGCTAAAATATTTGGAAACAGGATAAGCCAAAGCTAAAACAATTCAAAATCAAGAAATAATAAAAATTAGAACAGAAGTTGGTGAAAACAAGAGAAAAGAATACAAAAAATTAACAAATCTAGAGTTGGTGCTTTGAGAAGATAAACAAAATTTTCAGATACCTGGCCACCTAAAGCAACTGCATCGTGTGTCAAGGAACATATTTGGTAAGAATATTATATGTGGGGCTCTCTAGAAACTGACAGCGAGGCTCTATTGCCGAGGACAATACCCACTCAATTCATAGACAATAGAGAAGTTGAATTGGTCTTTGCAAGAAGCTCTCATCCCTATGTTCTGTTACTTAATACTTGCATGTATTAAGTGTGTAACAGTATTATGCAGGGTATGGACCAAGAAACATGAACACCAACCAGCTATAAGATATTTGAACTACAACTCGTCCTACATGCAAAATATGCTAGGGCAATGTTGGCCCAGAACCTATAGGAGTAGCAAAACAATGTCTGATTTGATTCAAGGCCCCCTTCATGAGAAGAAACCCACATCTGACACTGATTAATTAATCAAGAATTAGAGACTAGATAGCCAGAGAACTAGGGTAAAAACAAACACTACTGATCTGAGACAGAGACAGAGACAGAGAGAGGGAGTGAGGAAGGGAGGAGGCAGGAAGTACAGAAGGAAGGAAGGAAAGAAGGAAGGAAGGAAGGAAGGAAGGAAGGAAGGAAGGAAGGAAGGAA
>JADRCG010010478.1:2612740-2642113 GCA_019844195.1 Rhabdomys dilectus
AAGGAAGGAAGGAAGGAAGGAAGGAAGGAAGGAAGGAAGGAAGGAAGAAAAAAAGGAAGGAAGGGAATTAACAAATAACATGTAATTATCCCTAATATTATGCAATACTCATAGTTCAATGCCTTATCCTCATATCATTAGGGAGACTTCCTCCAGCACCAGATGGGAACAGATGTATAGACTAACAGCCAAACATTATGCAGAGAGCAACTCTAATTTGGAAGTCTATTAAACTCCTCTTCTCAGAGCACTGGGAATTCCATGTAAAGGGAAGTATCAAGATTTTAAGGACCATAGAGGATGGAGGACACCATTAGGATGAGGCCTTCTTAAGCAACTAAGAAAGATGTGAGTTCATAGAGGCTGAAACAGCAAGCATAGGGCTTATAAGGGTCTGTACCAAATTCTCAGCATATATATTGTAGCTATTAACTTACTATTTTTATGGCACTCTGGACTATGAACGTAAGTCTCTGACACGTTTTCTCCTGTTGGGTTGCCATGGTCAAACTCTGTAAGATAGTCTGGCTTATTCTTTTCTAATGAGAGAAAGAAAGTGGCTCTGGGGAGGAGAAAAAGCAGGGAGGGATTTGAAAGATTAAAAGGAAGGAAAATTGTAATCAATATATATTGTGTGATCAAAGAATCTATTTCCAATAAAAGAAAAGAAAGAAAAATATATCAAACCTACTTTAAGGTTTACTACTTTAGATATGTAACTCACATTAACTATGAATTGTAAAAGAGCCACATATTGTTACCTAACTTTGAAATTTAAAAATGCAAGTGCGTATCCTACTATCATAAGAAAGCATAAGATAATGTATTCCCATCATCCGAGTGAAAGAATATATTTCATGTGCCCCTCCCCACTCTGTATTAAGTCAGACTGCTCATATCACATTTAGTCAACTGTCATTGAATGGTAATCATTTCAATGGCCAATGTTGTGATAGGTGCTCCTGGCTGGGAGGCACCTGTTCACAGCAGTGAATAATGGCTAGCAATGAGAGTTTGCCTCAGGGTAGTATCGAGGAAAGGAAGTATATATTTTATCCAAAAATTTCTCCCTTAAAATGATTAATTCCCAAGCCTCTACAAAATATTATTTGGTGCTAAGCTAGATAAATCATGAATTCCTCCAAAGAAGAGTTTTCATCATTCAGTGAAATCACAGTTGAGAGATTTGCTTGAAATTTATCATTTCGATCACAGCTGAAAAATAAATAGATTTAAAACCTTTGAATCAGAATGAAACTGCATATGCAAGTGTTCTTTCTTTGCATCCAGTTTTCATTGTGTGTGCTAGGATGATTTACTATCATTGTGCTTACAGTGAGGGAACTGCAAACACTGGTCCCTAACCAGAAGCTGCAGCAAATGAGTACCACGTGGGCCCTAACATAAAATGCAATCACTTCCAGGAAGCTTCGGTCAATAGAAGCTTTTAATTGTAGATGCTCACAGTGTGCTAACAATATCATCCTATCAGGCCACTCAAATTTTGTAAGAGGTTCTCTGTTTATGAAATAGAATTTCTTGGGAAGATTTGCTTTTCTTCCATATAACAGTAAATTGTTCAGTTTTTCCATTGCTGTTGCAGTTTCCTACCCAAATGACACATGCTATTGACTAATGTATCTTTTATGTTAGACTCACCTATTCATAAAACTCAAAGTATAAAGTTTTCTGCAATTACTAAATATGAATATAATGAAATGAAAGTGTCTATAACAAGTTCTATGGTGAAAGCGTGAATGAATTATAAATAGCATTTCAATATTATTTTTATATGTTTCTTATTAACAAATTTCTGTAGGTTAAGCAGTTAGGTAATATGTTAGAATTTAAATTAAATAACCCAGCTATTGAAAGCACTTGTCACTCAATCCTAGAACTTGATATAAATCCCTTGAAAACCTGGTAGAAAAAGCAAACACACTCCTGAAAATTTTCTTATAGTACAGCATGCACTCCATCCTGCATAGGCACAACACACACACACACACACACACACACACACACACACAAACATGCAGAGAGAGAGAATAATAAAACTAAATTATTAATAATTAATAAAAGTTGTATTTAAAAAAATTAAAGACAAAATCTTCCATGTTTTATTTTATGCATTGAAACTACACACACACACACACACATACACACACACACACACACACACACACACATATGTATTTCTAAATGAAAAAGCACACCGTATACTTATGGTAACCATTAAAATACAAATGACATTGAAAGAAAATTTTTTTGCATTGAAAGGATAAGCCATCGAATCAAGAAAGATACACACACTCACACACACACACACACATGCATGCACACACATACACACACACAGACGGACAGACAAAGAGACAAAGAGACAGAGAGAGCAATTTTATTTATACTTTGAGAATTTTTTGTATTGGATATTTTATTTACATTTCAGATGTTATCCCCTTTCCCCATTCCTCCCACCCAGAAACCCTCTATCTCATCCCCCACTCCTGATTCTATAAAAGCCCCCTTTCCTTTGTAAGGGTTTGTCATGGTCATGGTTTCTGTTCAACGAACTACCACACTAAGATGGGAAATATGTCAGGGTCCAAATAGATGAAAAACAGTGGAAAACCAGAGATTTCAGGTCCAATGATAGTTACAGTACATCACTGAAAAAAGTGATGTTCTGGCTTTGGTCAAAAGTCATGCATTTGGTAATATTTCTAGAGCCTACTTTAAGGTTGTAAATATAGCCCACATACCATCTCTTTGGGATCTGTATAAAATAAAGGATAAAAGACAAAGATAATAAATTTATGTAATAAAAACCTAGAGGTAACATTTACATAATCTAATACAAAAACCGTTTCAAAATTCTTTCGTATTACATGACAATAATTATGCTAAGATTATAGAATACTATGTATAATCTTATTTCATATATATATATATGAAGTTTCAAAACAAAATCACCCCTTAAAAATAAAAATGTAACAGGAATCCTAAAATACAGAAAAACAGACTAATTTTATTCAAGCCCTGCAAGAAAGTAACTTCTAAAGTATATAGTAATATTCAGAAAAGTTAGCCCTTCAAATCTATGGAGAGGTAATATCTAAGATAAGCATGGATGAAAGTAATTCTTAAAAAAAGTAACTCAGAATTGCAGAAGATGCCTAGAGGAATTCTACACCGATGGGGTATACAGACATTCCCAATTATAAGAGTTAAAGAAAGATTAAGTCTCATGAGGAATAGATAAATAGATAAGAACAGGGATGAATCATTATTTCAATTTCGCAAGCTAACAAACCTCTGCAATGAATAAATAATGAAGAACAAAGAATCAACAAGGAAAGAAACTAACAAAATTCAGAATTGAGAGATCTGCTACCTCTCAATATGAGCACGTATTGAAAATGGCCTTAACTCTCAAGTTAAAATATGCAGATTTACAGGATAAAGCTTATATACAACTTTAATCTAAACACACATGAGTCTTGTACAATCAGATCTCAATGAATTCTAGGAAAATTGGTCAGTATAGAGATTTACAAGATAGCCAGGGCAACACAATGAAACCATTGTGAATGAAATGCATCTTAGTTAGAACTTCTATTTCTGTGACAAACACCACAACCAAAGCAACTTGGCATGAAAGGGGTTCATTGGATTTACACTTTCATAGCACTTTTCATTATCAAAGAGAGGTAGGAAATGAATCCAAACAGCTCAGAAACCTGGAGACAGAAACTGATGCAGAGGCCTAGGATGGGTGCTTCTTACTGGCTTGCTCATTATGGCTTGCTTGCTTATCTTGCTTTCTCAGGACACAGGAATACCAGCCAGAAATGGTACCATACACAATAGTCTGGGAACCTCCTTCATCAATCTCTAAGTTATAAAATGCACACAGTGACCTGCCCAACTTGAAATCCATCCCATTGGTGTGTACCAACCCTTGACACTTACTGATGTTATGTTGTGCTTGCAGACAGAAGCATGGCTGTCCTCTGAGAGGCTCTAACAGCAGCTGACTGAGACAGGTGTATATACTTACAACAAATCATTGGACTGAGGTCAGGGACATCTATGGAAGAGTTAGGAGAAGGATTGAAGGAGCTGAAGAGGATGGAAACCACACAGGAAGGCCAGCAGTGTCAACTAACCAAGACCTCTGGAAGCTCCCAGAGAATAAGCCACTAACCAAAGAGCTCACATGAGCTAGTCCATGGCCCCCAACACATATGTAGCAGAGAACTGCCTTTTCTAGTCTCAGAGAGAGATAATGAACCTAATCTTGTGGATATTTTTTCCCTGGAGAAGGGAAAGGCCTGAGGTGGGTAGGAGTGGGAGTGGTGGGTGAATGTGTTGAGGAGCACCTTCTCAGAGACAAAGGGGAGATGAGAGGGGTAAAGAACACTGGGAGGGAGACCAGAAGGAGGGCATTATTTGGAATGTAAATAAATAAAATAGTTAATTATTTTTTAAAATAATAAAAAGAAAATAAAATTCACTACAGGCTTTCTTACAGCCTGATTTCATGGAGGTATTTTTTTTTTAAAGTGGAGGTTCCCTTCTCTCAGACTCTGTTACATTGTGTCACATAGGCATAAAACTACTCAGCACATGCAATCTCAAACAAACAAAACCAAACCAAAAACAAACAATAAAGAAAGAAAGGGAGAAGGGGGGAAGGAAAATAAAGACTGCTTAAACCATAAGCTCTAGAGACATGTCTTTGATGAAGAATGTTGACTTCACTTATCTAAAAATTTCAAGTCTTTGGAGAAAGAAATTGATGAGTATATCAGAAAATGAAAAGATCTCTCATGCTTATGAATCAACAACACTAATATAGCAAAAATGGACATGATACCCAAAGCAATCTGCAGATTCAATGTAATCCCCATCAAAATCCCAAAACAAATCTTTGTAGACCTTAAAAGAACAATGCTCAACTTCACATGAAAAAATGAAATCTGAGGAGAGCTAGGACAATTCAGAACAATATAACTACAGGAAGTATTCTCAACTATGATTTCAAATTGTACTGTAGTACCAGGGAAATTTTAGTGATACACCCCCCCAAAAAAATAGACAGTAGTTGAACTGATGCAACAAACAGCCGGGTCTTTATTCTATTAGGGCTAGCTCGGGCTTCCCACCCCAATACACGGTCACCACACAGGACATTTCTGATGGTAGAAGTACCTGAATGTCTATCAGGGCAAGACTTTATAGTAAGCAGCAAGCAGGGAGTACTTGTGCAAGCATCTAATTGCAAAGTTACTGTGGCTTTTAACATAATTGGCTGGTGCTGGAAGTCATGTTATAAACTTAACTTATGCTCCCCTCTGCACTGGTTGTCATACAGCAAGGGGTGGGCTTGTAACCTGGGGTGAAGGTCCTTTTGGAAAATAACCTGGAGATACTGGTCGTGTTGAAGGTGTAACCTGGAAAAGTTGGTCTTGTTAGGGATTAGCATGTAGACTGGAGCTAGGCTCAGGTTTTGTTAGGGGAAACTAGGGAACTAATGCTAGATACTAGCCTGATAGTTTACCTGAGTTCAAACTTAGGTCAGGTTCTCTAAAATGGAGTCTGAACTTAAAAGATTTATAATCTCAGTACCACAGAGCCACAGTAATAAAAACTGCTTGGAATTGGCATAAAACAGACCCATTGATCATGGAATTGAATTGAAGACCCATATATAAATAAAAACACATATGGACACAAAATTTTTATGAAGAAATAATAAATACACACTGGAAAATGGAAAGCATTGTCAACAAATGGTATTGGTCAAATTGAATGTCTGTTGTAGAATTCAGATGAATCCATATTTATCACTCTGTACAAAACTCAAGTCCAAGTGGATCAAAGGCCTCAATACAAAACTAGATAACACTGAATCATTTAGAAGAAAAAGTGCAGAATAGCATTGGGTGCATTGGAATAGGCAACATGTTTCTGAACAGAAAACTAATAGCACAGAGATAACATGGATTTCCTCAGAATATTTGAAATTTATTTACATAAATACCCTGTTATTCTCTTGGAGACATACCAGCAGGATACTCCTTCCTACCAAAATAACACACAAGGACACAAGATAGAATCATGTTCATTTTAGCTTTGTTCATAATATCCAGAAATTGGAAACAACTTAGATGTCCCTCAACAATGAATGGATAACAAAAATGTGGTACATTTATACAGGTGTAACAACAGGGGATGTATGAGTGTCTTTTGAAGTGGGAAATGGAAGGAAGGAATAATGTAAGCATATAATAATCTTAAAATAAATCAAATAAACATACATACTTTGAGTAATAATAGCAGAGTCTCAACTCTAGAAAACATGCAGAATCTAGCTGTTTGTTACCTGTGACAAGCATATTGCTCTGGAAAGAATACATGCATACTATAAGAGAAAGAATGAGAGACTAGGAGTCTAAAATAATCGACTCATAAGCAAAGATGAAATGTCAATGATGATTCTTCATTTCATCCAAGCAAAGTGGCTTTCTATTTCGAATCTCACTCTCATAGAAATTAGTTGGGATGTATTTGAAAATGACCTCTGTTACAAGACAGCAATGATCAAGTAGATTCTCTCTGAGAAGTCAGTCAACAATTGAAACAAATCCACAGCAGTGACGACTACTTGCTATTCACATGCATACTCAAATCTCACCACTGTACTCAGTGGATAGTTCATGATTCTGCTCATAAAATAAAAGCAAACCCCACTTCTTTAGAACAGAGAAGTGAGCTGTGGTTTTCAGAGAATGATTCTTAACTGAAGTAATGGGGTCTGTAAAGGACTAAGACATAGTTGAGCAGAGACTTACTTCTTATAAAACTGTATCAGAAGGAAAGATAACATGTTTGAAGGAGAGGCATGGGCATAAAGCAATATAAACCATATTATATTGTAAAAATTATTACATAGTTTAATGAAAATAAATTCTAAAAATGTTTTTCCATTAAATAATTCAATTACTTTTAGCATTTTTGAATTAAAATTCAATTTAAAAAATTGGAATAATTTTAAGATGTTACTTAAACATAGGTGTTTTTCTCCCCACAGTGATTCATAACTAGAACAACGTTAGTCACAAAATGTACTTATCACAATTCTGTATTAGTAAAAACTATAATTAACTAAAAATATCTGTTTCATTGAATACTTCAAAAACATTATGAAAGTTGGAAAATACGCTCTCTGAGTAATTGCCCTTTGTGTTAGTGAGTATAGCAGTTTTATGCTGTCATTAAACCTCAGAGGTTTCAGGTACAAGAGTTTTCTTTTGAATAATCATATATTATATATATTACATACAGTGTATATACATACAAAATTTCATTTAGCATTCTCGAACTTTCCACTTATAACTTTAAAGGACAAAATATTTTCACTTTGCTACAATATTTTAATAGTAGGACAATATCTAAATAATTAGAAAAGTATCAATGAAGATTGAATAATTTATGTTATAATTATAAATAATGCATAATAAAATTATAATTGATATAAATTATGATATAATAATACATTAAAAGTATATGTTTAAATAAATCAAAAATTAAGTACCTGTAGGTGAATACTTTTTCTAAATATTGTGGTTACACATTGATTTATATAATAATTAGGACAGAACTAAATATAGACTTTACAAATGTATGTCTACAATGATATGTTTTCATATGTTAAATTAATAATAAAATTTAATGATAACTGTATTTTAAAAAAAAATATGAAGGGATGGTGAGAAAACTCAATGAGACAACCCTTGCCTAGATAAATAATATTGTGGGTTAAACTGTCAAAATCACTACAGACAAAAAATAAATAAACAAGTAAACAAAGGATATTTGTTTAAGAAACAAAGTGTTGTTTTTTCATGAATACATTACAATGATTACTGTAAATTTTGACATTGAAATGTCACTCCTACATTTTAGTAACAAACCAAATTTTTATATAACCTTTACATTTGTCACAATCTGATAAAAAGTTACTGAAACAATATTAATAGTAATTTCCCTTGACAATGATGGAAAAATAAAGCTTGGATGGCATCACATATAAAACATGTAAGAAACTAGATGCAAATTATTTAATGATCATTTTCAAATATTAAATAGCCAGAAGCACAGAGGAGTGAGTGATTCATGAGAGAGCATGAGGTAAAACTTTTGCTTACCCATGAGTAATATTCTTAGCTCCAAATGGGAAAAAAAGGATCAATCGAGCTATGCAGCCTTACTAAACTGAGAACACATAGTTCAAGTTCAGGGATATAGCCTGAGGTGGTGAGATAGAGCTCAGAATAGAGGAACATATTCAATTCTCAAAATAGTGTTTCTTTTAACCATTCTTGAATATCTAATCCCCAATACATGCAGTATAGGAGTATTTAATTCCCAGAGTGCACAAAACCCTGGAAACTGCTTTTGCCCTCATCAGATTAGGGCCTCCTTGATGATTAAATGTAACATTGCCTAGAAATTTTAAAAGGAACCTAAAAAAATGTGATCTAATCAGAAACCCACGAATTAATGCTATTTCTGGTGATCATGATTAAATGCTACATTTTTGAGCCACCCTGATGGTCAAGTTAGCTTGGGTTGTATTTGATCCCTTGGAACAATATAATTGAAAGAGAAAATTAACTTCATAGAATTGAACTCTGACTTCTGTATGAGTCTCAATGTTTATTGGCTAGTTTTGTGTCAATTTGATACAAATTAGAGTCATCAGAAAAAAAAATCAAGCCTCAATTGAGAAAATGTCTCTATAAGATCAGCCTGTAGGCAACCCTGTAAAGCACTTTTTTATCAGTGATTTATAGGGGAGGCCCCAACCCCCAAGCCATTGTGGGTAGTGCCATCCTAGAGCTGGTGGTTCTTTGTTCTATACAAAAGCAGGCAGAGAAAGGCAGTAAGCTGCCCTCCTCTATGATGGCTTCTGCATCAGATTCTGACTCTAGGTTCCTACTCTGAGTTCCTGTCTTGACTTGCTTCAAGGATGAACAGGGTTTGGAACTGTAAGACCAACAAACCCTTTCTTCTTCAACTTGCCATTTGGTCATGGTGTTTTATTGAAGCAACAGAAACCCTGACTAAGACAATGTGTGCATAGTCAGCCAGCCAGTCAGCCAAATACACAACACACACACACACACACACACACACACACACACACTAAATTAATGAATTATTTTTAAACTTTTAAATGTAAAGTTTCATAATGACCACAGAATATAATATACATCAAAGACATAACACTATAGCCTGAAGACATTCTATAAAATTCAAAACGTTACTACACTCCATAATAATAGAATTGTGGCAGACATGCTAAGACTTCAGAAAATTTGGCAAATAAGTAATAAAATAGAAATAAATGGAGAAAAGGTAGAATTGGTGGGAAGACCAACATAAAAATATGTTCCCTATTGTACACCAGGACTAAGATTGTAGTGACATCATGTAAAGCTGAATGATGAAATGCTGGCAATGTGATATGATTGACATTTACTTATAGTTTGATTGCTCTGTATTTGTAATATCTCATTATTGTATGATCCCAAAGTTCACTAGTAGGTTGAAACTCAAAGGTTAGAAGCTGGTCGGCAGGTTGTAGATATAGTGCAACAGGACAATGTTTGGTTAACTGTAAAAAACCCCAGGTTTTAGCCAAATCACTGCAGAAGACAGTTGGCTGGTACATAATATAGTTAATATTTTTTGGAGAATTGAAGCAAGAAGATACAAGCTAAAGGCCAGGCTCTTCTATATAATGAGTTCAGGGCTAGCCTAGGATACATTGAGAGCTTCACTCAACAAACAAAAGACACTGGGTAATAAGAACATATGTGAAACCCCAGTATTAGATGAGTAAATGAATTGAGAAAAATAGAAAACTCTAAATTAGAGAGAACAGGACACAATGCTATTTGAAATAAGTCTGGAAAGTTAAAAATATATGTTTTGAAGTGCAGAATGACTTTAAAAGGAAGATCAAAAATATTCAAAATATCTTCTTAGGCAAAAATGTTGACTTGATTATACTATCTTATCTTCTCTAAGATAGGGATTAAAAACAAAGTCAACAAAAAATGTCATCAGAAATAAAAGATAAGACATAGCAAAGACTCAACAAAGTGTCAGTGAGTCATAAGAATCCAAGTTTGGCTGTCCAGTAACTAAGAAAAGGCTCAGAATATTAGCACACTTCTGTAACCAAAGAAAAGGGAAGAAGCAGGTATACACTTGAAGGTCATCCACTAGCCATATTAGTCCATTAATGAGTTCCAGGCTCATGAAAAGTCTCCATCTCATAGAAAAATGTATTTTACAGAGATAGGTCAATCCATAAAGTACTGGTGAACCTGTGAATTTCTACACTTCAGTCTTTACAGTGTACAGATAAACACAGTAACACATAATTGTAATTACTTTTTTATTTTTTATTTACTTTTGTAGATTCTAGATTATATTGTAATCTATAATTATATAATTTCTCCTTTTATTCCTTTCTTACAAATTCTTTTGTGTAGCATTTCTTGATCTTTTTCAAATGTATGGCCTCTTTTTACAGTTACTGAATATATATATATATATATATATATATATATATATATATATATATGTAATTTTATTTGTGTACATACTTTTTACTTTTTTTTTAGGTATTTCCATTTTGTGTTGAATAAGCACTTTGTGTCTTGCAATAGAAAATTCTATTTCTACTGATCTCACCATGCCTTAGTTGCCTGTAGTTTTTGTGTAAGATTAGGAGCTCCTGAATCTTGCTTTATGCAATAACTATTTTTCTGTTTTTATGATAAAAATAACAGGACCAAGAAGGAACTTTAGGAAAACACCATGGTGTGGAAGCATGACAGAAAGCAGCTGGTAGAGTGTCTGCAGTGGAACCTAGGGCCTCTCACCTTGAACTATAAAACAAAAATCCAGGAAAACTACTTGGGAAAAATATGAGATTTGCAAAACAAACCTTCCCCAAGTGATGAACTTCCTCTAGTAAGGCCACACCTCTTAAGCCTATCCAAACAGTGCCTTTAGCTAGGACCAAATATTTAAACATCTGACCCTATGGAACACATTACCATTTACAGTGAAGAATTTATCTATTAAAAATGAAGAACTAATTATCTTGTCAAAAGAAATCAATTTTACCAAAGTCACAAAGAGAGATTTCATAAAAATAAATGATTGTAATCCTAAATGCATGCACCTATAATGATAACTGGCAAAAGTAATAGGCAGAAATCCAGGGTTAAAATGAGAAACAAAAACCACATAACAATTAGAGATGTTCATGTTCTTATCTTAGTAATTGACACATAATCACTGTAAAAAATTTCAAATAAAACATAATCGTAATACAATATCAAAGAACATAAATTTAATGAATAAAAGAATCAAACAGTGGAGTATGGGGAGCCGACAGAAGGCAGCTATCACCTTTGCAGCCATCTTGAGCATTATACCCTGACAAGAGACTTGATTACATCAGCCTACAACAGCTGAGCACACTCTGATAACATCTTGTTTTAGATACCCAGGATCTTCCCTTGGGTGTGTGAGACTTAAAGGTGTGATTTAAAGCTGAGACTTAAGGTCATGACTTAGAGATTAGATTTAAAGACAAGGCCTAAGGGCATGACGTAAGGGCGTGACTTAGAGGCCTGGCTTAGAAGTGAGACATATAAAAGGCAAGAGGCAGACAGAAGAGAGATCAGAGAACCAGACAACAGATTACTTGACAGAGTATAACTTGGATTTAGTTATTAAGCATTGGGAATTAGGCACTTGGAAGAAGTAACTTGGAACTTGGAGGCACTAGGGACTAGGAACTCAAGACTTGGGACTTGAACTAGGAAGAGAGACTGAAGAATAAAGGGAATTGAATTACACTGTCTGGTCTCCATTCCTTGCATCTGTCCTCACTCTCTCTCTTGCTGAACTCTGACCGACCGTGGACCAGAGCAGCTTGGGGCAGTGCGGGCTCTAACAACTTAACCCCCAAGGCTTTTGGCAGTGTGTTGGTCAAACATGATAGAGCGGTCTGAGACATTTTGGTCCCCAAACATAGAGTACAGTTCTCAACATTTTTGGCGCCCAACGTGGGGCAGCTCAGGCAGCAACAGTGGAGAAAATTAGAATATACATTTTTAAGGGTACATGGGAGTTTCATTAATCTACAGATGTTGGCTTGAAAACACAGAAAAAAAAAAGAAACCACAATTAATTTGGAAAATTCATCGTGTTGTAACCTAATCACTAAGATACAAAAACAAATAGGTTAATATAAAAAAAAAAAAACTTAACAAATGTTCTTTGGTTAAACACAAAACAATCCTCAGGCAGAGTATTCCCTTCCTTTAAAGGTATAAAAATGGAAAAAACTGAACTACAAAGTTAATATATTACCTGAAATAATAACAGAACATCATTAATTTTAAAGAACATTTAGTAACTCTTGCAGAAAAATAGATTATTACTTATTTAAACTTATCATAAAGAGATATTTCTCTGAAAGCGTGTAAATTTGTTCATTCCTCTTTGAACTTACCACGTTTTGAGACATCCTAATTACTTACATTTATCGATAAGTAAATTAAAGCATTTCTCACCTGCACTATTCATGAAGACCTCTAGAAAATCATTAGCAGCTTTAATGTAATATTGCCAATTTCTGTGTGTAACTTATAGGATTCATGGGAGAAATGCAGATCTAATCAGAATGATTCAAAAATGTTATTGTTTTTTTAAGAAGTAGAAGAAGCCTAAAAAAAGTACATAGGGAAATTTGAAAATGGTCAATTAAATTTTGATTAAATACATGGAATTACCATATTGTAGGTACATTTAAATGAATGTCTGCCTACTAGAGGTATTCTAAAATAAAACTACTGGAATTAGCAACTGTTTTTACCATCTATTATTGTAGGACCTTCTTTTTGGCAAAGTCATTAGCACTTCTATTGGACAAAGCTGTTCACACACACAACAGCTACAAATTCTGGTCAAAATTAAACACCAAAAAAAAAACACATCAATCTATAGAGCATCTAATTAAAATGAACAAATTTGATGAGATTTCAGAAGATGTAGGGGAAAGGACCTTATTGGATACTGCTGTATGACAAGCTAACTCATTACTGAATTGGTTGTTGATAGTTTCATTCGGGATAATCATAATCTCAACAACTGTACTGTAATCTTAGTCTTATGCTGTTTACAGAGACCTCAACTGTGGTTGTCCATCAAATTGCAGGATTTCAGAGGGTAGAAGTTGTTCCTGATTTCCTAGAAGTTCACTGGATCTCCAGCTAACTTTCAGTCCTGAAAAAATATCCTTTTTTTTTTAAATGTTCAGAGAGAGGAGAGAGAGATGTGATTAAAGAAATATAAAGGCCAAACTTTAAGTGACTGGTGTTCATTTGAAGATGTAGGGAACAAGTCGTGGGAAACATAATGTAAACAGCCTCTGGAAATGAGCAAGGAAAAAAATTGAAGTCTGTCTACAAAATCACAGAAAAAAATCTTAAGCCATTTTTTTCTCTTATATATAGATGGTCTGCACAGTTATAAGATAATAGATTTCCATTCTTTTCTTTTAAACTTTTCAAGTATCAAACTCAAGTCACAAGGCTTGTGTCGCAAATGCTTTTACCTCCTCATCCCATTTAACAGTCCCAATTTTAATGACTTAACCATTAAATTTGTGGTTTTGTGTTGCAGTAATAATAAATAACCAAAATGGAGTGTATCTATTTTTTGAAATAGAAGAAAATATCTGTATATAGAGACCAACATATAGCTCTGCCTTGGTATTAGGCATGCATTGGGAAATCTCTAAGCAGACTAACAGTGAGTCATTGAAAATGACATTCAGGTAATGCTATGTCCAGTTTTCTGAGGAACTGACAGACTGACTTCCAAGGTGGTTGTACCAGCTTGCAATCCCACCAACAATGGAGGAGTGTTCCTCTTTCTATGCATCCTCGCCTGCATCTAATATCACCTGAGTTTTGATCTTAGATTCTGACTGGTGTGAGGTGGTATCTTAGGGTTGTTTTGATTTGCATTTCCCTGATGACTAAGGATGTTGAGCATTTCTTACGGTGCTTCTTGGCCATTCGAGATTCCTCTGTTGAGAATTCTTTGTTTCGCTCTGTACCCCATTTTTTAATGGAGTTATTTGGTTGTCTGGAGTATAATTTCTTGAGTTCCTTGTATATCTTGGATATTAGCCCTCTATCTGATGTAAGATTGATAATGATCTTTTCCCAATCTATTGGTTGCCGTTTTGTCTTATTGACAATGTCCTTTGCCTTACAGAAACTTTGCAATTTTATGAGGTGCCATTTGTCAATTCTTGATCTTAGAGCATAAGCCATTGGTGTTCTGTTCAGGAACTTTTCCCCTGTGCCTAGGTATTCGAGGGTCTTCCCTACCTTCTCTTCTACTAGTTTCAGTGTATCTGGTTTTAAGTGAAGGCCTTTTATCCACTTGGATTTGAGCTTTGTACAAAAAGATAAGAAGGGATTGATTTGCATCCTTCTACATGTTGACCTCCAGTTGAACCAGCACCATTTGCTGAAAATGCTGTCCTTTTGTCACTGGATGGTTTTAGCTCCTTTGTCAAAGATCAAATGATCATAGGTGTGTGGGCTCATTTCTGGATCTTCAATTGTATTCCATTGATCTTCCTGCCTGTCTCTGTACCAATACCATTACCTGAGGATCCAGCTATACCACTCCTGAGCATATACCCAGAAGATGCTCCAACATATAACAAGGACTTATGCTCCACTATGTTCATAGCAGCCTTATTTATAATAGCCAGAAGCTGGAAAGAACCCAGATGTTCCTCAACAGAGGAATGGATAAAAAAAAATGTGATACATTTACACAATGGAGTATTAATCAGCTATTAAAAATAATGAATTTGAGAAATTCTTAGGTAAATGGATGGAACTAGAAATTATCATCCGTGTTAGTTAACCCAAACACAAAAGAACACACAGGATATTTACTCACTGATAAGTGGATGTTAGCCCAAAAGCTTAGAATAGGAAAGACTCAACTCACAGACCACATGAAGCTCATGAAGAAGGAAGACCAAGTGGGGATGCCTCAGTTCTACTTAGAAGGAGTAACAAAAATACTCAAGGGAGCAAATATGGAAACAAAATGTGGGACAGAAGCTGACGGAGGGGCCATCTGGAGACCATTCCACCTGGGTATCCATCCCATGTACAGTCACCTAAGCTAGACACTGATGTGGATAACTGGAAGTACATGCTGACAATAACATGATATAGCTGTCTCCTTAGAGGTCTGCCAGAGACTGACATATTCAGAGGACAATGTTCACAGCTAACCACTGATATGATCAAGGGTTTCCCAATGGAGAAGTTAGAGATAAGACTGAAGAAGCAGAAAGGGTTTGTGACCCCATGAGGAGAGCAACAATACCAATCAACCAGAGCTCCCCTGAGTCTAAACCACCAGTCTGGGAGCACATAGAGAGGGACCCATGACTCCAGCTGTATATGTAGGGGAGGATGGCCTTGTCGGGCATAGATGGGAGAGGAGATTCTTGGTCCCATGAAGGATGTACACAGAGTGGCAGAGAATGTGAGGGTGGGGAGGGGGTAGTGGGGGCGGGGGGTAGGTGCGGGCACAGCCTCATAGAAGCATGAGGAGAGGGAATGGGATAGGAGGTTTCAGGGTGGTGGGGGGAAGTAGAGTAAGGGGATAAAATCTGAAATGTAAATATAATACCCAATAAAAATAAAATAAAAAAAATAAAAAATAAAATAAAAACATCAAAAAAAGAAAAAGAAAGAAAATGACATTTAACGCCTGTACACCAGTGGGGTGAAGAGTTTTAAGATTGATTCTAGCAAAGAGAGTTTTCTATAAAACAAAGGAAATCAATTATTTTTAACGGGAACAAATACAAATTTAATGCTTCTATAATTACAAATTTAGAAATGTAATCCAAATTTAATAAGCACATTTAAGAAGAGAACTTAACCTATAGTAACAGGCTAACACCTATCAATAAAATTATTTTGAAAATTCACAAACATAATTAAATGTGCATCACAAATGTATGTAACAACATGGATATTAAAATATAAAATAAAATTTTAAAACTGCCTTTGTGCCGAGTATTCCTCATTCTTATTTTTCTATTTCTGTTCCATTTTATATTTTCCTGTTGAGATTCTTTTAATTATCACTAATTAGCACATTGTTTGAGTTTTTATTCATCTAAGATAAAACAGACTTTTCAATGTTTATTTGTTGATTTCTTATCTTGGCCATGTTTTGATCCCATATAAACTCTATTGTTAGTGTAGTAAATAGGAACCTCTCTTAAGTATTTCAGCGTTCTCCTGGGAATTACAAACTGAGCTCAGCCATATATTATTTAATGAAAGATTAATAATTTTCAAGAGTGAAACAAATATAAGTGAAACAAATATATAAAAAAAAAAAACAAATATGCATGTGTTTCGGCACAAGTCAAGTAAAAGAAGCAGTAGTTCCTAACTATGCCTGCTCTTAATGCACAGATAAAAAGAGTCAGGTTTTTTTCACAATAGAAAGTAAGTCAGCCTCAAAGAACTGTGTGAATATAGTGACTTCAGAGGGGCATCTCAGATGGAGAGAGAACCACAATATAGAAAGCATTCCTTTGGTGCAGTCAACACTGTGAAAAGATACTAAAGTATACATATTCTGTTTTATATTTTTCAGGTGTTCTTCTGTTGACACAATCAAATGAAAAAGAATAAGAATTTTTTACCTCCCCCCAAATTCCCACATTCAGTTATCAATGTTTGCAGGAATGAAGAAGCAGGTGTAGATTGGAAAAGACAATCTGCCTAACAGTCACTATGAGCAAAATTCATTACACAGAAAACTGTGTATCTCTATAGCCTGCCTCCTGCTTTCTCTCTTTTTCTCTCCTTTTCTCCTTTCCTCTAATTTTAAACACTTCATTATTCTAAATAAAATATTGTGCCTACAATTGATGCTATTATTCATGCATTTTAATAACTTTTATATATTAAAATAACTAATAAGAAAAGTAACTCTTGTGAAATATACAAATCAATATTTAACATGTGGTATACACTAGCTTTACTATATTCCTTCATGAGTTGCCTAAAAGCAAAAACAACAAAAAAAAAAAACCAGAGATTGTCATAAAGAATTGAAGAATTTACAACCATTAGTACAATTGGAACTTTGAATTAAACTTACATTAGTTTGGGCTCCAAATTCCTTCACATTTGTAAATGAATTTGTAAATATAAATATACAATATAGGTTTAATATACATGTATGAGAAATTCTGCTTGACTTTGTAAATCTGCTTCAGTTTCTTCCCAAATTTTTTATTATCTTTTTTGTTGATTTGTTTTTAATTTCTCTGGTTTCTGAGAAGATACCACATGTCTCTGATTAGTTGATATTTTTACCTATGTTAAAACTATTTCAGGTACATAATCCAATCAAGTTACAATCAAATTACTATTTCATTGTATCAAATGGTCCTAGTTTTATGTAAAATTGTTTGAGCAACTTCTAAAATGTTCAGTTTATCCTGAAATATCATTTAGCACTAGGCTCATTAAGAAAAATGTCAGTGCCCTCCATGCAACAGTATTGTCACAGAGCCAGTTCTTTTCTTGGTAGAAACCACGATACATTGCAGAATTCAGAGATGCCTACACAGAAAAAGCCACCATGTTAGAGAAGGCAGCAACTGTTGATGTGGCTGTGCTTTAGGGAAACATCTTGGAAGTACAGATACACGACATAATTAGACCTGGGCTACTTGCTGACCTTCATTCCTTTAGGAACAGGAAACAGGTATGTTCAAGAACATGAGGAAGAGAGAAGATGATACATTTCAATGTCAGGGCACAGATTGCAAGTATTCAAAGTTGAGAAGAAAGGCCTTCTAAAAAGGCTCATCATTCTGTAAAATAAACTGTCCATCTTTCTACAGCACAAACATGATTTTCAATGGGTCTGCAAAATGGATCTGGCATGTAATAGTAGTACAGAAAATTTGTAAGGCACAAATTTATTCATGAAAGTGTGCAAGACATTATTTTCTATCCTCAAATCATGTTCTAAATGTAGGTTTATTGTAAGGACAAAAATAAATAAGCATTTTTATGGACATTATAGAACACACACAAGTGGATACAGAGATGTCTTGGTGTTTGCAAGCACTTGCTGTTCTTGCATGGGGGATGAGTTCAATAAGCTGCACTCTCATGATGGATGACAACTACCTGTACCTCCAGCTCTATGGAATACTGGGCTCATTCAGGCCTCTGGCAGCACCAGGCAAACTCATATTATGAATACACATGCAGGCAAAACAGTCACATGAATTAAACAAATATAAATGTAAAAGCATACAATTCTATATAAGTAACTATTTTAGAGACAACAGAAATTAAACCCTCTTATATTTGACATAATTTGAGATTAAGATAATAAATGCCACTGTTACTTTATTTTCAGAGAGATCATATTTTTGCCCAACATAAAATGCCCATTCTTTGTTCTATCCATCAAAAATACCCTTCACTTTACTACCAAAATAAATTGACTAGTTGATTTCTATTATAAGGAATTTTATAGAGATAAACATGAAATAAGGTCACACTTAAAGAAAATCTGTCAAGTTGTACGAAGGTATGTACTTAATGCTATGAGTAGCACAAATTGAAACTTTTTCGATGTACTACAGCAATTATTACAATGAGAATGCCATGGAATATTTAAAAATTATCCAGTTTAGTTTTCTTCTCTTCAATTATTCATATTTTATAAAATATTTATTTTTCACATATCTCTGTGGGGGGGCAGATATAACTTCATATGTATTAGTATGTATATATGAGTGTATTTATATGTAAACATCTATTAAACCACATATTAAATGCTACTTGTTTCTTGTAAGAAACAGTATTTATTTTAATATATGGCTAAAACTCAGATTTTGGTATATTAAAAATCTGTAAGATCATGCTTTGTGATAACTTTATATGAAATGAAAATCTCCTGCCAAGTGCTGCTTTCATATTGCATTTGAAAGCACAGATGTACAGACAAATTTAGTACTATTATCAAATAGCTGCAGCAATTAGACGGAAAAAATAAGAGTGATCAATACAATCTTGTACCTTTGCCTGAGAGAATTAAGTATCAAGTGTCTATCTCATTTACTCTAAATAGAACACAACTATGGTAGCTAAGATCTACTTAACTAATGCCCACCAAAACAGATTTGTTTTAATTGTTTATTTGGGATTACTATAAGAACATTGTTATTCCAACACTTTATACATATATAATTATACTGTGTATTATTTATAGCATTATTGTAATGGTGTCATATACATATTTGGTAAATGTGAGCATTTGACTTTATTTTTTAGTAAGTTTAATATGACTGTTTCATCCAAGTTTAGGTACAGTGAAGATGAGGTAGATATGTACAATTTAAATTTAGTAAGTTTACTCTTTTAAAAATAGAATAATGTTCAATTGTTTTGATTTAAATAGAGTTAGCTCCTTCAAAAACAGAGTAACTCTTGGAGGGTCAAATATAAATATTTTCAATATAAAGCAGATCTCTTCTGTGAAAATTATACAGGATCATTAGTAAATCCTTTTACAAAGACAGAAAGAAGAGTTGAATCTTTTAGACATGAAAACTATGTTTACATTAGGTACAGTTTTCATAAGCAATCAGTCGTACCAAAGGGAATTATTGAAAGGATAGTGTCATACTCACTTTGTAACTTCAGTGGTGCAACTTACGCTACAGATTTATAAATGTTGTTGAAAATGAGTGACCGCCAACATTTCCGAGATCCCTGTGCTTGAGGTCTTAGAAGTTGGCAGGCATTTGATGTGAGAAACAAGAGTCAAAAAACTTATCACATAAAATTTGGTAGTACAGGAAAACCTTAGATGTACCTGGATAGTATTCTTTTCCTCCCGGAAGATGTGATACACTTCTTCATCTCAAATCATCTGTATTTGTACATTTTCAGGAAATATTGTATAAAAAAATTATTTTACTAACATATTCTGAAGTCTTTTATAAGGCTAAATGTGCCTCTAACAGAAATTAGTCATTTATTTCAGTAACATTATTATTTGTAATATTTATATGTATTACACAACATTGTTAATAATATCAGTGTTCAGCTCCCCTCTGTCAATTCCCTTCTTTCACTTCCAACTCATTTCCTTTCCTAGCTTTTGTACACAAACACACACACATATGTATATGTATACATATAATCATATATATATATGTATGCATATATATGTATGTACACATATATGTATGTATATATCTGTGTATGTATTATGTTATATATTTATATATATATGCATGTGTTTGTATATACATATATATGTATGTATATTGAGTGCAGCTGATACGCCCATACATATAAAATGTATTTAAACAAATATTTTAAGATTTAGGAGAATTCCAACTGAATACTTATTAATATAGATACCCTGGATGGTTTTATACCAACATGACACAAGCTGCAGCCATCTGAAACAAGGAAACCTCAATTAAAAAATGACTTTGTAAGATTCAGTTGTAAGTCATTTTCTTATTCAGCCTGTGATGCATGACGCTGCCTCTGGGCTGGTGGTCCTCTGTTCTATAAGAAAGCAGGCTGAGCCAGTTATGTGGAGTAAGCCAGTAAGCAGCACCTTCCATTGCCTCCATCTCAGCTTTATCCTCCAGTATCCTGCCCTGTTTGAGTAAATGTCCTGAGTTCCTTCACTGAAAGGTGTTGTGGAAGTATAAAATAACCCCATTTCTCCCCAAGTTCCTTTCATAATGCTGTTTTACCATAACAATACAAAACCTAACTAAAGCAACAGACAGCATGGAACTTTAATTTGAATAAGAGAATTATGAGTATATCATCATTTGCTTGCATCAAAAGATACATATGATATGATAATTTTATCATCTATTTTATTAGCACATACACATATGTATGTAAGATGAGATAAATTCTAGAAGGCAGTTTAATCCATGCCTGAAAATATCAAACATCAAAAAAAAAAAACATTCCTGATTATAAGAAGAAAAATTTTTATATTTTAAATTATTATTCAAAAATTAGTTTTTCTAATATCTAGATACCATTAACTCTGTCCAGCTCCTACTACTGAAACAAAAATTCCTCTTAAATTCTATTCCTCGTTTTAAAAATAATCTTTATTCTTTTTAAGAACTACACATTGCTCCCTTGAGTATTTTGTTACTCCTTCTAAGTACTACCTAGGCATCCACACTTGGTCTTCCTTCTTCATGAGCTTCATATGGTTTGTGAGTTGAATATTGGCTATTTCAAGCTTTTGGGCTAATATCCACTTATCAGTGAGTAAGTACCATGTGTGTCCTTTTGTGATTGGGTTACCTTACTCAGGATGATATTTTCTAGTTCCATCCATTTACCTAAGAATTTCTCGAATTCATTATTTTTAATAGCTGAGTAATACTCCATTCTGTAAATGTACCATATTTTTTTTGTATCCATTCCTCTGTTGAGGGACATCTGGATTCTTTCCAGCTTCTGGCTATTATACATAAGGCTGCTATGAACATAGGGGAGCATATGACCTTGTTATATGTTGGAGCATCTTCTGGGTATATGCCCAAGAGTGGTATAGCTGGGTCCTCAGGTCTAAGTGTGGGACAGAAACTGAATAAAGGGCCTTCTGGAGACCATTCCACCTGGATATACATCCCATGTGCAGTCACCAAAAGTAGGTGGTGATGTGGATGTCAGGAAGCGCATGCTAACAAGAGCCTGATATAGCTGTGTCCTTAGAGGTCTGCCAGAGTCTGACATATTCAGAGGCAGATGCTCACAGCTAACCATTGATATGATCAAGGGTTTCCCAATCGAGAAATTAGAGAGAAGACTGAAGTAGCTGAAATGGTTCGTGGCCCCATGAGGAGAGCAACAATACCAACCATCCAGAGTTCCCCAGGGTCTAAACCACCAGCCTGGGAGCACATAGGGAGTGACCCATGACTCCAGCTATATATGTAGGGGAGTATGGCCTTGTCAGGCATAGGTGGGAGAGGAGATCCTTGACCCCAGGAAGGCTGAACACCTAGTCGGGGGTGGGGAATTCGAGGATGGGGAATGTGGGAGTGGGGGGATAGGTGAGGGCACATCCTCATAGAAGCAGAAAGAGGGGGGAATGGGATAGGAGGTTCCTGGGTGGTGGGGGGAAGTGGGGTAAGGGGATAAAATCTGAAATGTAAATATAATATCCAATAAAAAAGTTTAAAAAAGAACTTCACATTGATATGATGTATACAGAACATAGTCATTTACTACCTCCACATCCCCTTGTGCCCTGCATTCCACATTTCTCTAAGCTTTATATCTTTTTTTCATTTGTTTTTACAATTTTATTATTAATAGCATCCTGAGTCCAATTAGTAGTATCTATACACACATGGATGTGTGGTTATCCACTGAGGTGTTAGCAACATACCAGTAGTTACACCCCCTAACGAGAATGATTCTCCTTCCATTGTTAGCTAACAGCTATCAATACCTCTTTGATTGTGTGAAGTATTAGGATTCCTTTTCCACACATGCTGGAATTTTGACTGGCTTGGTCTTGTCTAAGCCCTATTGAAATGATCACCACTACTGTGCATTCATGTCTGCAATGCCTGTGATATGTCTAGAGGACAGCATTTCCCAGCATTGTGCTCCACTCACCTGAAGCTCTTCTATTCTTTCTCCCTATTCTTTTCTGATGTTCCCTCAACACTGAATGCAGGAAGACTGATATAGAGGTCACAGTAATTGATGCTAATGTTTAGGAAGCATATTATTAACCTAATGCAAAAAATATTTTGACCAAATTTAATATCATCCTCCATTAATGTACCTAAACATATTATTTAGAGACTTAGACAAGATGAACTTTTAGAAAATCTGCAGAGGGCACCTCTTCCTAATGCTAGATGACCTTCCTAGTGGTGAGCTACTTACCACATTTACAGTAACAAACATGAAACTTTTGTTATGGTATAAACCTCAAATCCAATGATATATCAGTTGGTTGATTCTATACCTGTCAGAGCATTAAAACACTGGTTGGAATACCATGAAAGAAGGTCAACATTGTGGTATGTAGAGTCTGGTCCTGGGTAAGACCACTAGTGTATTTTTCACACTTAGCAACCTTTATATCACCTCATGGTATTATGTAAGATACTTATCAGGGAGAATATTTTCTAATTAGTTATGGGTTATTTCTTTATTCTAGGTATAATTTGATTGGTTTTATAAGCAGTGGTGTTTTGATGTCTTGTTATGGTGGACTTCTAAAAGCAATGACAATAGCCTATATTGCATTGGGTTCTTCTGTCATCTCTTTGATGAATTACTTTTAAGGATTTAATTTTTATGTTTCTGCCCCAGTATTTCCTAACTCTACTTTCATCTTACCTATATTTATGGAGATATTGTGTTTAAAGGGCAAGTATTTTTGGTCCATTATATAGTAAGCTCACAGGAGATAAGTCACACTTCTGAAAATATAAATACTGTAACATCATTTTTGATAAATCATCACAGCAAGAGCACAGGAGTGGTAGATATAAGGTATATTCCTCCCTGTGGCTCCTTGCTCTATTTCTCTCCTTGTGATGATTCCCCTATGCATGCACATAACTTTCTGTTTATATATCATCTCCTTTTATGTAACCAGTTCTCATTCCAAGCTTACTTCGTCTTGCTTTGATGTTATTATCCACACTACTCACTATCTCTATAGTCACAAAAAAATAGATTATTGAAAGATTAGTCCCATGGCAGTTCAACCGATTCTACCAATCTATTCCTTAGGAGAAAATTATGACAATAAGTAATAGCTTTCTTTTTCTTGCTGCTGCCTCAAAATAGCTCTTCAAAACAAGAGAGTGAGTTATACATTCAATATACACTTAATTTGACAAGATCAGAACTAAATTGCTTTTCTGAGTAGTCCTGATTACAGCATATTGTGCTAAACTGTTATGTCTAACTGTGTAATCAAATACACTATAAATGTCTTTTCTCTGAAGTGTACTAATGCCATATAAAGGGACTGGGTAAGAAATAGGCAAGCATTTTACATGGCAAAAATACATGAAGAAACATGGTATTTCTTTCTTTCAGAGTCTGACTAAACATAGACTTGGATACATGGCTTTGCTTCTTGTGTTATCACAGCATTGTAGAATATTACACAGACATAGAAGTCATTAGAAACCTAGAAATTATAGATTTTGCATGCACAGCCATATACATAAATCACAATTTTCACAGTTATCTTCAGCATGTTCTTGTCTGCCTGGCCTATACAATTAGGTGTCTAGATTTTTTTTAAGAGAGCATATGAGGTAGATATGTATTAACTTAGAAAATTTTCTATACTTCACTATTTTGATTTAAGTCCATAGTTTAGAGTTTTATCCCACCTCGTGATCATACAGACTACTTTAGTGTAGGTAAAGGTACAGAATAATCACTGGTTCTTCAAGAACATATTAAAATATGAATCCCACCTATTTTATACTATGTATTGACTAATTAAATTTTAAGTTTATTCTGAGAAGCAGAGAACTGAGAATAGTGAACATTATATTGAAAAAAATTAAGGAATTGCATTGTGCACATTTAGAGCTTAGTACTGATTGTAGTTCAAAAAAGGTAAAATATTGGTAAAGGAACATTTTAGGGCCCAACATCCATACAAGAAACCTAAAAATAAAACCATTCAGATACATTCAAATTATGTTCAGCACCAGACATAGGTAACTTTTGAAGCAAGGTATTATTTTCAAAACATGGGGCTAAAATATAATCTTCCATCAACAAGAAAATGTTGAGGAAACTTTGATACAAAAACACGGGATACTATTGAGCTCTAAAAAATGAAATTATTATTTTTTTAGCAAGTAGGATTTAGAATACATAATATTAAGGAAGCCCAGACAATCACAGAAAGTTAAATGTATGCATGTTCCCCATTCTATGCAGATCCTAGACTGATGGACACATGCATGTGTGCATCTGTTGTGCTATGTGTATGTGCATGTGTGTGTGTGTGTGTGTGTGTGTGTGTGTGTGTGTGTGTGTGTGTGAATGTGTGTGTTCCTGAAGAGATGTACAAATGAAAGTCCTATAATTGTAGCAAGGGTAATTATTGGTGATGTGTATGCACGTGTGCATGTGAATTTTTAGGAGTCATGAAAGGTCTAGATCTTGGAAAAACAGCTTGTCAACTTCTTTCTAAACAAGCATCATCTTATCAAGGGATAGGTCGTCTCTGTTCCTAAGTATTTACAAAAAAAAGAATTGGGAGTGTAAGCTGCTCAAACGTGCATACAGATATTCATATAGGTATGTTCATAAGCATTCATCAAAGGCTATAAAGGAAATAAATAATGAGTAATGCTCAGATAATGGAATGTATTGAATATATTCAGAACTAAAAGAAAAGCATCAGCTATCAAGACATGACAAGACAATGAGAAAATAGAGCATGTCTTATAGAGTTGAAGAAGTTAATCTATAAAGAAAGCACTTCATATGATAGGAGCTACACTCCATTCTGGCAAAAGCATAGCATGTTTCCCAATTATTCACGGGGAATGTGTTGAAGGCCTCATTAGATGTTTGTTACAATCCTAACACAGAAAACTATGTATACAATTTGTTTTTCATTTCTTGCCACCCACCCACCAGCACTGTTGTATGGTATCACATGTTCCTCCACCTCAGTATGAGCCAAGAATCCATCCCATTCCTTCCCGTGTGAGTCATCTTCAGCTCTGTGACACTTTTTCATCACTATGAAGCTATTATTAAGGGAAATAATTGTCTTTTGAACATTAGCAATGTACTATTTTGAAGTCATTTGATAAACAAGAGAGCTACTCAGGGACTAAAAGAGAGCAAGCTGCTGAGGCTTGAATACATGAGACAAATAGGTGGCCACTATCCCAAGTAAGATGCAACAGCCTAGCAGAAAACTCTATCACTATTCAGAATGAGGAACAATTTAAATCCTATTGTTTATTTTTGGAATATTCAGTTATGTTTGTTACCAGGGATGATGTTGTATAACTGAAACCAGAGAAAATAAAACTATGGAAAGGAGAATATTATAAAATATCAAAAAAAAAAACCCAAAACAAACCTATCAGTGGTTAGAGCAGAGTACTTTTGAAAATAGAAGAGGTGGAAGAAAGGTTTCACTGGAGTGAAATTATTCCAGAGGATACATGACACTCATTTCTCTAAACTCACAGAGTCATATCACAGTGTGTGCTCTAAAACAAAACAAAACAAAACAAAACAAAACAAAACAAAACAAAACAAAAATCACTTGACCTCTAGTTAATGATAACATGTTAATCCTATTAACTTCTCAACTGTGACAAACATATAACACATAAATATAAAATATTAACAGAAAAAAATGGATTTGAAATCAAACAGAAATTCAGACAATATATGGTAGCATATACAAGACTTTTGGAAAGCAAATATAAAGCTCCAGCTTTTTTCATTTAGAATATACTCAGTATTGTTATAAAGAAGACAGCTACAAAAGAAAAGACAGGGTTACATTGAAAGAACAAGGCGAGCTCACCCCCTCTGTGTACATCTTCCAACAGTCAAAGAAGTAAATATGCCATGGATTATTCAGATCAACACTTTGAAAATCAATGGGCTCCCAAAGCTTATGTCCTCTTCTGAGTTTCCCCAGGGTTTACACCAAAAGTAACATTTGTTCTCTTGAATAAATAGAGAGTCTTTGTTTGTGACACCAGATCAAAGCTAGTACACAGATGGGGGATCCCACGGGAAGGAAGGGAATGGGGCTGTGGCTTACACTAAGCTGCCTCTGTAGTTTCTGATGTTCTGGATGCCCACACAAGCCTATGAAAACACCTGCTTGTTGATATCAGTGTGAAATACTGCTTTTGAAATTTCTAATTCAATTCTGTCATTCTAAAAATAAAGTCAACCTTTATATTTTTCATAAAAGCCTCTTTTTGCTATCTTCAATAAATACGACCTTTTCTTCTGGTTTCTTTGGTTATAAAAATCTTAGGTTATCCATATATTGTGGTAATTAAAAGGTCTCTGAGGATAGCTTATTGTCTTAATTTTGACAATTGGAAGAACAATTTTATCAAAATTGAACTTAAGACAATCCACTCTGTGTATGTGCATGTACTCATGTGTGCATTCATACATGCACTCTAGTGCATAGGTTTGATTGAAAGTAGTTACACAATAGCTGGTTGGATACCTGCCTGTGATCATTAGGCAAAGCAGAATGAAGGACATTTCATAAATACACAAGATGCAATCGGGTAGCTGCAAGAAGAAACATAAATAAGATGCCCTGAGCTTTTCTTGAGAGAATAATGTGTGGCTAAGGGAAATTGAGCTTTGTAGTCTTAAAAGTACAAACAAGTGAACTTTGGAACACAAGTTATTCTAAGAAGAAGAACAACCAGGAGGGAAAGTTCCCGTGACACTCTGAGAGTAAAAGATTAGTCTTAAATCCCACAGCTTGTTATTGCTTATGCCCAGGGTCTAGGTCATCTTCCCTGTAGTTTGGTACTCTTTCTACTAATTTTTGCTGCATTTTTCTTTGTTTCTTACCTCCAAAATCACATTTGAAAAAGTCTTACTTCAGGTTATTGTTTCAGTTCACTGGAGTTCATTACCCTAGTACCTCAAACTAAAGAGAAAGAAAATATGGGAGAAAAAATGAATTCTAGGGTTCAAAGGAAAGTACCAAAGGCCAGTCCTATCCTGGGGCTACATAAACCAAAGGAGAATCTCTGGGAAAAAATGCTGTGTTTTGGTGCTGAGGTTACTAGTTATTCTTACTAAAATTCTGTGCAATGATCTAGTATTTCAACTTGTGCTTTGACTCTATGTGGACAGTTGTGATATTGTTTATTTTTAAATTATTGTAGCTAGAGAACACTTTGGTGGGAGATGGAGAAGTAATTTGCAGCATATGTTCTTTCCCTCTCTATACAAAAGTAAATTGAGTCTCTAACCTGCCTTTTGAACTTACCAATAAAACGCTATAACTTTCATTTTTATTTCAACTTCATACTATCGTCCCATGATTTTTCATTTTCCCTGTAAGTGAAATAGAAGCATTCAACGACCCAATTTATGAGATCACTGAGACTTGTAAGTTAGGGATAATAACCATTTCTTATTAAAGATCAAACAATGCATTTAAATGACCTTGACAAACTCAAACTCTATGGGGAATGCAAAGTATGTGCAATTTATTATTGTTGTTTGCTAGTTGGTCTTCTCTATTTGCAGCCTCAAAAGAGTTTTCTAAGCTAATCTGCTCCTTTTCATACCATTGAAAATGGCTTTCTATAAAATATCTTTGTCTTAGCTACTTTTCTATTTCTGTTATTGAACACCAGGACAAAAAGGAACTTGGGGAGGAAAGGGTTTATTTCATTTTACAATTCTCAGCTCAGCTCACACTCTTAGCTGAGGGAAGTCAGTGCAGGAACTCTGCCAGAAACTTGGAAGCAGGACTTAGACTAGAAGCCATGCTGCTGCATAGCTGCTTCTTCCCCACAAATCTCTCAGCCTGCTCGCTCGTACAACTAAGAACATCCTACCCAAAGATATCTCTGCCCATATCAATCTCTGACCAAGAAAATGGTCTACAGTCTTGCCTACAATAAATTTGATGGAAGTATTTTCCCGGAGAAATCTAGCTTAATTCTAACTGACAATAAAACAACCAGACTCTGGTCTCCTGACTTTCTGTTGAGTTCCCATAACATGACTTGCAGAGAATGTCTGAGGCAGAAGAGAATGGCTGTTTTCGACCTACATATTACTCCATATCATATGTACTCCTCTAAGTGTCTGACTTGTCCAATACCAGTCTTTTTATGCCAAAACCCTTGTAAAAGAGTCCTGTATCTACAACACTCCTTCTATTCTTATTTCAGGTATCTCTTTCCTTGGCCCGGCGTCAAGACAGGATGTTTCTTGCTATACTGTTTTAATATGTCTTTTTCTCAAGACTTAAATTTTGTCTGTCTGTCTGTCTGTCTGTCTGTCTGTCTGTCTGTCTGTCTGTCTCTCTCTCTCTCTCTCTCTCTCTCTCTCTCTGTGTGTGTGTGTGTGTGTGTGTGTGTGTGTGTGTGTGTGTGTGTGT
>JADRCG010010478.1:2642123-2656510 GCA_019844195.1 Rhabdomys dilectus
TGTGTGTGTGTGTGTGTGTGTGTGTGTGTGTGTGTGTGTGTGTGTGTGATACCCCTGGAGGACAAGTCATTTTCAGCTACCTGATGTAGATATCTCGAAACTGAACATGGTTCCCTTGTGAGAACAATAAGCTCTTTAACTGCTAAGCAACCCCTCCAGCCACTGATCTTACAACAGATACCAAGAAAGTCACTGAAACTAGAAAACTTGTGATTTTAAGAAAAATACAACTCCTTCCCATGAAAGGCCTATCCCACCCACCATCACTATGGCTACTACAGTTACCATTGCACAGAACTGAATAATGTGTTAACAAAACTAAGGGTTCTGTACTAGGATAAAGATGACAGGAAAGGAGAAACTCCTTACTTTCAGCATGAAAGCATTCTACCATATAGTTTTAAAATTAGGGCAACAGCCCTTAGACATATCTTCCTGCTTTTCCCGGCACCACTCCTTCATTTCCAGTGTTCTTAAGTCTCTTCCACTTAGGATTTACCTTCCCACCTGACTGTACCTCTTTCCATACAAAAGTGAAATTTCTATTCAAATAAAGAAAAAAAATCAATGCATACATTAGTTTTATTTCCTTTATTTGTAAGCTAATTGGTTAATGAGTTAATGTGAGGATAGATTTCTTTACAAAGATCTTACTTATGCCAGATTGTAATTATTGTTTTGTTTCGATGGCATTGTGTTTCTGACACAATCTTTCTAACAAATTTAGCAAAGTTTTCTTGGAACTTGTCTTATGTTGTAAGAACAAATGCATCAGTCATCTACACTGCGTGTCTTAGAAGATAAGACACTACTTTTTAAACCATCATGACCCCAGTTCCACCTCCACGTATTTGCTAACTATCTGATAGAAGGCTAATGACTAGTATATTACACTATCATAACTAAAAAGCTACAGGAATTTTAATCTCTTGTCATACTATTTGACATTTTATTATTGTGGGAATATTTTACTTAAAATATTAAATTCCTCAATACAATACAAATGTTTCAAATTGATTCCATTATTTCCCTACTCTGAAGTCACATTTCCCTTAAATTAGATTTTGTTAACTAAATATTGAATTTGGTTTAAAATGTAGACTTATGCATACATCTTTCTGGAGCTAGTGATGTTTTGGAATGTTAATTGCACTTTTGTTTCTACTAACCTTAAAATTTACTGTATTTGGAATTAACATGCCAAGGTACCAAAAGATATTCTTTAACCAAAAACTGTCTCTTGCTCAAACACTAATAAGAGTGAATTATACATTTTTAAAATTAAATCAAACTTAATTAAACAATGTTTTCTATCCTATGTCCTTCAAAATATATAAAGGTAAAATAACCACAGGCTGTACGTGATGTTTTGATTGACATGACTGCTTCATTCCATTTGGCAAGTTTAAGCATTTTATTATGCTTCACATGTTTCTTTTTATGTAGTTGTAATTGTGATAGGCACATAAATGACAGTATCAAAATTATTCTTGTTTTGAATTCTAGTTAACTTAAAAACAGCTGTCAAAATCTCTTTTCTCTGAAAATTAAATGTTCTGTGAGGCAACCTCACTATAAAAAATTTTGTCCAATTCTCTTTATCACTATTTTTTTATGTATCATTTCTTACTTGTTAATCAACCTGACCCTCCTCTAATCTCCGTCCACATATTTCTTCAGGGTGCTATTGTCTAACTTCCTATCTCAACAATATGTTGATACTGTAAGCACAGAGTTAACATACTTTTGGAATGTCTTTTTAATTTTTTAATTATTTTTCACTTCCATCTCTTGACTTTAAAAACTTTCTTGTTTGAACTGAAGTAGGTCCTTTATGTATTAATCAAGGTTTGATCTGAGTTCCCAATGTTTAGAACATTTGTAAAGGGTTGGTTCTGGGATAAAATGATGATCAAAATGAGAGCTAGTCTTTACCTTCAAAAATTGAAAGCTAAAAGGAAGAACATCAGTCACATGAGCTCATAGTGTTTATAAGATCATAACTACAGTAACCTAATAAAAATATGCATTTTATAAAAGCATTAGAAAGTGAACTGAACCTAAAAAGTAATATTTATATTTGGCAATTGTAACAAAAAGCCAGAATATTTTATAAGCTACAATAAATAGTTGTCTCCATTTTGCTAAATGTATTGCGTACCTTATTTTTCACACAAGGACTTCCTCTGTGGATGTAGTTGTTTGAGTGAGAATGGGCCCCACCCCCAGGCCTCATATATTTGAATAGCCTGTTCTTAGTTGGTACAACTGTTTGGACAGCATTAGTTGGTGTGACTTTGTTGGTGTGACTTTGTTGGTGAGAGTGTGTCACTGGAGGTGGGCTTTCAGGTTTCAAAAGACCAGCACCTTTCAGAGCCTCCTTTCTTTTATCTCCTTCTTGTGGATGTAAGCTCTCAGGTACTACTTCAGTACCATGCCTGTCTATCTGCCTGGCTACTGCCATGGTCTTGGTCATGATGGTCATAATAGCATCCACTATAACTGATAGTAAATTTCCAATTAAATACTTTCTTTTAAAAAATATTTTCTTTTATAATGTGTCTTGGTCATGATGTTATTTTAAAAGAATAAATACATAACTAAGGCCAGATTCCAAATGAATCTCATGTTTACAGTTACCCTGCCCCTGACTGATGAGTTCTGGAAACTTTATGCACATCCACCATATGCTGCCTCCATAGGATAATTTTAAATGGGTTAAATTGAACAAATCTCTCTTTTTAAAGTGTAACCTATTTTTCTGTGAGAGAAATGGTCAAAGCTAGTAAGTTCTCAGGGAAGCATATAAGTACCTATTCTTTAACTCTGTGTATTCTATTTCTCTAGGACAATTTTCACAATTCAACAAATGCTCAGAGGATGTGCCAATGAACCTTATGTTAAGCTCCCAAATAAATATGGGATCTAGGGAATGCAATTTTTGACATCTCTGTGATGCTAGAAGACTGGATAGCTGAGAATTGAAATCAACCAGAATTCCAATCCCTGGGTAACTTGAAATGGTGGCATTGTTTCATTGATAGAGTAACAACATGGATGTATTTGTTTGACTTCTTTACAAAAAAAAAAAAAAAAGGTTTGATTCTTGAATGATTTACAAGATGACAGATAATGATTCCAGCAGCAATTCTTCCCCAAAACCAATGAGAAGCTGCAGGGTCATTTCAGACATTCTCTTCCAATTAAAGTGACATTATTTCTACTCATTCTAGGACAAAATTTTCACAAGCCCAGCCATGTTTAAAGAAAAGAACAATAATTCCCATTATTTAATGATAGAATAAAAAGACTAAGTCTCCTACTTATAATCAAATGTTAAATGGAATTAAAGTAAATGCATCAAGAATAAGCATACAGGAAGAATACCATCAGGCTTTATTACTGTGATTTCTATTATTCATTTTTCCATGCTGATTATTTTTTTCCTCTTCCTTATGTTTTTGCTTTTGTATCTTTAGTGCTGCACACAGAACCTGGAGCAACTTGCCTGCCAGACTTGTGCTCTTCTACTGAAACATTTCTCTAGCCGGTGTTCTCCTTTAGTCTTCTGAGTTCAGGATTGCATGAGTTGTCATCAAGAAATATATTTATGCATTTGTTAAATTATCTTTTTTACCTCATATTTTAGTACTAATTTTTCCATTGCTGAGTGTCCATAATATACAAACTAACACTGCAGCTCCTGTGAGCAAGAGTACAATGAACATGCCAGAAGTGCTAGAGTATTTATTAGAGAGTTACCAATTTGTATTATTAGAAACCTCAAAGATCCTTTATGTATATGAACCATTTGGGTTTACACATATATATTCATAAGTGTGTGGGTGTGTGTGTGTGTGCATGTATCATCACATCTAACTTTGTATATAGGTGCTATAGAGCTCAATCAGATCTTCTTTCTTACATGTCAACCACAGTATGAACTGAGCCATCTCCCTAGACTTGGGCACACTCCATTTTTTTTAACCCAGTTCTCTACCAATAAACATCTCATTTCATATACTGTTTGTTATGAACAATGCTAGGGATACTAGAACATGGGCATTTTTCATAAAGTCATCTTATCTTCGTTACTTCCGTATCTAGCAGGAGGTATGATGGATCATACGGCTGCTGTAAGTGTTTGAATTGGCTGAAGTACTTCCACGCCGTTTTCTATAATGGTTACATCTACAGAACCTTAATTAATTTTGTCTAAATGTGACCTCTTATCTGAATCCTTTTAACTTGCTATTCCTTTTTTGATTGACTTTGTCTGGTTTGGGAATTGGTATAATGTTGATGACATAGACTGGTATTAAATGACTCGTGTCCTTTGAATTATTTGTAAAATTGTGGAAATTGTAACTATTTCATTAAAGATTTCTTAAAATTCAATAACGAAACCCTGGACCCTTCTCTGTTGTAATACATTTTATTATTATTTATTTAATCTCACTTTTCATTATTGGATCTTTTAGGTTATCTACATCTCCGTAGTTCTATTTTAGATTATATATGCCCAGAAATTGCCTATTTCCTCTAGTTTTTCAGTGTGTCGCTGCTTAGGCTTCACAGTAACCCCTGCTCAATGTTCTGTGTTGTCAGTTGGTTTGTTCTGACTTTCATCTCCAATTTTATTTATTTAGTATTTCTATCTTTTTTTTATGACTCACATTGCAAAAGTTATCCAGGTATCTGTTCTCAGGAGAATAACTTTTTATTCATATATTAAGTGTACTTTTTGGCTTTTTAAGAATTGTATTACTTATTTTTGCTCTAATATTCATCATTTATTTTATTTATTTCACTTCTGAATTAATTTTTATGTTAGCATTTGTACAGCATGTTGAGTTACATGATGGACTGTTTACTTACCTGTTTAATTCTAATGTTTCCTCATTCTTCCTCCTTCATGTTCACCTCCCAGGTCATTCCTGCCAGCTTCCTACTTCCTTCCTTTGCTACCATCAAATATTTCTTCCTTTTGTTTTCATGAGATACATATTCCATTATAGCTTTTATTTTCCTGGTTGTCTTACTGGCTCATTCCATCCCCTAGTCCCATTTACAGATTTACAGTTTTATGAACTAAGCATACAAATACATACACACACACACACACACAACACACACACACACACACACACACACACACAGAGAGAGAGAGAGAGAGAGAGAGAGAGAGAGTTTTAAATCTAAGTACTGTCTATAAAATAAAATGTGATAATTTATATTTGGAGTCTGGTTTCTTCATTTAAAATTATTTCCAGTTATGTAATTTTTCTACAAATGCAATGACTTTATTTTTTTGATGCCTACATAAAATTCTGTTATATATACCAGAATTATATATACCAATGCCTAAAATTTATATGTGTCTGTGTGTTTTGTGTGTATGTTTGTATATGTATGTGCATAATGGCTAAAAGTGGTATATATATGTTCATTATGGCATTATTTATAAGTGCTATAATATAAGATCAATCTAGATGCCCAGATAATTATTTAATTATTGTATTATATATTTCATTACTATAATATATATATATATATATTTTATAGTAATGAAATATATATATATTTTATAGTAATGAAATATATATATTTTATAGTAATGAAATATATATTTTATAGTAATGAAATATATAATACAATAATTAAATAATTATCTGGGCATCTAGATTGATCTTATATTATAGCACTTATAAATAATGCCATAATGAACATAAATGTATAAGCCCATTTTAGGCTTACTGAGTAACTCTCCTCCTAGTATATGCTCACATATTTGCTGAAGAAAGGCATAGCTGTATCATATAGTAGTTCTAACTTTAGTTCCTCAAAGTAACCCTCATGGATTTTTACAGTGACTGATAATATACAAGAAATGATTTCTATTACTTTTATTTAGTAAAACTTGGTTTGTAGCAGAGAGTATGGTGTTTATCTGAAGTTTATTTGATTTATGGTGTGCTTAGCTAAGGATTCATTTTTAATGTTTTATGAATGTCATATGTAAAAGTTAGAGTAGGGTACTGAAATTATACACTTAGCTGTATGTTGATCTGTCTGAACTTACATGCCCACTAATATGAGTTTTGTGAAGTTTTAAGATTTAAGAGACTCACAAAACAAACGACAAGAGTCTTCTTACTGAGTTTATCTTAACCACAAGAGTGTGCCATGGAGAGAAGACTCTGTTGGAGCCATCTTTGAGCAACAGAGGAAACTCTTCTGCAGTAGACATTATGAGTTGTTACCCATGAGTGGCCTTATGGTGAGGGAGGTGTCATGTTCATATCACTCTTCATTTATGCTAAATTCATTGATCTCCCAATGAGGACTTAATTAAAAGGGTTTTTGGTCTGCCATTGTTCCTTAAACACAAGTGATTGATTATATATCGTGTCTTATAATCCCAGAAAAAGAGAGGAATACAAGAGCTTTACTGAGACATGTGTAATTCTTTTTTCTTCTTATTTGTTCATATATTCCTCTCATGTAAACTATTCTTTCCTACGCCTTTCTGTTGGTTATTGCCTTCCTTTCATCTCTGTGTGTCATATCCTTAATTATCTCCTGCAGTGCTAGATTATTGTGCAGGACTTGATGTAGTTTGTATTTTTGAAATGTATTTATGTCCCCACTCATTTTTGAGGATCATGTTTCTGAATATCATATCCATGGTTGACAGAAATATTTTTCTCAGTGGTTGAAATGTATTACTCTATTCTTTGAGAGTTTATGCTGATGCTCCACTGATTTGTCTAGTATGCTCACATTTTTCTCTTCAGTTATTTTTATTTCTTAATTTTCAATATTGGTACATTATTAGAATATTACCATGTTATGTGCAAAGAACCTTTACTGGTTATAAGTTTTCAGATCTAAATACTTCATATACTTCAATATCCATATTATATATATATATATACATATATATATATGTGTGTGTGTGTGTGTGTGTGTGTGTATACATACATATATGTATATATGTGTATATGTATTCGATAGTATTGAACTACTTTTGGTGCTTTTTAATATTATCTTAGCTCGATTAGCTACCACATGTATTAATAATACTGACCACTGTGTAGTGTTCCTATATCTTGTGAAACTTCTGGTCATTGTTAATTAATTTTTGACATACACTATGGCTTTTGTCTTGTCTTCCAATCTGAGTATCTATTCTTTATTTCATCTAGTAAATTTATGATACTTTCCAGAATTCTCTTTTATTTAATTGTATAAATGTTTGATTCAAATATTTCTTGGTGTTTTCTCAAAATCTTATGTACCTTTCTCACTTACTTACCCTTGTGGCTGATGTTCTTTTTGAGGAATTGAACTAGAGTTTCTGTTTCATATGTAGACTCATCTGAATCTTCTTGGAAATCATAAAATATTTCAATAACTAGATGTTTATATTTTTTACAGGAGTTTGACCGTTTCAGTATTTTTGAATTATTAGTTTTATTATTTTCCTTTGTTTGGCCTATCTGTGCCATTAAAACTACTTTGAGTATCTGTATCTGTCTCTTTAAGCTGCTGGTAGAGCATCTTAGAGGATAGCCATGCTAGGCTCCTGTCTGCAAGCACAACATAGCATCAATAATAGTTTCAGGAATTGGTGCCCACCCATGGGATAGATGCCAACTTTGTCCTGTCACTAGTCAGTCTTTCCTTCAGTATCTGTTGCATGTTTGTCTCTGTATTTCTTTTAGATGGGAGAAATTTAGGGTTGAAAATTTTGAAGATGTCTTGGTGCCCCATCTCTCAATTGGGGGCTCTAACTACTGGAGGTAATATCTTCAGGTTCTATATCCCCACTGCTGGGCATTTCTGTTAAGGTCGCCCATATTGAGTCTTGCTAGCCTCTCAACCCAAGTCTCTGGGACTTTCTAGAGTTTTCCCCCACCCCTACATCCACCATCCACAGCTGCATATTTATTTCCATTTAGTTTACTAGAACTCTGGAATTCTTGTCTGTCTTCCCACATACCTGATTGTACAATCTTTTTCACCTGCCCTCCTACCCTCCTACCCAGGTTTTTCCCTCCTTCTGCTTCCCATGATTATTTTGTTCCCCTTTCTAAGTGAGATTGAAGAAGCCTCACTTGAACCTTTCTTTATGTTTAACTTTGTGAAGTCTGTGTGATGTATCATGGGTATTCTGTACTTTTTGGCTAATATTCATGTATCAGTGAGTACATAACATGCATGTCCTTTTGGGTCTGGAGTACCTCGCTCAGGATGATATTTTCTAGTTCCATCCATTTGACTGCAAACTTCATGACGTCCTTGTTTTTAATAGCTGAACAATATTTCATTGTGTAAATGAAGTACAGTTTTTAAGTTGAGGAACATCTGGACTGCTTCCAGTTTCTGGCTATTACAAATAACACTGCTTTAGACATATTGGAGCGCATGTCCTTGTGATACTGTGGAGCACCTTTTGGGTATATACCCAGAAGCATTTGGACCGAGGTTGGGGACCCCCAATGGAAGATTTAGGAGAAGAATTGAAGGAACTGAGAAGGATGACAACACCTAGTTAATGTGCAATAGGAAGATCTCTGGGGCCAATGTGTGAAACTACCTATGTCCTTTTCAGAACCTAGTAGACCAAGTGTCTAAGCCACCAAATAAAGAATATACATTGGCTGGTCTGAAGCTCTGTGCACATATGTAGCGGAAGACTGTGTTTATTGGCCTCAGTGAAAAGGGATGTGTTTAATCCTGTAAAGTCTTGAAGCCCCAGAGAGGAGGGGGATGCCCTTGGTCATCAGCCTCTCAGAGGCAAATAGGAGTGGAGTGGGAGAGAGTACTCTGGGAAGTAGTACAGAGAGGTCGCAACATTTGTGGTATAAATCGAGAAAATAATTAATTAATAAAAAATAAAAATGAAAATAAAATACTTTCTTAAATCTAAAATTCTCACTCTTTAGTCCCCACAAGAAATTCTCATTTCATTTATTTAATTCTTTAGTTCCAATATTGGTTTTGCTTCTTCTTCTTTATGACTCTAAATTTCTCATATATATTGTGTACTTTCTTTTGAATTTTCCTGAATTCTCTTTTTATCTTACATTTTTAAAAAACACTCTTTGAAAATTTTTGAGACATTTTAGTGATTTCTCGTCCTTTCTTCTTTGGCTATACAGGTATAATGCCATCTTTGTTTTTACTGTCTGTTTTAATTCTTGTATGGATGAAACTTCTCTCTGGAAGCTCGGCTTAGGATGCCAGTTGGATATATTGCATTGTTTATTGCTCTCGGCAAATACTTTTAATGCCAAATTCAACTTCTATAGCTGTTATTAGTGCTGATATTGTCAATGGAAAAGATGTGTTAGTCACCTAGGGCATGCTTTTTTTTTTATTCAAGAAAAGCTGATTCTTGGGTTTCTCAGAGCACAATATGTCCCAGCTGTGAATGAAAGATGACAAAGAGTTTCTGCAGGTCACATAGGAAGAGGCTGTACAGGCTAGAGGGGCAACTGGGAAACTGCAGGTGTCTGTTGCTGCTCAGATACTGAGTGCCATTCCAGAGTGGAACTACTATGATAGATGAAACAATATATAGTAAGATTTTGTACCTGGAATGGGTGAATTAGCTTTAGTGCCCCCCAAATCTGCTTTGGTTGCTTTGAGAAATCACTGTAGAGACATCTGGTTAATGTACAATAGGAATATTTCTTGGACCAATGTGTGACACTACCGACACGACCTATGTGTTTTTCAGGACCTAATAGAACAAAATTTAAGGCCAGTCTCTCGGGTGATTGTTGCCTAGATAAAAAGCAATGGGATTTCCTATCAGTTTCTACTGAACTTTTAAAGACAAGACATTCAATGTACACTGTTCAGAAATTTTCATGGTGCCAATGGAACCTCTGAGGTTACTGCTTACTAAGTAATTAACAGACAACTTACAAGCTGTCTATTGAAAGTGTTACTTCAGAATCTCTACAGTTCATTGTTTCATACAAGCTCCTTGCCTCTGAACCAAAGGTAACTAGTGAGGCTTCCTGGTTGTTACTGGGTCACTGAGAGGGCATTATGACTTTCCCAATTAATTCCTATGGAACTTTGGCCGTCAAGCTACAAAAGGGGCAGCTGTCAAAGGATCTCCAGGGTGATAGGATGATGGATGCTGACACATAACTAATTTCTTGGGTAGGGTCTACCCCTAGGACAGATCTGTCCATAGGCAGAAGGTAAGTCAAATCTCAAGATAATACTATATTGTAAGATAAACTTTGAACAAAGAAGTCATGGGGTCAAATAATCAGGAATTCTCAAAATTTACAGCACCCCAAACTAAGCACAATATTATATGTGTGACACATTTTTCTCTAGGGAAAAGAAATACTTAAGTTTTCTTTGGTGTAAAAAAGATCTCACAGACTACTTGACCGGGAATACTTATAATAGAAATTTGGAAAGACTGAATATTGTAGATCAAGAGATCAGCAACTTGCTATCAACATGTCTGTTTGTCCTAATATTTACAAATTTAAAATGAAAATTTTTATCTTTATCAACTGTATTGACAATCCTGCCCTACATTAACCGTAAGGCAAAAAGCAAAAAGGGACAATATGTTACTCATATTCGTTTGCTTCTTTGCTCTCTCATTGGGTGATTCCATCTATCTAAGCATTTTCTAAACACATAGATCTATGGTTTATGTTTTGAGGCTATAAAAGTTCATGCAATCATTTTCATCATTCAAAATGCCATTAAGAATGATGAGTGTGTTATGGAGGTTATAGGCATTTATATTTGGTTCAGAAGTAGCAACTGCTTTAATAATGTATTTTTCCATTGACAGAACTGAGTGTGAACTGCTGGGACCTTGATCATTTTACTGAAAGATGTCCTTGTTCCAAAGTTAATCTGAAGAAGGAAAATTGGACACTGTGATTTGTTTATTTCATTTCTTCATAAGGCCTGTTTACCCACATGTCCCACAAGGTCTTTGCCAATTTCCCACTAGTTTCTGGCATTCTGCCTCACAATCCAGTTAAATAGCTGTTGTTTGTTCCTTGAGCTGGCCCTTTGTTGTGGAACCAAGCATTGCCAGGCATCTCCAATCAGCCTTTTAACTGGCATCACCGGAGCCTTTTCTATTCTACACTTCTTTTTTATTCCCCTAATTGTTATCATTTTTATTTTCTTTTGTATCTTAATAGATCTAATTTGAAGGTTATTTTCTAACTCATTACCATGGTTCCTTATAATTAATTTTCATCTTTATCTGTGTTTCTGTTTCATATTTGTGATTAACCCCTCTTTAAGGAAAATGTTCTTATTTAGAAATACATTTTGATATTTTAGTATAAATTAAATCATTTCTACTATTCCCTTTCCTCCCTTTAAGCCTTGTCTTGAAACCCTTTGTCTCCTCTCAAATTCATGGTCTATCAGTTTTTTCAATTGGGAGTTTTTGACTGATAACTTTAGAAGTGCATTTGTCATCCTCCAAATAACGGAATATTTTTCTGCTTGTTTTTCCTTTACTTAATTTCTATATTAACTGAATTATTGTCAGAGGGGTGACTCCACTATTCTCTATTTTATCATGGCTTCCAAGTGTTATAAAACTAAACTTGCAATCACTATAGGCCATTGTCTTCTTAGGGTTTTTATTGTTGTGAAGAGACACATGACCACTGCAACTCTTATGAAATGAAACATTTAATTGGGGCTGGCTTATAGTTCAAAGTCCATTGTCATAATGGCAGGAAGCATGGCAACACACAGGCAGACACAGGCCTGAAGAGCAAACTGAGAATTCTACATCTGGATCAGCAGACACTCTGAAGAGAGGGAGATACTGGACCTGGATTGAATCCCTGAGAACTCAAAGCTTGTCGCCAGTGACAGACTTCCTCCTACAAAGCCACACCTCTTAACAGTGCCATTCTCTTTGAGCCTATGAAGATCATTTTTATTCAAATAATCACAACCATCATCATTGTTTCAGAGCAGATATAAACATGCACTTTCTAATTTTTTAGTTTAATTTTCTGCATGAAGCAATTTAGAATGTTTAACATCATCTGTGTCTTTACGGATTTTTATGTTCTGATGGTTACTGAGTCATTAAATATTTTCTACTAAATTTATACACAGACTTGCAAATAAACAACAAAGGGAGTACAAAAATTATTGCTGTGATCTTACTGTTCACTTGCATGTGGTTTTCTTTTACAGTATAGTAATCAAATCCAAGGCCAGGTACATCCTACATAAGTGGTCTACTACTGACCCACACTCCCGGTAATTTGAATGTAATGTATTCTTTTACTTGCCAGTGAATTAATTGGGGATTTATCTAGTTTTTATTCTTTTCTTCTGTTTTTATTTTGAGGATTCATTAAGATCTTTTTATGTGTGTATGAGTTTGTATGAGTGCAAGTGCAGTTGTCCTTGCTTGTGAGAACATACACCTCTGAGTCTGTGGAACACAAAAATGTTAACTGTCTTTTTCCATCTCTCTCTCTCTCATTTTTACTTTGAGGAGTATCTCCCTGAAGGAGGGGCTCTTGTCTCTTCTAGTCTAGAAACCATCAGTCCTTGGAGATTTCCCTGTCTTTCTTTTCCCCACATTCTGACTTGGTATAGGTACCAAATATATATATATATATATATATATATATATATATATAGAGAGAGAGAGAGAGAGAGAGAGAGAGAGAACGTATAACGGCAAGGATGTTCAGTCTGTTATTTGGGTGCTCTGTTCCAAATTTTCAATCCTCATGATTATTGAGCAAGCACCTTAAAGCACTGCTTCCTTTTCTAATAGGTGTTATTATAATATTACAACTTCTCAGATGGTTAAAAAAAAACATGGGGTATAATTTCACTCAATTATTACCAACATTTTATAGAAATGCTAAGATACGTTCAGTTTAAATGTGCAACATTATAAATATTGTTTTGATTTTGTCAAGTGTTGACACTGTTATAATTAAATGTTATTTTCAAAAATAACAAATAAATCAAGTTAGTTTTATGGGCCACAAGCATACATAAATTTTTAATTTGGTGAATTCTTAACTACTAGATTTCTTCTAGAAACCTGAAAGTTGCCATTAATATAGCCTTACTGTGAGCCATAAATAGAAGTGCTCCTTTTAAAAAATATATAGGGATGTGTCTTGCCAAATGAAATAAGTTTGAAAGTAATTCTGAAAAAGAACCTATGCATTTTTTCTAAGAGAAGTTTATTGAGAAAAGAATCATTACAGAGCTATGAAAATAGCAAGCGTCTTGAATAATGTGCATGTTGGATACCAAACGTAATGGCTATTTCTGGTTGTCGACTTGACTATATCTGGAATTGGAGGGACACCTGTGTTCCAGGATCCTGAGGTTGTGAGATAAAAGTTTCTGACCTGGATCTTGGCAAGGAGATCTTGAGGCACAGTGGCTATAAAAACTTAGACCCAGGCAAGGTAGTAGATACCTTTAATCCCTGAAGTCTAAGGTAAGTTCATCTCTGAGTTCAAGGTCATCCCAGGACAAAACAAGTCCCAGATTCAGGCATGGTGGTACACACCTTTAATCTGGGTCACACCTTCTGCTGAAGACCTACATGAGGACATTGGAAGAAGGAAGATTCCTACTTCTTCACTGCTTGCACTTACTTGCCAGCACATCTTTTGGAATCTACTTCTACCAGCTGAAACAACTAGCCTTATGGGACAGAGTAAGTAGTAGATTCTTGGACTTCCAATTCACAGCTGATCATTATTGGGGAGTTGGACTACAGACTGTAAGTCATCATAATAAACTCCCTCAATATAGAAAGACATTCTGTACATTCTGTGACTCTAGAGAACCCTGACTAATACACCAAAATTCCATAAAAATTATGCAGGCTGTACAGTTACTCAGCTGGAAATATAAAACAGTTATAATGTTTAAAGGTAGAATGACAGACACACTTTCAAATTTCAATCTCCAAAAGTAGAATGTAAACCATAATATGCCCCTTAAGGCAGGAGTGAGTTTCCTTAAGGGAACATGAATTTCCAAACTACTATGGCTCAGCAAATCCTGTGAACAGCCTATCGGATACGTTTCTAAGTAAAATAATCTATATGTTTCTATACTCTGTATTTTATTCAAAATATTTGTGATAAAGATACTTTGCCTCATGAGATCAAAGTTTTCAAATGAAAGGAATCGTGTACTTACAAAATTTTATATCAGTAAGCAAAGCAGCCTCTTTTCAAATAACCCATGATAAGCAAATATTTTACTTTTTTGGTATTATAATATAAAATCACTTATCTGTTCATGCCTCTCTAGGTATAGATAGATAGATAGATAGATAGATAGATAGATAGATAGATAGATAGATAGAT
>JADRCG010010478.1:2660711-2678959 GCA_019844195.1 Rhabdomys dilectus
TGTGTGTGTGTGTGTGTGTGTGTGTGTGTGTGTGTGTGTGTGTGTGTTTGTGTGTGTGTGTGTTTAGAAGTGTGTGTGTGTGTGCGTGTGTGTGTGTTTAAAAGTGTGTGTGTGTGTGTGTGTGTATGCATTATTTTGTATTAGATAAATAGTTGCACAACTCCCTGTGAATACAAAATTCCATAAACACTTAAGTACATTATAAAAGGGATGCTGCATTTGCACAAAAATTACACATATTCTCCTAACCTGTTTAAATTATCTCTGGTTATTATCATCATTAGTTATTAAAAAACCAATAATACATAAATTACATGCAAAGAACTCTTACACTATGTCATACAGGAAATAAGAAAGTAAAATAGTTCTGAAAATAGAATAGATATATTCACAAAAGATATAGCAAATCTTTTTATGTGATTCTTTGAACCCATACATATATAGACTTCTGATTTTGTGTCTTTTTGTGTCTCCTTCATGTTCATGTGTTTTCACACACATGCACAAGTATGTCTAGGGTGTGTTTATGTATGTGTTTCTACATACACTTCATAATTACTGTTATGACAAGCTTCAAATCTGTAAGTCATAGAACAAGTTGGAAGAAAAGAAACTCTTGCTTATGTACTGATGCTGAAGTTTATGGAGAATTTCTCCCACATCAGAAAGCCTCTTTCCTACTCTTAGGACCTGTTAATTGATCCACTCACAACCAGCTATATAACTTTGGTAATCCCCTTCCTTAAATGGATAAGAAGACAATCACTGCACTCAAAGAATCAACAGGTTGTATTTATATATTTATGCATCTGTCTGTTTTATATACAAGAAAGAGAAGCTATGAACTGGAAAGGGAGTATGAGTGGATGTGGAGAGTGCGAAACAAGATAACATTGGAAAGTGTGACTATCAAAGAAAAAATAGATAGGATATATGGTGCATTTGTTTTAAATTAAAATTTAAAAATACAGGAAGAATGATATAATCAAGTTACAAAGCTCCAAGAATCACATAGATTAGGTTCTTACTAAGTATTTATCTTCAGTCATCAGAAAATTAAGTATTAAATAATCTTATCATACACTAGAACTTGAAATCATGACAATGTGGTCATTACTGCTAATAAAAAGCTGCATCCTAAGAATGGCGTGGTAGACAAGAGTCAAGATGAAACCTTGTAAAGGATTACTGAAGAAGATCAGGATAAGGGACAGAATAGCAAAAGACTATGTATACTAAAATTTATGTAAATTGTTGTAAATGTAGTCTTTTAGGGTGATTCAGAATCTGATAATCAGTAAATGAGATAAATAACCAGGGATCCCAGAATATTCCTAAAATAACCTTATGGCAATGTACTGGCATGATGTTCAAGGCAGGGAAACTGGTAAAATAAATTAACTGAAATCTAAAGCAACTTGTAACATGAATTATACCTTCTAGCTAGCCTGAAAAGAAAAAGCTCACAGACACATTTTTTTTTGTATTTTATTTACAAGTTGTAAGCCCAGAATGGGCAGGTTTTGTGGTATTCTAAATAATGGCCCAGTTGTATATTCCTTGTTACTTGCTGTTTCTCCTGGCCACATGCACATGGTCCTTCTCCTCTCAGGGGAGCCTTGTCTCTTCTTGGTCTCTTTCTCTTCCTCCTCTCCTCTCCTCCTCCTCTGGTCTCTCCTCAGACCCCTTACTAGATCCTCAAGCCCCACCTTTCTCTTGCTACTGCCCAATCACAGGATCTAGCCTTTTATTAACCAACCAACTTTAAATTAAACAGTGTTTAAGTAGCATCACTTGGTGTATGTTAAGATCTTCTTGTCAGTGGCTACTAGATCTTGGGGAGGCGAGGGCTACAAATATTTGGCATTTGAACACGCAGCAGCATGAGACCAACCCACAATACAACTACAACTTCAACATGCTTAGTTTTCTCTTCTGATTATATAATTCTTGCTAAATTCTTGAACCTCTGCTTAGGAAGTAAAACAATCGAGTTCTAGATCTAGAATCAAAGAACTAGAGACTTATAGTTCCTTTGGAGGTGGCTAAGAATAACAAATTAGGTTTCTAATTTGGACATAAGATGGAAACTATTTTCTAGTATTATCTTTATATTTGCTCCAATGATAGGACAGGTACTTGGTTCATAAAGTACATGAATTTTGACAACTGGAATTTTTATGTATCTTTCTATTTATGATTTCTGTTTTCCATTTGGGGCTAAAATACAAGGTGTTGCTTATGGCAGAAACAGACTTATATTAAGAGTAGTATTTACTTTACACTTACCTGGCATCTTGACAATTGATTGCCATCCCCAAATATTGGCCTCCCTTTCTTTTCAATTATTTGTCCCATTGTTCTCATTGAAAATACAACTGCCTGTCATATATATATAACAATCTACTCATGTGCCTCAGGATTGCTTTATACTAATTTGTTTGATAAATTACTTACTACATAAATTTAATTGCTAATGCTCTTTGTCATTGATATTAACTCTAAATTTAAACATTTATTTCAATCTAGCTTCTTCTTGTTACAGTTTTGTTGCAAGTGAGAAAATGCAACTGAAAGATGAAAGTGCTTATTTGTCTAACCCTTCTTGGTCACATTTCATCATGGAGGGAAGTCATGGAAGGAATTCATTATAAGAACATGGATACAGGATCTAGGAAGGAAAAAATTTCAATTTCTAGACTACTCATTCTCATACTTATCTATATTTCTTATACACCCCCAAATCAACTGTCTGTGGATCATACTACACACGATAAAATATTATTCTTTATCATTTAATAATCAAGACAATCCCCATAAATAACCAATGTAATTACTCACAGAATTTGAAAACCAGTTTCCAACATCATATGAAAACAGAAAACATGAAGAACAGCTTATAGAATCCTAAATAATAAATAAATTTCCTTATCAATATATCACGCTGTCCACCAGAATTCAAGTTGTAGTAGTAAAAACACATTGCCTTTGAATGAAAACAGGCGTTTTGATCAATGGAATTCAATTGAAGAAGTAGCCATAAGTTCTTACACTTACAGACACATAATTTATTAGAAAGTATTCAAAAATATACAGTGGAGAAACAAAATTTTCATAAAATTCTTTTGGTAAAAATGAGTGGTTGCATGTAGAACAATATGCATTGTTCATGTTCACTGCTGCTCCATTCATAATAGCCAGAAATTAGAAACAGCCAAAATATTCATCAATGGAAGAATATGATGTAAATATAGTACTATTACACATTAGAATATTATTCAGCTGCTACAAATGTAGTTATGATATTTGCAGGTAAATTGATAGAGATAGACAAACAATCCTGAGGTAACCCAGACCGCAATCAAACAAAGAAACAAACAACAAATATGATATGGGTTGTCTTATGCATGGATGTAGAGAAATTTAAACATGCCTGCTCTAGCAAGGGATTATATCTAAATACCTAGGTCTGTGTGATCTTGGTGGCATGAAGATAGGCCACATATCTTTAATCCCTCTGGCTTAAAGTAAAATTAATTTGTAGAAAGAAACAACCATCATTGAAATTGATGTCTAATTGAAGGGCAAACAAAGTGGTGAATCAGAGAAAGATTTGACAGATTGAGTCAGAGATACCATAAGACTAATAGTCATGAGAACATCACAAAAAGGAGAAGCTCTTTCAGAGCAACTCCAGGAGAAAGAATGGGTGCAGTGGAGTGAGTTAATTTTATTTGTGAGTTCAGTTCAGGACACTTCATTTCAATTCATCTCAGTGCAGATCGGCAGAGGTAGTTGAAGCCACAGAACAAGAAGGAAGAAGAGAGAGAGAGAGAGAGAGAGAGAGAGAGAGAGAGAGAGAGAGAGAAAGGAGGCAGTTATACTGGAACAGTTTTACAGTTTCACTTGAAGACAGAATGAGCAAGATTAGAAAAGATTGCTAAAATGAATTTGAGGCCAAGCAGAAAATTCAGTGAGAAGCTGAGAAAAGACAAATTGAACCATAAGCTTGGAAAGGAGTTTGAGCCAGAACACCTGAGTTGAACCAGGTAGCCAGAGTTCAGAAAGAACTAGAAAATTTTATTTAGTGGTAAGCCTCTGAGACAAATATTACATCTAGCTAATAAAAGATAGTTTTACACATACAGTTAGCTTTAAAGCTTTCAATATGTATACTAAAATTCAGTATTTTCTTAAATATGTTGACAATTTTATACACACAAAAGCATATATAACTATTAAGTTCAGAATACTGTCATCCTCATTATCTCCCTTGATCCCTATTACACAACCAACATACAAGTCCCTTTAGCATATTCAGGTATTTTTGTGAAGTTGGGAACCATTGAGTTTAGCCATCTGTATGACAATCACTTGTTTGGAACTATCTACTGTATCTTGATGAGTTCTTTATTGCATATACGGATGAAGATAATATTTACCCATTCCCCAGGATCCATCAGTAGTAACTCTTAATTCATCCTGGAAGAATATAACCTCCTAGCACTTCTCTGTAATTGACAGGCTTAGTCTTTCACAGGTCTAGTGAAGACAATCAGAATAGCTGACACAACATGATTGCATTTGCTATATGTTGCCCACATGATAGTATTTCATAGCATCTCTTTTCTTCCAGATTGTACATTTTCTACCATTACTTCCTCATTGTTACAAAAACCTTAATTGGAGTGGTACAATGTCCTGTCTCAACACTTTCAGTGTCCATGCATCTATTCACTGAAAAGAGAAGTTTGATTGATATTATATAACCTACAATCATAAATATAAGTAATTAGAAGGTAGCACAGTGGTATGTCCCTTAACTGAGCAAGAGAAGTGAGATTCCCTTTAAGATCTAAGATTACTTCAGTCATGGGCTCTTAACTAACTTTATAGTACCAGACACAAATTCTGTTTTCTTGAGTTGAAATAAAATAGCTGTTGGTTGCATCATAATAATAGCACCTCTACTGCATCAGTGGATACATCATGCCTGGCAGATTGCTTTTGTAATTCCTAGGGGTCTCATTTGGTAAGGCCATTAATGTTGATTCTCCACAGGCAATTTATATTGAATCTTTTATCCCTATTAAAGCTGGCTAGCAGTTTCTTTACCAAATCAATTTTTATTTTACTGTTCTTTATCTCTACCTGAATTGTGTGATGTCTTCAGAAATCTCGTTTTTTTCAGCTAGTTTTTGAAGGATCACCAAGAAGATTGTCATAACACTGTTTTGCATGGGAACTTTTGGCTCACCTCCTGACCAATATCTCATAAACAGGTATCCCACACCTGGCTTTGTGGTTTTTGTTTACTGACTCGTGGCTATTATGTGGAACATTATTCTAAACTTGCAGGTTATACCTTCCTAACTCAAATACTTTAGCTGATTTGCAAAGTAGTAGATTCCCAAAGTAGTAGATATTGCTTTTTTCATATGCCCTTTATCATGATAAACCTTCCCTCCCTTCTATTTGCTTACATAAACATACTCCAAATCACCATTTCTCTCAATTTCAAATCGCTTTGCAGAAAATTCCTCTCATAGAAAATGTCTCTATCTTCTTCATTGCAGAAACACAATCCCCTAATCACAGCCCATTTTTATCATCCAAACCAATAAACAAACAAAACCTACAACAACAAAAAGTTTTATAATTAATCATTGAAAGGTAGAATAAATTAAAGAAACCAAACATTAATCAATAAAATCAAGATGTTAAAAGGTTTTTTAAATAAATGTAAAAGTAAATAAATAAAATAAAGTAAATAAAAGTAAATCAAGAAAGGCAAACACACCTTTTAATTAATAGTAGATACACAGGAGTCAAGACCATAGGTAAAGAACTCATTGTCTCAATGAGCAGAAAGTGGAATGATATAATAGAATCAAGATACAGAGGATAAAGTTTCAGTCATTAAAGGTGTTTCATACACAGTAAATAATTCTGTGAATTCAGAAAGATTCCAAAAGGTGAAGCTCAGGATGATCTGTACAGTGAAATCCAACCTTGCAATCTATTAAAAAGTGAACTTTGAATAACATTGTTGTCGAAGTCATGATGATCTATGATCTGCTTCAAAGAAATGAAAAAGACATTTGAAATAAGAAAGGTTTTGCTAAGATAAAGTTGAGCCGATGAGTATTTGGAAAAAGTATGAAATCAGATAGAGATTTGAACGGCAGCATAAATCAGGTTTAGGACAGAGTGCTAGAGAAAGTGAGGCATGAATAACATTTGTAAACCCAGATGAGTTCATACAGTTCTAGAGGAAAGCCATATGTATGCTAAATAGAATATGCCAATATTTCAGAAATTTATACAGTCGATTAGTTGTAGAATTGTATTTTTATTCAGATGCTTGTACATCAGACTTATAATTATTTATTAAATTTAACATATAAACAATGGATATTATAGTGCATTAATGTGGGTATTCCATGCTAAATAGAAGCTCAATTTCAAATCATAACTGCGATATTAGTATCTTTCAAAAAAAACTGAAACAGATTTCATTAATATATTGCTTAGTAAAAGATACTTATTTACTTTTTCTTGATCCTACATCTGTTTTAAACTGACTACTTGTAAATGTCACTATGCTAGGCACAGTTGTCTAAAACAAACTAAAGTACTATGATAGGTTTTAGATATTTACATCATTTGGAAATAACGATCCTCAACAAAATAGTGTGCTGAAATATCTTCATCACATCTTCAATACTTATTGTGCCTGAGTTATTTCAGAAACAAAACCAGAAAGTTGTTGCTGTTGTTGTAGTTGTTGTCATTATTCAAGAATAATGTCTCTTTGATCAAAACTCATATTTTCTTGAATATGGAACTAAATTAGTATATTAAGATTTCTTGACTTTCTTCAAGTATTTTCTAAGGAGAAAACATAGCACTGAGTTTGAAGCATATGTAACTCTTCAGCTAATCAGCCCTTGAGTTTCTTTGCTTACTAATAAAATAGGATGCAACTCAACCACAGCCTCAAAGGGTATAACATAATGTCAGTTTATGTGATGTCTACTTTCAAAGCTGTGGATAGGAGAATCATGGCTTAGTAACATGCAACTATATTCAACTTGCAAATAAATAACACATAACTTTATGTATAACTTCATCCTTATCTTGCTTTGGAAAATTCTACAAGATGAATCAAAAGTTCAAATATTATGTTATGTACATTGAATATACAATATAACTAAGTAATAAGAATTTGAAATTTATCATCTAAGGCATTTAAAGATAGGATGATTCTTTTGCCTGACACAAAGAAACATCCAAACTCACACATACAAGCACACGCACACACACACACACGCGCGCGCGCACACACACACACACACACACAAATCAGGCAACAATACCTTATGTTATTGGTGTGCATACAAGAAACTCAAAAAAATATTTATAAGACTTTGTACAATTTGTAAAAATAATTATATTTTCTTCTCTAAAAAGTCTCATAAAACAATGGTTAAATTTAATTTAGAATCCCTAAAGGAGATTTTAAACACTAGAAAAAAGTATTTTATTAAAGAATTTCCCACTTAGATCAAACTATGTTATAGTTAATTATTTTCATAAATTGTAATAAAATAGCTTTTTACTTTTTTCTTTTAAAAGTCAAAACTTTTCTTCCTGCCAAAGCTATTGTAATCTAATATTAATCTGTTTCCTGTAGAGATGTATATCTAACCCCTGGAGTCAGCTCAATTAACTCTTGGTGTGAGTTAATTTCTATTTATTGTCATTTCTACCCTACTGCTATGATTGATTTTAGCTCACTTATATTTTTAAAAGGTAATTTGATTATGTTTCTAATTTAATAAACACACAAAATAATTAAATTAAAGTTCTCCATTGAAATTATACTTATCGTACAGTTTGATGTACTAATCCTGGCACCAGTATGTTGTACCTAACCTGGTTAATAGTCATCTGAGTTCTCAAAAGAAATTAGATTTTTATTTACATCATAAATGCATTTTTAATTTTTGATGTAACTTGAAAAGTATTTTTGTATCTTGAAGTTGGTATGGCTCATTAAAATTTATGTTAATCTTATCTGGAATCCTTCATAACTGTTAATATTTTAATTGTAAACCCTGTATTTTTTAAAAAGTTCATATGTGATGTTATAAAATGTTAGAAAAATATTAAATTATTCAGAAAATTGTATCTAATTTTAAAAATTAACATTACTTATTTTAAAAATGTGGCTTTGTATATTTTGTTTATGTAGTTTGGTATGAAAATGTTTACATTCCTATTATTTTCACACACATTCATGTACATACTGCATATATATCTAAATATATACATAGATATCCAATTTAATCATATGTACTGATAGCTAAGATAATTATACACCAAGTGAAATAAATAAGTATGATATTACTTAACTCACAATTTTAATAAGTGTTCCTTCCTTTAGCTCCTAGAACATGAAAAGTTTCTTGGATTCAAGAAGCTTTTTTTATTGTTATAATGAATATCTAAACCAACACATGAAATAATTTGTCCTAAATTCTTTGCAAGTGACATATTTAGAGGTAACACACACTAAAGTAAGGATGGTCAGAGGGCAACTCCAACCTCTAATTGTGCATGACATTTACTTTATTATGTGTGACATTCCAAATCACTTTAATATACTAATAACCACCAATATTAGGTCTTGATAAATTTTTAACTATATCAAAGGGTGGTAAACCAAAGAGTTCATTGAAAATTGTATTTATTTGTATTTAATATTGTACTGGTTGCTTTTCTTGTTGCAGTGGAAAAAAAACCATGTGACAGAGCAGCAAAAGGATGAAACTTTGTACTGTCCCAGCTCATCTAGTACTATTCAGATACAGGCATCAGGCAGCTTCTTCCAACAAGGTCTGACTAGGAAGCAAAGAGCACTGGCTAGAATCAGAATTGGAGATAAACAATATGAACTCTGCTAGATACGTACTTCTGTCAGTCTACATGCTAACCATCTTCAAAAGCAGTGAGAGAAGCTGGGAAATGAGATATGAAACAAGAACATGTATGGGAACATCTCATATTGAGATTTGAATCAACATCTACCCAGAAACCTATTTTTAACAAAGACTCATTCTTTCAGTTCTTATCATAGACAGTATAGTCAATGCTTTCATACCTTAAGATCATCGCAGATAATTAGAAAAATTATCATAGTTTTGTATGACTTTTAAAATGAGCACTAAAATTCATGTTAATGGCTCAGACATGCTTAAAAAGTACACTTTAGGACATGAAAATATGACCTTGCAAGGAGCAACCTTCTCATATTTCAATATCTGAAGATGTCAACAACGTCTACTGTAACCCTCAGTCAAACTTAGCAATTATTCATCATGAAGCCTTGATCTCTGCTGTATAAAATTTATGAGAGCCCATGGATTCTTCAATTAGTCTCTGTCTCCTTTTTCATTGGTAGAGTAAAAAATAAGTTCTCACATGAATGTGAGTATGACTCAAACAAGAAATTGGACAAAGACTTTAAAAGTTATTTGGTATTTTATAGGCACAGTCTTGAAAATATTTAGTTAAAATGTCAAAGAAAACTTCAAGAAAGGATTTGCATTACTAATTTTCTGCTGATATGAGTTATATCAATGGAAACATGGTAATAAGAAAAACAAGAAAAATAAACATTAAATAAGTAAATATACATAAACACACAATTACCATTTCAAGAAGCTCAACCAAACAACAATTAGAAGAAATCAGTAGAAATAATTTTGTTAGCCGGGCGGTGGTGGCGCACGCCTTTAATCCCAGCACTTGGGAGGCAGAGGCAGGCAGATTTCTGAGTTGGAGGCCAGCCTGGTCTACAGAGTGAGTTCCAGGACAGCCAGGGCTACACAGAGAAACCCTGTCTCGAAAAACCAAAAAACCAAAAAAAAAAAAAAAAGAAAAGAAATATTGTTCAAATTTATGACTAGTACCTCTTCTAAATCAATACCTAGCTGACATTGCAGGCTGGCAGGAGAGACAAACAAACAGCAGTTGAGTAGTGGTGGGATTTTTTCTGTAAACCAGACTACTTGAGACAGAGTACGGATGGGACAAGAGACCAAAATAAAATCATGTGAAAGGATTTTCATAGAATAAAATCAGGTGAAAGGATTTTCATAGCAAGAACTCATGGACGAGCTTTCAAGAGTAAGCGTAAGGGAAAACAAACAAGGGGGGATAGGAGACAGTAATTTCCATCAGAAGCCAATACATATTTAACCCTCAGGGGAAGGAGAAAACAGACTGGGTTTTGAAAGCTAGTTTGAATTTCTTGTTTATTTTTTAATTTGTTATTTTATTTATTTACATTTCAAATGTTATCCCCCTTCCAAGTTTCCCCTATAACATACAAAGGGACTAGAAGTCTTTTTTTTTCTTTTTATAACATGACAAGAGAAAAACATAAAAATCACAAATCAATATTTTTTAATGAAAATAGATCCTTTTGTTACAATATATTCTAAACATGGATTCCTATTCTCCAATTTCTCTCAGATTTTGCACACTTCCTCACCAACTCAAATCCACATGCTTTCTTCCTCACAAAGAGACATTTAAAAATAATTACTACTCTTAATTACATAAAATAAAAACAGTTGAAGGACAAAAGAATAAAAGAGCAAACAAGAAAAAAATCCAACCTCCCCTCACAAACATACACAGGCATGCACGTGTGCACACATACATGCACACAAAACTATAGAGACTGAGACAAAGACATTTACACACTCAGAAAACCCATAAATATAAAATTATAAAAATAATGTATAAGTAAAAGATCTATAAGATTACAAATAAAAGTCAATAACAATAACATTATTAACAATAATAATAAGCCTAAAAAGCATTGCACAACAACATACATGAAAAATAACATTGAGTTTGATTTTTCCTGACTGCCCTTGAGTGTGAGTCGTATAATCAGTGATACTCCATTTGAAGAAACAAATTTTTCATTTGAACTTGGTTATCAGTTGCAGGTAGATTGTGATTTAGGGTGGTGTGCATGTCCCTTTTCACCTCTGGTATCCCATCTAGATTAGACCTGTCTAGGACCTGTGCATACTGCTACAGTGTCTTTGAGGTCAAGTGTGTGTCAGTCTTGTGTATACAAGGCCTTGTTTCCTTGGTTTCTTAAATTCCTACTGGCTCTTATAATCTTTCTGCCTCTCTTAAACATAATTTCCTGAGCTGTGCATTGACGGATTTGATAAGGAAATCAAATTTAGGACTGAGTAACCAAAGGCTTTTTCCTCTCTGCACACTGTCCAGTTATAGGTTTCTTTGTTTGTTTCCATGTATTACAGAAGTAAGCCTCTCTACTGATGCCTGAGGAAGACATTGATTGCAGAGTATAGCAGAGTGTCATTGGGAATCATTTTATTGCTACATTCCTCTAACAGAGCAATACTAGTTTTTTCCCCTATATTTTAGAGAATATAATATGATAGAAAGACAATTTGCAGCACACAAAGAAGGCACTTCATTTGGATTCCTGGAATCTCTATAAAAACCAAGCTAGGTTGAACTCACCTGCAACATCATACTAAGATTGAAAGATAATTCTAAGAAAACACTGGCCAGCCAACATACCCAAAAGGTCTAGAGCTTTCAGTTCAGTGAAACAATCTGTCTCAAGGAACCAAAGTAAAAAGGAAGACGACATTGCCCTCATCCTCTGATTTCTACAAGTGCACATAATCTAAAACTCACATATATGCACACCACACATATGTCTCACATACATGTACACATACATGCAAATGAATAACAGCGTTAAAATTCAATGAAAAGAATAGAAAACTTTTATATCCTTCCCAAACTTTAACTTATTTAGGCATTGTTCCCACAGTAATGAAATAGATATAAGTGACACTTGGAAGCAAGTTGCAAGCACTGGCTTTTTTTTTTTACAGGATGTAAAGGGGGAAAAAATAGTGACCTTAAAAAAAGTATCTTGGGGAGCACATTGTAAATTACATGACCAAGTATAACATCTGAAGTCATAATTCTTAATTACATATCAAACCATGAATGTAAGGAGATGGAAATATCATTTTATTTCTATGTTCTTCCTTCCATTGGGTTTATGAGAAAAGCACGTTAACCTCAGCAGGCGGGTGGCATTCTACAACCTACGTGGCCAAAACTCCTGAAAATTGTAAAAGTCATCAAATCAAGAGAATTCCGAAAAATCATCAAAGACAAATAAGTTTAAAAGAGAGGACAAAAACATGTTTCATGGCATCACAAGATATAATCATGAGAAGGGAGAGGGTCCATAAGTGCAAAATTGAAATGTCTGAATAAACTTTGACCATTGCTAACTAAACTGTATAAATATGTGTCTATAAGGTATACATTTCCAGTAATTCTGTATTATAATACATTTCTTTTGTAGGCCATATTCAGAAATAAATAAAATATAATTGATATGTGCTTGCATTAGCACTCCTATGATTGAGCTCTGGAAATGAAAGGGAAAAAAATAACATCAACGTCGCTATATTCCTAAAATCCCTTCCTGCATCCACACCGTTGTTCGTGGGGTTCTTCTTTACTTGTGTATAAAACTCTTTTCTACAGATCTGCTGTTCAGTTCCATCATTTCTATGACAAGTGACCTGGTTTTCAGTACTCTTTTAAACATCCATTGTAGACAGATTAGTAGTTGATTCTCATTCTGAAAGAGCTGCTGTCTGCTGTCCTGGAACTGAATTGGAAGCAATCACTGTAGCTTCTGAGTGAACAAGAAAGAAAGAAAGAAAGAAAGCAAGAAAGAAAGAAAGAAAGAAAGAAAGAAAGAAAGAAAGAAAGAAAGAAAGAAAGAAAGAAAGAAAGAAAGAAAGAAAGAAAGAAGGGAAGAAAGAAAGAAAGAGGAATTTCTGAGGAAGCAAGTAAGACAGACATAAGATTCAGATAGAAAATTAAAAATAATAACCACAAAACTTATTATTTGACCAAAGTTAAAATCACACTGGCCTGGAAATTCTAAAAATAGTTTTATATGTTTTTATCCCATATGAGATCTGTGTGTTCTTTAGTTATTTGTTTTAATGTAAAGCAACGGTAAATCAACACCTTAAAAGATTAAATTTGACTAAGTGGATACAATAAGTATTATTTATTTAATTTTCACTTCATCTATTTTTATCTATTATTTTACCAGTCGTGTTTGGTTCTACCCTAGGTCTCTCACATATTCTGGTGTATACTACAGCTGTTTGAATCATTAATCTGTTAATGTGTTGATTTACCATTACTTTATGTTATTTTAAAAGTATAATGATTCTATGTAATTTTCTCATCAATGTTAATAAAAAAACAAACAGACAAGAAACTAAAGAACACACAAAACTTATATGGGAGCACGCTCATAAAGGCAAAAGGGGGGGGGAATAGGGCAGATGTGGGGTGGGGGTGGCGAAAGGGTAACCTGGAAGTGGGATATAATTTGAGATGTAAACAAATGGAATTATTAATATTTTTAAAAAGAAAAAATAAAATAAAATTATTCTTAATGATGTTCTACTGCACTCATCATCCAAGTGGGTGCCTCTGCAGCTGATGGAGCATATGCAGAGACCCACTGCCAAATATTAGGTAGTGAGAGAGGTCGGACTCGAGGTCCTCATCAGGTTCCTCCACTCAGAGCTTAGGTAACTTTATAGGAAAGTGCCTGGTCAATTGTTGAAGACAGAGGAATCAAAAGAGAGAGGACAACTAAGGCCTGTGGAATCAACTAAGCAGGGCTCCTGGGGGCTCACAGAGAGTGTAATGGCAATAGTGAAGCTGCATTAGTCTGCACTACGTCCAGTGCATATATGTTATAGTTGAAGGCTTACTGTTATGGAGTGACTTCTGACAGTGGAAGTGAGGGTGTCTAGGATTTTTTAACCTGCTTTTGGGATACTTTTCCTCATACAGTGTTACTTTACTTGGCCTTGATATGAAATTTTATATCAAGTGCTCTGTGTTATGTTATTATCTCTGGGAGACCTGCTCTTTTCTGGGGCAAGGTGAGGTCCTGGGGTTGTGGATCTTGGGGAAGGAGGAGTTGGGAGAAAGCAGTAGGGGGCTGGAAGGACTCTAGGGAAATGAATCTGAGGTCAGGATGTCTTGTCTGACAGAAGAATACATGAAGAAATAAAATTATAAAAAGAGAAAAAAGTGAACGTTAGTATGTGTACTTACGTATGGTTAGATTTTGATAAAGGTGTCAAGAACCAACATGACAGAAATGCCTTCAACATGGTGTTGTCCTAAGCCAAAAACTGGAACTACATTCCTACTTCTGATTATACATAACTGTCAACTGAAAACAGGTCAAAGGTGTAAATACGATGCTCAAACATATGACTGTACTAGAAAAATAAAGATATGTAAAATTGTTTTGGATATGATTCCCAAAGTACTACCAGCATAGAAAAATACAGCAAATAGATTATATAAAACGAAGAATCTTCTGGATAGCAAAGAAAACAATTGAGAGAGATAACAGTCTACAGAAGAAAATATTTTCAATTCATTCAGTATGAAAAAGAGCTAATTTTCTGAAAATAGTATTAACTCAAATGTAACGAGAAATAAAAAGTTCAGTTAAAATGAGAGAAAGAAAAATGAATCGATATTTTTTCCAAAAATGTGTATACTCATAGATAAAATGACATAAAAATCTTAAACATTGACAGTTAAGACAGAAATATAGAGGAGGGGAAACATCCTCTTAGGTACAAGGGGAAGAGAAATGGAACGAGGAACTGTGGGAGGGCAGACCAGGAGGGGAGCAATGAGCAAGGATTGGAATGTAATAAATAATAATAATAATAATAATAATAATAATAATAATAAGTCAAAATCACAAGTACATTGCACCTTACCTCAGATGAATGGCTTAGAAAAAGTAAAATATTACCAAGCACTGGAGAAAATTATGAACATGAGAATCTTATGAACTCATGCCAAGACTATCCAAAAACTATTGTCAAGGTTACCTTAAACTGTAATACGAGCATAAAATCATTGTATCAAAGCGATAGCTCCACATCCATATTTGTTGTTATTATGCAGCAGTGTGCATAAAATCCAAAATGCAGAGTCAGCCAAGATGTCCACCATAAAAATAAATGGAATATTTTTCAACCATAAAATGAAGGAAAATGGTGATCTGAGGTAATACGTATGAAAGCAGATGTCATTATATTAAAAGAAAGCTAGATATCATAATTCTCACTCAAAGAGCACAGCAAACATCCCAAAGAAGTCATATGTGATAGTGTGAGGGTAGATTGTATATATACACAGACACTGTTTGAAATCATATTTTGTACTATTGGTATATAAACAACAAAAATGGTTAATGCAGCATTCACTAGCTCGTTATATATTTTAAAATATTTACAAAATTTCTAAAGGCTCTTGCATTAGGCTCTCTTCTGTTGAAGTAGTAAAACAAAAACAAAGTAAAAAACAAAACAAAAATAAAAAACACAAAAGGAAGTTTATTTTGGCTTATGTTTCTTGAGAACACACACAGACATGATCTCAGACATTGAAATTATCAATAATTAACAAGATTTACTAAAACTAAGATGGAGTTACAATGTCAAATCTCCCCCATATTATCTGACATTTAAATGCTCAGGTAACAACTGCAGAGCTTCTTTATAAAATTATAGATTTGTCCTTCCTGGAGGAAGTATGCCACCCGAGCGAGGTGTGTGAGACCTTATAGGCTTGTGCCCTTCAAAGTTTACTCACTCTATTTTCTTCTTATAATTTGTAGTATGAATATACTGTCATGTTACTTAGATACAGGGGGAAGAGAAATGGAACGAGGAACTGTGGGAGGGCAGACCAGAAGGGGAGCCAGATTTTAAAATCGCTAATATTATCCATATTAGTTTAGCTTACACTACTAAAATATATTCTCCATTAACCTATCATCTTTAGTCTAACATCTCACTGGTCTTCTTTAACAACATTTGCTCTCTGTTAGTCATATTGATGTTATGCCCCCTATTTCCATCAGTGAAGAGGAAGAGAACGTTTTTGTCACTTCCTGCTCTTGCTGTTCAAGACAGGTTCACTTCTCGTCATTTGATTCTTCCCAAGTACTTGTCAAGAAACTTGCAACTTGTGAAAAAAAAATAGAGACCTGCTTTTTCAAGGCTACTCAAAAAGTGCAAAACTTAAGAATTCACTTTTCTCAAAGTTAGAATAGTTTTCGATGATCTTTTTTATTTAGACAAATAATTAAAGCAAAAGTCACAAAAATACTAAAGCAAAAAAGAGTTCCCCAAACACATCAGTTGTTCCTACAACAGCAAAATTTGAAAGGTTCATTACAACATATCAGAGAAAATGCTGCTAGTACTCAGAAGAAAGATTGTTAGTCTCACTGTTAGATCAAATCTTACTTATAGAGATTTATGTGGACTGTACAGTTTGTAACCATATGTAGCAATAATGCTGGCCAGCTCTCTTGCTGTGAACACCACTAGAATAGAGAAATTTAGTTATCTCATCATAAATCCTCCCAACTGTTCAAACATTTAGTGGTTGTAATAAAAATGAAACTTATTCATAAAGAAAGTATAATGAGCTTTTCTGCCTCACATTCAATAAGTGTATCCATTTAGAATCATAATGTGGTCATCTATTCACAGCTATTGTTTTGTACAATGATGAAGAATAAAAGAAGATTGTACACATGTATTTACCTTTTATACCCACTGTAATATTTTATAAAACAGTACATGAAATTTGTACAAAGCAGTCATGTATTTTACTATTTAAAAAGAATATAAGGCAGCATTCCCTTCATCTTTTGGGGCTGCATTGTTAAGTTTAAGAACATCAACTTTTTTCACTTCTCTCAGGTTTTTAGGCTTTATAGAAGAAGGTGATTAGTAAATTACCATTCATTTCAAGATTTAAAATAAATTAAAATATACAATAATTTATACATTGTTACAATGTCTTCTCTCATCACTTAAGATAATATTTTAAAGTAATTCTTCCATAAGTACTAATTTTTAAATTGTCTACTCATGATTATTTGTGATAATTGCCATAAAGTTTACAAATAGAATATATTCTAGTTATAATAACAGTCTGCTACAATGTATAAATTTAACTAAGCAAAATAGTTTTTTTGTATAATTACTGAAATTCACATTTAATTTTTCTATCCATACTTTTCACTTTTTCATAGATGTAAATATCATTTCTAAGGTGTATTTTCAAGGCAATTTATTTCTCAAAGTTCTTCATTACCCAAACTGTTAAAATTACAGTCTTTCATTTTCTAGGCTGAAAATTACTCAGGGATCTACTTGTTCTAAGTTTAGTAAGTGATGTTAGTAATGAGTTATTGTATGCAGTGCCTTCTGGTGACTTTTGTGTTTGTTTCACTCCGTAGTGTTTGCATAGTGCTGCAAATATAGAGGTTCATTATTTATATCCAACGTTTATAAGTAAAACTTACATATTTTGATAGCTCAAACACTTGATCTGACATTAAAACAGCTGTAGACTGTTTAGATTTAAAGACACATAAAAGAGGGTCTAGAAAAAGCTCTTGTTGGTCTCTCCATTTGTCCTATAATGACATCATCTAGAAGTATTCATTGTTCATTCCCAGTAATGAATAATTTGAAACCATTATCTTTAAACACTGTCCACAGTTTTTTTGCCTCCACCCCACCTCTCTAATGCTTTATTCTGGTCCAAAACGCCACATTGTATTTATTTTCCATACTTTCTTAAACACCTTTTCTCTGCAACATTTCTTGGACTTTCTTTGTTTTTTGATAACCTTGAAGAATATTGGTCAGGAGCTTCTGTAGAAAGTTTCACATTGGGATTTGTCTAGTGGTTTCCTTCTGATTAGTATGGACTTGTGTGTTTCTTGGAGGAAATCTACTGTGAATTCCAAGGTCAGTTAGTTGTTTTAACCCTTCTGAAAGGCATTTTCTAGGTGATACATTTAGGTCTATTGTCTATTTGGAAATAATGTTAATGAAAAGAATAAAGTTATGTAGGTAAACATACAAATATTTATAAATAAATATAGAGGATAAATATAGACTAAAGGTAGACAGGTACAGAGAAAATACAGAGACAATAGATAGATCATAGATAGATAGATAAATAGATAGATAGATAGATAGATAGATAGATAGATAGATAGATAGATA
>JADRCG010010478.1:2678969-2694131 GCA_019844195.1 Rhabdomys dilectus
ATAGATAGATAGATAGATAGATAGATAGATAGATAGATAGATAGATAGATAGATAGATGATAGATAGATAGAGATAGATAATTTTCCCCAAATATGTACATGTAATTGTTCCAACACTATTTAATAAAAAGACATTTTCTATAAATGGCATTTGATATTAATTGTAGTGCTCGTTGACGGTTATGCATTATGTTGCTGTGAACTCCATCTCTGTTATTGTTCTGTCCTTTGCTATCTTGATTACTCTACTGGTTTAGTTAGCCTTAAAATAGGTCTTGTGTCACTGTTTGTCCTGTTACGTGTAGGACTTCCCAGATGTTTCCTCACATTAATCTAAAAGACACTTTAGCATTCTATATCACAAAATCCTGAGAATGTGTCTGGGGTTGCATGAGGTAGAAATAACTGACTTCTGTGTAGATTCAGCTTTTCTAACTTAAGGTATCCACTTAGTCAAATCATCTTTGAAGTTTTAGGCCAGTTTTAGTTTTCCACAAATGGGATATATACACATTTGTATTTTTTCAAAAGTTTCAGTATATTTTTAGTGTTTATCAGAAATGGCATATTTTTATATCTTATAATTGCATGTACACTGAAAATGTATATGAAACAAAATGCTTTTGCATATCCTCTTATACTCTGTAAAAGTTTTTACTTGATTATAAGCTGCAAGAGATTTCCTCATCAACATCTTGGAATTTTCTACTTAGATAATTATCTTCTTTGAATGCACTTGGTCCAGTACGGTCTTTCCAAGCTGTATGCTCATATTTTCATTTGTTATATTTTACTAGTAAAGCTTTCATTATGAAACTGAATGAAGGTTCTAAGAAGAGACTTCAATGCCTTAGTTCCAGTCTTGTATTTCAGACAGAAAACATCTAGGTTTTCAGCAGTAAGTGTAATATTAGCTGTTTGGATTCTGTAGCTGTTCCTTATCAAATTGAGCAAATTCTTCATTTCTATTCAGTTGATATTTTATATAAAAATGTTTTTGTATTTTCATTAAATGCTTTTTTATGTTCATAGTCATATAAAATTTATTTTTTTGAGTATTTTTCAAGTTCTAACAAATCTTACTCAAATATATTAATAGCATGTTCACACTAATTGTATTTCTCAGTCAAATTATAATTCATTTACATCAATGAATAATATATGCTAATATTTTCTTGATATTTTTCTTAATTATTATCAAACAAAACTATTGCTTAGGTTTTCCTTTTCTTATTTTCTTATGTGGTTTTCACATAAGGGTCATCACAGCACCACGTATTTAACTGGAAATAATGTTGCTGACTCTCTTTTCTGGAAGACACTGTAGAGAATTGGTGTTATGTCTTCATAAATTTTTTGCTATTATTTCAAGCAAAGAATGGAATCATGGCATCCTTTTGTAACATTATCAATTATAATTTCTATTCTTCTAATACATACAGTGTTACTAAGAACATCTTTTTCTGAGGGAGAGTCTCAAGAACCCCGCCTCTAGTGAAGAAGCTCTGGACTGTTGGTGACTAGTAAGAGAGGGATAGTGAGTTTTCTTTAAGAATATTATTCCTGGTGGGTTGCTGATACTTCAAGTGTTAGCCTGCTCCCACGCACATTGGAATAACACTAATTGCACTGATGGCATGATATTGGGAGAGAATATTTTATTTATATATATAATTTATTATATGTATATATAATATGTATATATAATATTTTATTTATATTTATAATTTATTATATGTATATAATTTATATTTTATTTATATATAATATATATTATATATAATAAATTATATATAAATAAAATATAAATTATATATAGATAATATAAATATTATTTATATATAATTTATTATATATATGATATATAATATATAAATAAATTAAATAAAAATATAATATATATATATATATTAAACTATGAATACCTACACACCCATTTTCCTCCTCCAACTCCCTCATCTGTCCTCCCTTATTCCCAAAACAACTCCATTTGTTCTTTTCATCTATTTTTCTTATTTTGTCACTGATAACTACTAAGTACGTTTAGTGTTATTCATATGTGATAGAAGCCAGGCCACTGGAAGTCAAGAAACTTTCAGGTAGGAACATAATCAAACAGTTATTGTTGCTCTCTAGGCAATAATCAATGGCCAATCGCACTTCAGTGAGCAGTGGGATTTAGAAGGCATTTTCACCATCTATGTTGGGATTTTTGTTCATGCATGTCTTAGACAGATAAGTAGCCATAGCTGCTGTGAATGCATGAGTGTAATGTTTTTAAATTATGGCCCCAGGCTTTGAACCAGGACTATGCACATGGTGAAACAAGAAATCTCCTACTAAGTTACCCCAGCATGACATAAAATTATTGAAATTTTTCTTGAGTGTAACTCTGGACCATCCTGCTATATATCATTCATTGCATATCTAATCACAAAATACTTGAAACTTCCAAGCTGTGATCCAGTTGTTAATTTTTTTTTCTTTTGATTCCACTGTGGATGTAGTTGTCAGGTCTCTTTTCCTTTAAATTTGCTAAGTTACATTTTATACTCCCTAATTTGGTCCTTCTTGGTGACTTTTCTATTTGAGACTGAAAAGACATTGCATATTCTGATAGGAATATTTCATATATATGTCAGTTAAATTGAGTTGATTGATCTATCTTTTCATGCCAACTATATCTTTAATGCTATTCTGCTGGGTTGATCTATTGCTGAAATAGAAGTTCCTAAGCTTTCAGCACTAAGGCTGAGTTTGTCTGCTCTTCCTTCTTCATCCTGTCAGATTTCACTTCTCAGTTGATATTATATTTTTAGATGTGTGTGAAAAAATACTATTAGTTCTTGAAATTTTTCTTCTTAATAATTATACAGTACTCCGAATCATTGATATTTTTTCTATTTTAATATCCACTTTACAGAAACAATATTAAATTTGCTCTTAAGATTGTGAATGTAACTGTTATTTGCCTAACATAATTATCATCTCCTAGGATTATTGTCTCACTGTGCTAACCCATACCTAGTCCCAGAACCTTCTAGCCTCTGTATAATCTAATTTAGACACAGAATATTTTCAGCCTTCGAAACTCACTGCTGAATACATGCACCCATTTTAGTCCTTTCTGAGCTCTGTCTGGCTTGAGCAATTCAGCTGTTCTGGCTCGAACTCCTCTCCAAACTAACTGGTACAGACTGGCTTGTCTCAGCTTCCCTAAATTGCTCTGCTTAGCCACAAACTAACTCTGGAAAACTGTTCTAATCTTCTGGCTACTTCTCATTCTCTGACTTGTTCTGTCTTCACCTGTGTCTAACTCTTCTCTCTATGAAACCCCTTTCTGTAAAATTGTCCCAGTAAAACTGTTCCATTTTTTCATTTGTCTCTCTCTCTCTCTGTGCTCTCCTAAATAACTTCTCTTTTCTCTTCTGGTGAGAGTTAGGCATATCGTATACTGTCAGAACTTTGATTCTTCACTTTGTCTGCCACTCAATTAGACATCATTTTCAAATATGGGTGCCTTTTTTTACAAGCAACTTTACCCTAATTGTTTAGAATTATTGGTATGTCTTAAGAGTGTGTCTGTATTCCAGCCAGAGGTGTGTATGTGCTAAGGCTGAGCCACACAACAACTAGAAACAGGTTTTTCAGTAAATAGCACAGTCTCAGGATTCTCAATGTGATCAAATATCCTGCAACATAACACCTTTTATCTACGTTCTTAAACGTCCTATATTTAAAATAATCATCAATATTCATGAATAATATTAATATTTGTCACAGAAGCAGATGCAATTATGATATATATATATATATATATATGTATTCATATTCATATCCATGTATTTCTCACCTTGAAGGGGAATTACTTTTATTCCTCATTTTGCTATAGAGTTATATTTTCTAAAATATTATAAGTTATAGTATCAATATCTCAAGATACATTTATCACGTTTTACCATCTAAATAACATAATATTTCAGATTATTTTACTATGTTAAGTTCTGCCCATCCCCAACCCAAGCTAGGGAATCCCATCTGCTCTCCTTTCCCTAATCCTGCTCACACAGAGAAAACTTCCCTGTCCACCTGCAGGAAACTTGCCATCAATCCTTGTCTCTGAGTTCTCAGCAACCCACCCCAAAGTGACTTTATTTTTGAAAATGTATGGAAACAATCTGAGCTCCTATCTCAAAGGTTATTACCCCATACTCAAAACCCATGAACTCCCCTTGCCTTAGCCTGGATGTGTGTGACTCCATTGACTGCCACCTGTGGGATCAGTGAACCCAACTGAAATCTGCCTCCTAAGAAACTTGCTTTTTCCAATTTTAATCTGGTCTAAAATAGCCTATATCTATGCCAATGTCTCTGAGACAGTGCTAAAAACATTCTATATATTTGGGAACTTCATGTAGCACACCATTTACTACTTCAGTTTTCAGACGCCTTATAGACAAAAAGAGATAATGCGTTTTGTAGACAAGATGATTTGCAACCACAAAGGGCAGTATGCACGAAACACTTTCAGTGAATCACAGTGCACTGTTTTGTTTGTTTGGCCTTGTGATCATATTACTGACTACAACTACAGTTCTTGCTACTGCTCATTAGTTTGAAATTCTATATAATTCATATCCTTTACAAGAAAACATCTACATTGTAAAAATATCAAAATATGGCTTCTATTATGTTCTAGTAAGCTTCACACCATGGTAAAATTTTAAAGGAAAATCATCTCTCAATTTCACAAAAGATTGAAATGTAGAGAATAAGAGACTATGATGTGCTCAGTCCAAGACTATACATCTAAAATAGAACCCTTCAACATAGAGCTCAGGAATTTTTAGGGAAGAGCAGGAAGAAAGATCTTAAGAGCCAGAGAAAAAGGTCTCTTCTGTAATACAGTATCTTCTATATATTATGAGGAGTTGGATCCATAAACTGTGAACTATATAGTACCCTATTGAAGAGCTCACAATGGCAACCACAAGTTGACATTCTAACATGAATGGGGAAACTCACAATGCTTCATCACTGGACAGAGAGGTTCTGTCAATTAATAACTGGTAATGTAGGAAGAAGCAATTTTCTCAAGATACAGGACCTTGCTATATTAGTCAATACCTGCGATCAACCCTGAACACACACATATGCACATGTACACGCACAAATATTCATGTGGACATGCCCATGCACACACCACATAAATATCTGAAACTGAAACACTAAGGGTACTCAACTAGTTATATCTAAATATGAATTTAAGAAGGGTTAATGCTGTTTGGATGTGGGGAGAATACGAAGAATATGGGAAAAGCTACAGGAAGGAGAGGAAGCAGGTGATATATTAATTCAGCACACATGCAGAAAATTCTCAGGTATTTTTAAAATTTCAACAACAAAAACAACACTATATATGATTTAGAAAGAGAAAGATTACTAGATTTTGTCTCATGAGATTATTGCAGCCTTTTGTATCCCAAGGTCTTCAGAATGAAATATAAGTCTGAATACAAAAGGGTACTATGATGCAACATCATTTTGAGTCTAAAATGCTGAGTATTTGAAAAGATGACAGTATAAGTCAACAGCTTTCAGACCTCTATAAAACATGGACGTGTTAATGTTACCCTGAAATAATAAGAGAAGCTAATACCCCAGTTCAAAGAAAGAAGTTAAAGAACAACTTCTCTTATAAGATCTTTTCTTACAATCAAGCTGTCAGATGATTTTGTGAGACCCATCATGCCACAGAGCAAGTAGTCTTGCTCAGTCTGCCAAATTAGATGTATAGTTTACCCGAAAATGCCCTCAAATAACAAATGTAACCCAAAAAACAAAGTTAACATTGTACAAAATACCCAGGCTTGTCAGGATTTTTACAAGACACCCACTTTAATAGGATAGCTGTGAAGCTTGTAATTGTCATCTGTTTATTGGACTTATTTTAATATTCTTTCCAGCCAAATTCTTTTTCTGTATTCTCGATATTTGTGTTCATTTTTGTCAATTTTGTCATTCCATGATTCTGTTAATCTCCTGGTTCCTCTATATTTTGTATTTTTTATTTAATATAAAGCTAGATTATCAAAATATTCACTATTGCTTCATAGATAGTAAGGTTACCTTGAGACATAGTTGTCTACATAATACTGAGTTCATTAATTCAATTTCTCCACTTATCATGCTCATTATTACAAATACAAAATTGAACATTGATATTTTAAAATTAATTAACAATAATAAAAATTTTCAGCCTCAATTATTCCCTCTTTAATACTTTTCCAATCTCTGTAAAGACATAAATTTATAGCCTATGTTGTTTTGCTCAAAGATTTAAAAAGAGTTTTTATTATTACAGTATGATGTACTGATGACAAATTCGTTGACTTATATTTTCTAGAAAAAAAATCTAATCTGTTTCAACTTTAAAGATTAGTTTGACTGGAGTTTAAGGTTAATGATTTAGGATTAGTTTATATATTTGGCACTTCAATGTTTTCTCTCTAATTATTCTGTCATTTTTTTTCTATGACTTCAGACAAAAGTTCTTATTGTCCCCATCTATATGTAAAGTGTCACTTTCATTCCAGCTTCATTTTCTATATTTACTTTCATTTTGCTTACATATTGTTTGCTCAGGTATAAAATGTACAAAATTTACCACATGCTATTGTATATTTATCCTCCAGAATTTACATGACTTGTGGTTATATTATTAAATTTTGAAAATTTTCTTTCATTATTATTTCCAATACATTTTTGCTATGTTTTTGCTTTTACTTCTAAAAATCTTGATTGTATAATTGTGTATATGGTGCAACTCATTGAAATGTGAAACAGAATTTGATATATTGTTCATTTCTATGTAATCTGTCCACGTTTGGTGGATTTTTTGTTGACATATACTCAAGCTGACATACTCTTTCTTTACTCATTCCTTCCCACAAGAAGTCAATCAAATATTCTTTATGTTTGTTGTTGTGCTCTTGCACTTCTGCAGGTGTAACAGATGGTGATGAATTCTTTGCCTTTTATAGAAGCTAATTCTTTGTGATTATGACATTGATATCCTTTGATCTTTCCAGAAAAGCTATGAACGTATTTTCATTGACTCCTCGTTATGAAACTCGTGTTGAATTACAAGAGGCAAAACTTCAGTAAGCATATCAAAGGTCCCACCAGACTGTAATCCTGGATAGGTCTTTATATACATGAAAATATATTATTACATATAAGTACTCTCTGGACATTGACTAATTTGTAACTTCTGTATTCTTACCATTTTTTCCCTCAACATCTTTTCTTGAAGGTAAGAAGATCATGAATCTCATTCTTTTATTATGTGGTTTCTATGGACTGATAAAACTTCCAAAAATATCATCTCTTTAAAACTAATACAAAGCATTCTCATATCTAGAGGTTGAGATAAATTTGAAAGTGACTAGGTGTACCAGCTGATTTTTGTGTGTGAACTTGACACAAGCTGTTTTCACAGAGAAAGGAGCTTCCGTTGAGAAATGCCTCTGTGAGATCTGTAAGGCATTTTCTCAATTAGTTATCAAGATGGGAAAGGCCCATTGAGGGTGGTGCCATCCCTGGGCTGGTAGTCTGGAGTTCCTATAAGAAAGCAAGCTGAGCAAGGCAAGGGAAGCAAGCCAGTAACATACCTCCATGGCCTCTGCAACAGCTTCTGCTTCCTAAGCTGCTTGAATTCCTGTCCTGACTTCCTCTGGTGATGAACAGCACCGTGGAAGTGTAAGCTGAATAAACCCTTTCTTTCTCAACTTCTTGGTCATGATGTTTGTGCAGGAATTTAAACCCTGAGTAAGACACTAGGACAATAGTGGGACACTATTAAATGGAAATTTTTCTCTTACAAAAGAGGATCTAGAAAACACCTCTAGACCACTTAAAATGTGAGTAAAATAATCCACACATAAAAGTTATAGAATATCTTATAATAAGCCAATAAGAAATGTAAGGATTCTTTATTTTTGACCAGTGACCAAAAGTAGCTAATGCTTCCGAGAGGTTATTGTTGCTGCAGCTCATTGGTATAGTGTTTCTAGGAAAAAGACCACACAGAGCAAGATAATACGAATCTTAGATGATAGTCCTTGCATCATCTGTTTAGAGAGAGAGCACAGTACTTAGTTGATAAACAACATGACAGTTAGTCCCGAATTATACATTTATTGGTTATTTTAGTTTTTGTTTAGTTTGTAGAAGTATTTACTATTTTTGATCAGATACCTGGGCCGGAATCAGGGTCTCAGATAATAGCAAATGTGTTACCAAAGTAGATGAGGCTATGGATAGAGAGGTGTGGCACAGGTAGAGAGCTGAGTAGACTCAAAATAGAGTCAGGACAGGATGCTGTTATTTTTTCAATAGGACACAAGTGTGAAGGTGATGTTTTATGAGTCAGCAAGCTGATATATATCAAGCCCCAAATCTTCCAGTGCCTTAATCCCTGACTTACCAGATGCCAGGACTGCGACAAATTAATCACTTTGTTTTTAAGATACAGTTTATTGTGTTTTTTATAGCAAAAGGACTAAGGCACCAGTTTCTCCAGAGTTCAATGAGAGTTTGTGCTGTGATCTCAATTCTCTGATGAGCTTCAAAAACTGGATTTTTAGTTTGTTCAGCTATTGTCTTGCTGGAAGGAGGGAGATGCCAACTGCTAAGTGTTTTATATGCTTGCACCGAAGCAGATGTTTGATTTTAATTGGCAGAATGTTGCAAAATTTCTGGATATGACTATAGAATATGGGAACATTCAGCCAGTTTCAAATACGCATCTCTACGAAAGGTTTGGAGTATTATTTTTGTTTTCTTGGGCATATTTTGTTTCATTCTTTTCTTTGTTCTTACTTTGCCAGAATAGAGTTGTAACTATAATTCCTCCCAAGTTTCTACTTCTATTACTGCAATGAAAACCTTTACCTTCAACACTGCTTTTTCAGTTCCATCAACTTTCATCTTATCACACTACAGCATTCAAAGCATTCCCTTCTTAAATATCTTACCTCAAAAAATAAATGGCATTAATCAAATTATTCCTAGAATCAATTTTAAATATGCTGTTGCTCATTAAACTGACGTCAGTGAACTCTTTCTGAACTTCTAATATAATCAACATATTTTCCTTATCTTCATTGTTTTTCATATATTCAAGGCAACATTGAATGAAATGGAACATGTTCAGCTGGAAAGATTAATTCCTCATCCATAAGGCGGTCCTCCTTTATGTCATGATACATAAATGAAAATACACTTCACTGTAAATTAACTAAATAAAAAGGATAGGGAAACTTTTTTTTCTCATCAATATTTTATAAATGTTTGATTAGCTTAGAAATTAATGAGTTTCATCATGCCACTTTCTTCCATAAACACCACTACACTCAGTCATCTTACAGCTCCTAAATTATGAAGTAGATGTCAAACATTTTATTAATTTAACTTGATTTTAGACCATCTCATAAACATATATAAAGCCGGTAGTTCGTTGTGGAATGGTGGAACACCATGAGCCACTCCTCCATTCATAACTGGCTGCTGACAGGTCCTATTTTGTACCAGCCCTATCCATAGAACTGAAGTCACAGTGAAATAAATATTAGAGTGGTTGAGTCATATCAAGAAAACTGTATCATGTAGTCCTTACCTTTAAATCCAACCCTTACGTTCTTTCTGTTCCTTCTACTGAGATATTCTCTGAACCTAAGAAGTGTTTATTTTCTACATTTTCATGTCATGAAGAATAGCTCAAATACCCTATATAATGAGTCACATAGTCTAATAAGCTATATAAGGTACATATTCAAATTTTGTCAGGTATTAACATTTATATGCTATTATGAAGTATACCACAGTCTGAATTGTTTATAATAAAATGAAATGTGTTGGTTAATTGTTTTAAATTCTTGGAGTTCAAGATTTTCTACACTTTAGTAGATTATCTCATACCCATATATACCCATATGGAAGCTCAAATTACAGTTAGACTGATACGGAAAAAATTAAAAGTATGTAATGAAGGCAGGAAAGGACCAATTTATGGGTAATCTTAAGGCAGTTAGAAGCAGAAAAATCAGATGTGGACATATAATCATATTTAGTTGTATACACACATGAAATTCTCAAACATAAAGATAAATTAGTATGAAAAATGGTTTGAAGCTGGTTCTACACATAATGAAAAGCCACAAATACCAGAAAGGAAAGAACAGTGGGAGAACTAGAATCAGTCAACCCACATTCTGAGATGCAGAAATTAGACTATTCATGAAGAAAAACATAATTTAAATCCCAATTCATGAGTATTCATAGGCATATTTACTCAAACCATAGACTACCTGTCAGAAAACAGACATTTAGTTCTCAGTTCATGAGTGACACAGATAGTTTTGTAAGAAATGAAGAACCAACATGACTATTTCAGAATAAAATCTTGTTGCCAAAAATTAAACCTACAGTGATTATTTACATCATATAAAAATGGCAAAGAACATGTTCAAAAATATTGAACCTTTGTTCTGCCATTTTGCAATAAATTTGCTCTTGCCCTATTTTTATATATATATCTCCACTAGCTGCAACTCAGAAATGTCCTTTAACTCTAAGCCCTTCTGTGAACTGTAACCTAATATCACAGTGTATCTCCCACTTCTCTGCTTGGCATGCATAGTAGGGCCATTTTCTGATTATTATGTTAGACCAACAGATATACCTAAACTCAGCTTCCTGTATTATAAGGGACTTTGTCTACCAGTTAAGGCAACATACTATGTTCTAAAAATTACAGAGGTAGCATTTATAAAAATTGAAAGAAGATTCAAATTATTGCTGACTTCTTCAGATGAAAATACTCTTTGGGTAAGAATTCTGTCTAAGGAAACTTTCACATTACCAAATGAGACCACAATAGAAACTGGAATTATAAAATAGGAAAATAAATGTTTATCTGATTTTTTTTTCTTAACTGAATTACAATTTGGTTCAGTGGTAAGTAGGAGAGGCATTTAGTCAATACACATAAATGAGTTATACTTTGTGCTTATCCGTTTCTAAACTAAATTTTTTTTAGTTGATTGGCATTTCTTTTACAAAACATTTACTGTAATTATCATTTTTCTCTCTCTCCTGAGAATATTTTGTAAATTGTGTTATTGAACGTAGCACAGATGTCTGAGTGCATGAGCATATTTTAAATGTAGCATCACCTGGATGAAGTGAAATGGGCACCAGCTCCCCTCCCAGCCATTTGTGATGTGAATAGATCATAATTACACCAGTGTAACTGAAATCTAAATTCAATGTTGCTTCCCTCTAGTTTTCTCTGCTGTGTAGTATACTCTTGTCAAAATGAGTGTCTAGTACAATTTATTATAACTTCTCGTGTTTCTGGAGATGGGCAGACTCAGCTGAACAGTTATTACTTAGAACCTTACATGTGATCACATCAGATTTCAGGACAGGCTGATGTCAAGCAGCATGGTGCATCTCAACACCTGACTAGACAGTCATATTCTGGCTTTTAACCCTGTGTGGTTCATCCACAGTGAATTTTCAGAAGACTAAAGTAGATACTCTACTGCTTTCTCTTACTCATAGTAACACTGGTTAAATTTCATTATGTTTGAAAAACTGAATTTAGAAATATACCTCAATTCAAGCAGAAAGTTTACAGATAAACTACAAATCCTAACATTTGAGTAACCACCTGAGAGAGCTTTATTTTATTTTTTTATTCTTTAATCTTTCTTTAACTGTCTATACTTATCCCCCTCTCGGTTCACCCTCTGACTGTTCCACATGTCACATCTTCTGCCTCCACATCAACCCCTTCCACCCCCATCTCTAGTCTCCAAGAAAATGCCTGTACCTCCCATCCCCACGCCAACAGACCTCCCTACTCCCTGGGGCCTCAAGTTTCTTGAGGGTTAGGTGCATCTTCTCTCACTGAGTCCAGACCCAGCAGACTATGGCGGTATATATGTGTTGGGGACCTCAACTCAGCTGGTGTATGCTGCCTGGTTGGTGGCTCAGTATCTGAGAGAACCCAGGGGTCCAGGTTAGTTGAGACAACTGATCTTCCTCTAGGGTCCCCCTCCTCCTCAGGTTTTTCTAGCTTTTCCCTAATTCAACCACAGGGGTCAGCAGATCTGTCCATTGGTTGAGTGTAAATAATTGCATCTGACTCTTTCAGCTGCTTGTTGGGCCTTTCAGAGAGTGAGTGTTTTAAAATAAAAGTTTAGTGTAAATTAACATAGATTATAATGTTCATTCATGGTGATCACTCTTTCACTAGTATTTCCATCCCCCTCATCAGTGGGTTTATAAATCTGTCATTCCTTTTCTTCCTTCATTTTTATGCACATTTATCTACCCATCATGCTCCATTGTTTTTATTTTATACTTTTACGTTTGGCCCATGTTTCTAGCGTGCAGATATCTTTTAGAATACAGAATGTGTTATCCGCAATATCTATTATTATTTTCAACTTCGCATCTGTACGAATCTAGCGAGGGCCTTATCAACTTGCATCAAAGTCCTAGCAATATGGCAATGGCGAGATTCAGTGGAAAATCATTGAACATGTCAAAATGACTTGAACTTGAGCCCTGCTGATTGCTCTTTGGTCTTGTTCATTTACCCAATTTGCCATGCTGTATACATTTCTCCATTCTCCACAGCAGGGTGTCATGTGAAGCTCTGTCAGACAGCCTGCTGAAAATGATTTTCTTTCAGACCGCAGCACTTCTCAGAGCAGACACCATCATAACTGTGTCAAAAAAGACAATTGAACTAGTCTGGTGTGACGTATTTAATGAGTTTGTCTTAGTTCCTCTTCATCACCACCCTTCTATGAAGGTGTTCCAAGAGTGTTCTTTGTTAATAGACTATGGGAAATCATCCAAACACTGAATCAAGATCTCTGGTGTGCAGAATGTTCTTAATACATATGATATAAAAATTAGGCAAATGCCTTTGTCTCATTTTTATGTATCTCTACTAATTGTCGTTGTGATAATTTTGTATTTTAACTACCAGTATTTCAGCCCTTCAGAGTTTAGTGCATACAACATGAAATATGAAAAATAATAGGATTGTGCTCTAACAATTTCTTTTCTTATTTTATGTTGAATGTATTCTTACGAACAGCAAGTGCTAACTTTTCCATTTAAATTGTAACTCTTTTCTTTAATAAGGAATAAATAAAAAAAATGAAGTCACAAGAAAGAGGGTTATTCCTTTCTCATGATGATGACGATAATGATGGTGATAACATATAGAATGGAATTGGTTGATAGATTTTTGGCTCTTCTTGATTTTTATGTTTGTAATAATAAAAGTAACTTTCTTGTCCATTAGATCTTTAAAAAGCTCTTTATAAATAGCGGTTTAGTATTTGGGATGTCATTACTGATTATATTACTTTTATATTTTATAAAATTAAAATATTAATTCTAAACTTAACATATATTTCTTTGTAAAATGCCACCAACTGCTTCAGATTGTTTTTAATAATTAATACAATGCTTTCCCATCAGGTACTTAATGCCTCTGTACTTGATACCACCCCAAAGCCTTCCTCAGTGAAATCACATGTAATTATCCTGTGAGAATTCTTTTTCAAAGCATTCCACTGAATTATAATTATTTTTCAGTTACTAAGCGGCAATGAATCTTTGTTTGAAAAATTTGTATGATGATTTCTCCAGTTAATAAAGGCTATCTTTCTTCTACCTGGCATCAACCTAATGTCAAAAATCAATACTTAGAACTTCATGTCCTGTTTTGACTATCTGGTAAGTATATATAATTAGATATATTACATATAATATATTATATACTATTAAATATTATCATATATTTTATATTATATCATATCGCATGTTACATATTATACATTGTATAGTATATAATATGTTGTATAGTGTATGTTTTATATTGTACATTGTATATAATATATTCAGAGGTATATATATGTATTTGATCTATGTATGTATGGTTGGTTGGCTAGTTGATTAGTTGGTTGGATGTGTTGTATATTAACACCTTTTTCTATTACTTTAGCACTTACTGAAAATGAGCTGCTATAGCTGTCATACCTGCCTTATGCTTCTGTCTGCCTGTCTTGGGTATAGTAAGTACTTCAGTGGGCTGAATTTCAAGTGATGTTAGTTAGTCGCCTATAAAACAGAGTCAATATAGTACTTGTAGTAATATAGAAAGAGATTTAACAATAAAATAAAATAAAACCTAACTCAACATGACTATGATAGCTGAGCAATCTCACAGGCTGCTTGCTGTTTGCAAGCCAGACACCCACAGAAATATCTGTATGCAGTCATTGCTCCAGCCTCAAGACCCCAAATTAAAAGACTCCAAGTAAATTTCAAACTAATCAAACTTGCTTTCAAAATGCTTTCAAATTTGGCGAGTTTCTCAGGCAGGATAGGGAATAGGCCTTTAAAGGGCTTGGTTTTAAGGGGAAATCTAATACTGGCAATTGAAAATGATAATAAAATGATGCCTAATGATACATTTGTATACCTGTAGATCAGTGTTTTGTTCAACCTTCCTCAGAGAAGCTTCTTCTTGCAGTAGATAGGAATTATCAGAGGTCAACAACTGGAAAACCGCCAAAGAGAGTGTCAGAACTTGGCAGATCACTTTCTAAATGGGAACTCTTCATGCACCCACCCCTCTCATTTCTCAAGGATCTATGCAGAAGAAAGAGATTGTAGAGACAAAGGTGATAGATGACTCCAAAGAAACAGATTCTTCCAGACCCAACAGGATGGATGCAGACTTGAAGTCACAGAGACTGTGGCAAAATACACAAGACCTGAAACAGGTTCAAGTAAGAAGTGATTGATTCCTGCACTGCCAGGAATCAAAGGTGTTGACACCAGATGCCACCCCAAACAAGAAAGTATTTAGAGTTGATACCCTCTGGCATTAGTTTTATCCAGTGTTGTGCCAGTGGCTACTTGACTACGTGAATCACATCACAGATACTAAATTTATTTTGTCACTACAAAGCAAACCTGTGGATTTTGCTTTCGTGCCTTTGTTTCTTTTCTACTCTTCCTTCTTCTTCTTCTTCTTCTTCTTCTTCTTCTTCTTCTTCTTCTTCT
>JADRCG010010478.1:2694141-2721004 GCA_019844195.1 Rhabdomys dilectus
CTTCTTCTTCTTCTTCTTCTTCTTCTTCTTCTTCTTCTTCTTCTTCTCCTTCTCCTTCTCCTTCTCCTTCTCCTTCTCCTTCTCCTTCCTCTTCCTCTTCCTCTTCCTCCTCCTCTTCCTCTTGCTCTTCTTATTTTTGTTCCTCTCTCTCTCTCTCTCTCTCTCTCTCTCTCTCTCTCTCTCTCTCTCTCTCTCTCTCTCTCTCTCTCTCTTCCCCTCTCGCTCTTTCATGCCTGCTCCACATATGTTTGTATCCATAAAGTGTGTAAAGTGTGTGTGTGTGTATGTGTGTGTTTGTGTGTACCATATTGATTTTGTTTTACCGATATTTTTTTCTAACTTCTTGCTCTTTTGCTCTTTTGTTATGATTCAATTTTTGTGCATTTGCACTTTTATTTTTACTCACTAGCAGGAGAGAGAGGGATGGAGAGACAACAAAAACTGTAATGAGTAAGCAGGTGAAAGGATCTGGGAGAAGTTTGTTGGGAGAAAAATATGATAAAATGTATTATATGGAAAAAAATTAAACAAAAATCTCACCATAGTGAACAAATAACATTCTACCTCCAAGTCCAGAATGTTCTTAGTATGATGAGTGCCATCAAAACTAGAGAGGTTTGTTAACTTAATAAAGAACTAGCTTCTTTAGATGAAATTCCATAGTTTCCTTTTTTGATCAAAATATTTTTATTTCTATATTGAATGCTAGTTCTAAGTTTTCATACTCAAACTTTATATTTTTTCAGGATATCTTATTATATTTGTGTTACATTTTTGTGTTGATTCTGTATTTGAAATATCATTTTTTCTTTTAATACTTCTTTTCTATTGCATTTTCTGGAATATTTCCATTCAGTTCTTTGTATTCTTCATTGGTTCTTGGTAAGGAAATTAAACTCTTTGATTTGTTTTTATTTTGCTATCTGATTTTACTCCTTATTGTAAGTGTCTAACCTTAATTTTATTTTGCTTTATTCACATTTTTTTTGAGACAGGGTTTCTCTGTGTAGCCTTGGCTGTCCTGAAACTCACTCTGCAGACCAGGCTGGCCTTGAACTCAGAAATCCACCTGCCTCTGCCTCCCAAGTGCTGGGATTAAAGGGCTTTATTAACATTTTAATGTAATGCAAATCTCATTTGTCTTTATATTTGCATTACCTCCTTTTATTAGAATATTGTAACTTGCTTTATGCCTTACTATCTTATACATGTACATGTGATCATGGATGCTTATATATTTTCTGCTAGAGTGTTTTGGTTCTTATTTATATATATTTCTTACAGCAATACTAACTATAACTATACCTTTACCTACAAAGAACAGTGTCCTCTTCCATTTTTTTTTGTTTAAATGCTATTTTATTCTAGGACTTTCACTTTTTATTTCACAAGCATTTCACGTTTTCCGTTTAACCTTAGAAATGTTTGTGATATGATTCATTAGCTCTGATTTCAGACCTGCATCCGATGTTGTCATTTCTGGAAAAGGATTCTCTTTTTTGGAAGGAAACAGCATTGGTAAAATCCTACTTTCACCTCTACAAACCTTGGGAACTCTGTTCTAGTGTCTTATCCTGTCATATGTGGCAACATGACTTGTATGCTGCACACAGTTTTATAATTGATATTCATATCCATGTATGTGTATGCATATATACACAAGTTGGAACTCAAATCTGTGGTATCTATCTCCTAGTAACATAGAGTCATGATATATTTAATGATATATAGATGGCTATGTCTCCATTTGATCTTAAATGCATTTTATGAGGATTTATTGAGGAAAGAGAATGTTGAGACCAATGCTAGAAAAACTGCAACACCTGGATATTTTTAAGTTCATGAATCAAAATAAAAAGTTATGGTAACTGAATATAAAGTATAACACACAGAAGTAAAATTTTAATATTCATTTTTCAAAACTTCCAAAATGGTAGTAAATACAAATTATATCATAAAGATTAGTAAATAATTAATTACATACAAATGTAAATAAAGCACTTACAAACAAATAACAAATTCAATAACCAAAACAATAACAAGTCTGGATTGCAATGTGATTCTTAGGTTGATAAAAATTCAGACATTAACCTTTACAATGATGAAAAGATAAAAACTGAAAAGGATACAAGCACTATAAATCTCTCTTCACATAATAAAAAGTCATCAAAATTTATAGAGCAAAATGGAAGTAAGTTCAAAGCAAATTCACCAGTAAGTCTGTAATAGGAAAAAATTAACTGACTGTTGTTAAGTTCAGATAATAAAGAAACAACATTCCCAAATAGTATCCTGTATTCTACTAAATAGATCATATTTTAAACCCAGTTGACAGAGATTAGTTTTAGAAGGTATAAAATATAGAAATTAAAAACAAACTTCTTTAAGTCTCTTAATATAAAAACTTTCAGCCCACCAGCTCTTGGCATTTACCATAATGGATCTGAAACTGAAAAGTCAAGGACAGGAGATGACCTTAGGGGAACTGTTTGTCTTTGGAGCAGTTCTAACTTACTAGTAGTAGTTTTTTTGGCTTATGACAAAAGACAGGCAAACAACACAGAGGTCAGCTAAAATGAATCTTAGTATAGCCCTCTTATACCTAATCTTTACCACTTTGCAATTCATAATATTTTATTAAATGTATCCTAAGTTAGACCCTCTTGTACCTAATTGTCCATCATCTTGAAACTCTCTGTGTCTGGTACCACACCTGAGGTAACTTAGATTCCGGGCTTGGATGGCCCCTGAAATAATAGTTGCTTTGTTTATTTGTTTGTTTTAAAGTTCCAAGTTTCATTGCTGTGGAAAAGAATCTCTTTGGATACTGAAATTTGCTTTCCAAACCCCAGTTCTCTGAACATAAATAGCAAGGGAAGGACAGTGAAAGAAACTGGCCAACTCTGCTTCTCCATGACCATGCTGGACAGATCTTCAATAAAGTCACACGTTCCTTGGTGTGAAGATTGCTATGATGAAATGTCATTCTCAACTAGATCTGAATTGCATTTGCCCTGAAAATGCAACCCGTCCATGTGACTGAGCTGTTTTTAGAGAGGTGTTGACAAAGGGACAATTAATCTTCTCCAGGAATAAGCTACTTCTTTGCTTCTCCAATATCAAATAATCATCCCAAGAAACATTAAGTACAAACAATACTAAGTGAACTCAGTGAGTTGCACTTTTGTATTTATTTTATTTATTATATATTATATATGTATATTATTTATGTTACTTGTATGTAGTAATGATAAAACATAGGCCAAGATTTTAAGGGAGAAGGTGATGAAGGAGAATAGGATAGTTTGGGAAGGGGAGATAGTCAGTGGAAATGATATAATAATATCTTAATTAAAATATTTGAAAAATAAAAAGAACTTCAGAATAAGTCTCTGAATGTTCATCCCCTGCCACCAGGATATGCTGGCATTGCTCTCTAAGGGTATGACACAATGCCATTACATTCACAGAGCAGCAGGAGGTGCCTACAATGGGCTAGAAAAGATTTGAACATTCAATACTGGATCATGGAGTCGAGAAGAGATATTGCCCTACCCCCTACCACTATACATTAGTCACAAATGGATTGCAAGGTAGGGACATGCATTGCCTTCAGTTTTGTAAATAGTGTTAGGCCTACAAGGCTTCAAAGTATAGTTTTACACCTGTCAACACATGACATGCAACTTGCTGAGTTCATTTGGTGTTGCTTGTATTTAATGTTTTTTTTTTTTTTGGATGAGTATTTGATATTGCATAAGCAATCTGTTCAATCAAGTTAAAAAATAAATACACAAGTTCATGGATATTTGAAAGGGACTCAGAAAATTCAATTTCCCTCCTGTATACAAATAACAGGTTGATTGAGAAAAAAAATCAGAGATCACACCTTCAACAATAGTCTCAAGCAATATAAAATATGTTGGGGGTAACTCTAACCAAGAAAGTGAAAGACTTTTAGGATAAACAATTTTAATCTTTGAAGAATGAAATTTAAGAAGAAATCAGAGGATGGGTGGATCTCTCAAACTTAAATTGGTTGAATTAACAGTAAAAATGTCCATCCTACCAAAACAATCTACAAATTTAATGCAATCCTCGTCAAAATCTCAACACAATTGTTATATACCTTGAAGGACAATATACAAACTCATATGGAAAAGCAAAGAACCCAGGATAGCTAAAACGTTCCTGAACAACACTGCCTGCTCTTGGGCCCTTATCACTACTGGATTTTCTTGTCCACCCTGGATATGAGAGTTTGTGCCTAGTTTTATTATGCCTTATTATACCATGTCCAGTTGGTGTTCCTGGGAATCCTGCAGTTTCTGAAGAAAATGGAGGAACACTAGATCTGAACAACGAAGGAGATGGAGGGGCTTGGAGGAGCAGAAGTATGGGAAATTGTGCTTGGGATATACTGTATGAAAGAAAAATAAATTTAAAAAATATATCCAAGTACCCATTTATAAAAACACCTCAGGAGGACTCACAGTTTGCACTTTCAAGCTGTACTACAGAGGTTGACATTGGCATAAAAACTAATACATTGATCAATGGAATTGAGTTGAAGGCACGGGCATACACTCAAACACATATAGACACATGACTTTTGATAAAGAAGCCAGAAAAACTCGTGGAAAGACAGAATCTTCTACAAATGGTTCTGGTGAATCTGGATGCATGCATGTAGAGGAGTCCAAATAGAGCAACGTTATTACCTTGCAAAAAACTCAAGTCAAAATATACTAGGGACCTCAACATAAAAGTAGATCCATTGAGCTTGACAGAATCGACAATGGTAAATACCTATTGGCATAGGAGACAACATTCTGAATATACGAACAGTAGCACATGCAACTACTAATGATTAACTACTAATAATGAGACCTTGTGACACTGAAAAGCATCTGTAAAGCTAAGGACACTTTCAACCAGACAAAGCAGCAGCCTAGAGAATGAGAAGAGATTTCTTTTTTAACCAACTCCACATCTAATAAAGGTATAATTTGAATTGGTAGACCCAGAGAGGTTAAGTAAAGAGAAGTGATCTGAAATAGAAATATGGATCACTCTGAGAAGGGTAAATAAAATAGATTTTATTGGTGGGCTAGGGGTCACAGGGGATGAGAGCAGGAGGGATCAGAGGAAATAAAAAAAATAAAATAATGAAGGGACTTCTAGGGAGAAAGTGTAGGTGTTTACAGACCATTATATGGTCTGTAATGAAACTAATAATTATGCATTGCATCCATGTATAAAGCTGTCAGTAACAAATTCAAAACACATTTGGTAAAAAATAATAAGTAACAGATTTCAAAATGCATGAATCGGTAATTTTTGAAAACAGATTGCAAACAGCCAATTGGTCGTTTGACCATGAGATAGCATTGAAATTAATACAAGACAATCAGGAATATAGGTCTAGATTTTATGAGTAAAATCTAGCAAAACAAAAACACTTCAAACAAATTAATTAGAACTTTTAGAAAAATTTAAAGTTAGCGATGAAATATTTGAGCCACCTTGTTCCATACTTAGAAAAAGGAAAGAAATACTAAAACTAAGACAATGCTACAGAGCTAAAGCAGAAGTCAAATTTGTATAAAATAACATAGTTAAAGTGTCAGACATCCATCAAAATGGTATCAGGAAAAAAGAGACCAAGAGCACCATGATGACTCAGAGGCATAGCAGAGGTAGTTTTTATCTTCCCAGCATTCCCAGCAAGGAAAGACACAAGAAGCTCATAGTCTTTAAATTTCCCTAGGAGCACTATCAAAATTTTAAGAGATCATTTCAATGTGCATTCTTACAAAAGAAAGAAAAATTTAGTTAAGAGACCGCAGAAAGGGATTGCCCCATCCAATCTAAGCATCTAGCTGAATTCCTATAACACCACAAGAAACATAATTTACCTCAGCCTATGAAGGTACCTGCTATGAAATGAGAACCTGAGTAGATTGTTATATGAGAAAATTGCTTGAGAAGTTGGCTTAGGTCTGTACTATCAATAACAAGAGCAAGAAATCAAGCCACTGCAGGCTCCAGTGAGGGTTGTAAAGAAGATAGAATGTGATTTGTGAAAAGATAATAGTTGTATTCCTTACACGGCAGGGTGTGGCCAGGCAAAGAATGAACCCAGAGGGTGGACAAATCCCAAGGTTTGCCCTATCTCCTCACATCTAAGTCTCCTTGAGACCTGAATGACCTTATGTAGAAACAAATGGAAAAGCCACAGAGAAAATATCACATCCTTTTACATCTTCTCAAAGGGAGCCATTGTTGTAGAGTCAAGACTGAAGTAAAAAAAAGAAATGTGCAGAGTTGGACATAAACCATATGTTCTTAGTTGCCTGGGATTAGATTTTATCTGACTAGCTGTTAGGCAAAATTTCTTCATACTGACTAAATTAACCAAAATACTAGGGAAACTATTTCAAACTTGGAAGGGAACGTTCAACATGTTATATTTGAGAACGATAATGGCAGATAGAATTTTTAATATTTTAAAACCTATCTATATCATAAACCAAGATGGACATTGTCATTAAGTTATGTACAAACTTCCAGGTAAACGTCATCATCTTACTATGTGTAAGGAGATAATATCAACCTTGGAATATATGAAGTATATCCTTGCTTTCTGGTCATTTTTAATCAAGATTCACTAATCAAATTAAGATCGCAAATAAGTAATGTCTTTTAAGTTAATATAAGTGGATTGCACTGAAAATACTTTCCTTAAAATAAATATATAAAAGGCTTTACTTAAAGAATTTAACAGTAGAAATATTTCAGTGTAACATTGTCTGAACCTCTATTTTATGTGAACGACATAGGCAAAACATAAGAAATAAATAATTTGGTTAATGTTATTAATTTGGCAAAGTTTCTCATTGCTAAAACGTGTTTTCTGAAGACTAAAGAAACAGACATCTGATGCATTAATTTAATTTATCTTAATGGTGCTAATTGTCAATGAGTAATGTTGTTAATGAGATCAGTACCTGCCTTGTAAAGGCGGGGCATCAAATTGAACTGGCATTCTTCAGTCTGATGTGGAATTTATTCAATTAACTTACAATTACTGACCACTTATTTTGTGCAAGAACTAACTCAGTGTGTTCAAAAGAAGACAGTTTTGTTATGAAGTGTTTGAAGAGAAATACATTGCCAAAATTAGTTGAAAAAAACAATAATTTCATTACAGAAAAGAAAAAAATATTCTAAAGCAAATTCTGGGATGGTTTGGACTGCAGTGGACGCACACAACCACAGGAGCACTTAGATTAGAGCTAACACTTGGGTTCTCAGTATAATATCGTTAGATTTTTCTAAAGCTTAAAGTTAATGATGTTAATCTTCAGTGTCATTTAATTTCAGGACTCATGCTTGTCTTTTTCATTGAGAGTAAAAATCTCTAAAGAGATGTTAGTGCCAGGGTTTTCCCCTGCAAAGAAATTCCCAGTGTTCTGATATAAGTTGAAAATGAGTTATGAAGTGCCTTGTGAGAAGCAGGAGCTGGGCAGTAAGCTGTGCCCTCATTAATTTAGTCAAGAGCATACATTTAGGGAACACAGCCCAAGATCAAATGAGAAAAACAAGTTGGGGTTAAGTTGGAAAGTCATATGAAGAAAAAGGCGTTTCTGTTTTTCTGATTAAATTTTTATATGCATAAATTAGTGATGTAGCACAGACAGCCTTTTAAGAACAATAGTGTAGAATTGAAGAAGACTAGATTTGGAACTGGGTACAATACAGCTTATTCAAATTGCCATGGTAACTATAATGCTGAATACTGTTGATTTAGATATATTTCCCCTTAGTACCCATTCACAGCACTCTTGTGTGACTACCAGGCACTCAGCTGAGAAACTGACACTGCTGTCTCAAGTAAACCACACAAATTATACACCTTCATGTGGCTAAGGGGCCAGGGAAGAGAAACAGCTAATATAAAGAACAAAGAGATATTATTTTAGATTGTGATAACAGTACGGATAAAACATTAAAGTGATGAGAAAGCCCTAGAACGGTGATTAGAGAGAGTACAACTTATTTGCGATGGCTTAGAAGCATAATTCTGGAAGCCATCTGAGTTGAAACTTGGAGTCTAGATGCCATGGGAATGTTCAGAAAATTACTTATGGTCAGTAAAATTAGTGTGGGTTTACTGAAGGCTTGGAGTCAGCAAAGGAGAGAACAGTATAAGAGTTATCCCCACCAAGATAGATTAAAGATCAAAAAGGAGAATCCATTCCAATAGTTATCAGTTCACATAGCCAGTACATCTTGTTAGTTCAAGCATAGTTTTTTGGAGAATAAAAAAATATCATTTAAAATATGGACTAATTAAGGGTGTGTGTGTGTGTGTGTGTGTGTGTGTGTGTGTGTGTGTGTATGTGTGTGTGTGTGTTTAAATTTACTGAACAGCAATATTGAGAATAATAAGTAAGTACAACTGTGAACACTCCCCATTGTTTAAGCGATATCTATCTTATTTCATTATTTTTCATTTGAGGTTTGTTCCTCAGTAAAGGTCAGGGATTATCTATGCACATAGTGTTAAGCTTAATAGAGGACATTAAGATTAGGTTTATAATTGGGAGATTATACATGCTATCCACAGTTCTGTAGATTCATAAAAAGCAGAAAATTTCCTTTTTAAATGATAAAGGTTGTTTGTGACAATTTCTTTAAAACCACATGCATATTTAACAATATTCTTTAATTAATAGATACTCCTTTAGTACCGGGCTCTGACTAAGGCTTTTGAATATACATCAAGTTTTGCTCATGTGTGTTCTTTTCTCTCCAGCTGTCAGTTCAAATCTAACACTCATCTGGACTAACATATATGGCCCTGGTGAGACTGTGAGGTTTGTTTTGCTTTAGAGAAAAAGTGATATCCTATTTATTCAGTCTAGCAATTCATGACCATTCTAGTGTCAGTCTCATTTTTTCTCAGTTTATTCTTGCAACATCACCTTACAGGTAATTTGGTAAGATCAGAGAAGCATCTTGAGAATTTTATGTCTGGCTTGAGAAGCCCAAATGTGCTAGTCCTCATACTGTGGCATGGATTAACCGCCCGCTTCAACTCAGCCTTTTTTTTTATTTTTTCAGAAGCAAGAGGTAGATATTTCAACTTATGTTCCCTAATTTCCGTCCTTGTCAAACTAGAAAAATAATATTTTTCTTTAATCTATCTGTATCCCTTATCATTTCTATTCACTGCCTGTTATAATGGAGTTATTCTGAATTCTGCATATTTTTTAAAGTAGTTTTTATACATAGGAGCCTAGTCTGTTTAGAAGATAATCTAGAAAAAACAAGAGAAAAAGAAACTGCAGCCATTCTATGTAACTAAGTTATGATCAAGGTTTATTTTTTCCAACATAATAATTTTATTGATTATTTGGGAATTTCACACCATGCACACCCACCTCCCAGTCCTCCCAGGTCTGCTGCACCCCCTTATGACCTACACACACAAAAAGAAGAAACATCTATTTTATGTTGTCTGTGTACTCAGTGGAGCATAGTCAAATTCCAAGTGGCCAGCCCCATTAAATAAACTGAGACCTTCCTCACAGTTACACAGACACACACACACAAACACACACAGACACACACACAGATACACACACACACACACACACACACAGAGAGAGAGAGAGAGACAGACAGAGAGAGAGGCAGAGAGAGAGAGAGAGAGAGAGAGAGAGAGAGAGAGAGAAGGGGGGAGGGAGACAGAAATAGACAGACAGACAGACAGACAGACAGACAGACACAGAAAGACAGACAGGCAGATACCATCTGGATGTCAGTGGTCCTTGCTCACACTGATTGAAAAAGACAAGAAGGACAAGGAACTTACTTTTGCTGTGTATCAGTGGCTGCAGACTTAGAGAGATGGACATAGAAGGCTCCTGTGACAATGGCTACCACAACCCCAGCTGAACCCCAAAAAGCAACAGCCTAGATAGGGTTCTATGTTAATGTATGTGCTTGCTGATCAAAACGCCATCGTAAAATTGCAGCCATTTTTCTATGCTTGTTTGTATTTTTGTTGTTGTTTTATGTTTGTTTTTGTTGAGCCTGTGGCAAATTTCTTCATTAAAGAGGGGGTGGAAGCACGGAGATTTCCATTGGCAATTTTAAAAATACACATTGGGATAAAGTTAGTATCATATGAGCACAGCATTTTGCTATATAGTTGAAGAGTTATTGACATTCTTTTTTATTTAAAATTCATCTGAAAGTTAATCCCTCATGCTTAATAGGTGAACACAATTCATAGCTGAAGCACTGGTAATGAAAAGAGTCAGAGTGTGTGTTATAGCAATAACTCCATCAATTCTGAAAATTATCTCAAAATCCATGGATAAATACATATGGTCTTTGGCAGCAAAGCATTGCATAAATATTCAGCACATTATGTTAGATATTTATGTTTATAAATGTACATTACATATTTAATGAAATGAGTGGGAATATCAAGGGCTCTATTAACATTTTTATTCTAGCTAATAAAAACAAGACACAAATGTGCTAGGGTAATTAACTGACTTACAGTATCTTATTTAGGGGACTAAGGGAAGAAAATGATACATATATCTGGATACAAATTCAGCATATTAAAGAAGCTAAATTTGTGCAGTATGACACTAGAGTCCGGGGAGCAGCACAATATTCAAGAATATAGTCTGCCAGCTAAAATACAATAGTTATCAAGGCAAAGAGAAGTGAAGGGGAGGCTGATTTCTAGAATAAACTGCTTGGTTTTGATCTTCAAATTCACCTCATTGGTTTCTTAATGCATAATCTGGGCCTAAAATTAATTTCTCCATAATGTCTTTCCTTATTATCTCTGGTTCATAGATTTTTAAGCACCCATGTTCTGCTCCATGATGCAATCAGACTGGCATATATTCAAATCTGTGCTCCCTGTTTTCTCTCTGATGTTGTCTTGATGCCTGCTTAAGTCTTTGATGCTCCAGACCTGTCTTCATGCTGTATAGGCCTCTTTTGACACATTTACCGGGGGACTGATGCTTATTCACAGATGGAGGTGTCTTCAAGATGCTACACTTGTCTCATACCATTTCCTGTTATCTATCACTCCCCTATTAATTTTGTTTTCATGACAAAATCTTGACCAATGTCCAGCAACTACTCTAAAGAAAGGAAATTTTACAAAGATGTTTGCTTTTTTATTCAACACTAATGTCATTGAGAGGAAAATTTTCAAAATGACTAGTTTCTTAACATTAATCAGCCTTTCTCTATTATTTGTTCTTTTTAAAATTATTAACTAATTTCTTCACAATTCCATGCATGCATATACTGAGTTTGGGGAAATTTTAAACTGTCTCAGCCCTCACTGTCTCCAGCATGAACACTTCTCCCTGATAATCTACCTACTACTTGGAACTTTTCGTATCTTTGACCACTGAAGATGACTAGGATTGCTCTTGTGGTATAAGTTACGGGAACACAAAGGAGAATTTATGAATGGCTAGATCACTGAAGAAGATGAGTTCTTCTTGTTCAGAGCTCCTTAAAAAAAATTGTCAATGAGGGTTGGGCCCTGTGAATCCTCTGCATGTTCTAGATTGGCTGGTTTCCAAAGAGAATTCAGACAGGAGCTCCCCTCTGATAAGTTACATAGCAAGCTCCAGGATTTGATCGTGCTAAAACCAAACTTACCCAGTGTGAGTTCAGTAAGTATAAAATTCTCTTTTCCTTACTTAAATCTTCCCAATGTGGTTTTCTTCAAAAATTTATTAATTTTATGTTATTGTAAAGTTCAAACATATATGCCCAAGGGTAGTACTGCTGGATTTTATGGTACATCTACTTGTAAATACTTTGAGAAAATTCTGGCCTGGCAGTAGTGGCTCACACCTTTAATCTCAGCACTTGGGAGGCAGAGGCAGGCAGATTTCTGAGTTTGAGGCCAGCCTGGTTTACAGAGTGAGTTTCAGAACAGCCAGGGCTATACAGAGAAACACTGTCTCAGAAGAAAAAAAGAGAGAAAATTCTATATTAAACAGTTTCACAAATATATAATTTATAAATAAATTGAAAATTTGTAAATTTTCAATTTAATATAGTTTTGCACTAAAACAAGTCAAATAAAACAACACTAAAATGTATATATAAACTAATATTAAAAGAGAATAAGAAAAAAATCAAGAATATCTGGTTTTGGTAAAAAAACAAAGGAACATAAGAAATGGGTGGAAGGAAGAAAGGAAGGAAGGAAGAAAGGAAAGAAGGAAAGAAGGAGAGAAGAAATGGGAGAAAATGAGAGAGAAAAATAAAAGGCTCATTACATTTAGAAATTATATACCCAATGATTCCTATGTATTGTTTTTAAGTTTAGACAAGCAGACAATCAATTACCAGGTGTTTATTTAAGGCCTATTCTTTAGCAGATGTCTCTACTAATAAAAACTAAATATTTTAAGTTATGTACCTTCAAAAATTCACTTACTAAGAAATTATCAGTGAATATTATTAAAGTCATTCTGAAAGATGGTTCACAGCAGAAATAACTCTTATTTCCCTCTAGACACACACACACACACACACACACACACACACACACACACACACACCACACACAAAAGTATACATGCATATTGCCTGAAATTAGCAATATGATAATAATTAGATTTCTCTCAATAAGTGACTTTAGGATTTGGGTACCCAATCTAACCATCTGTCTTTGAAATCCTACATTTATTTTTACTATTGGATATTTTCTTTATTTACATTTCAAATGTTATCCCCGTTCCTGGTCTCCATCTTCCAAAACCCCCTATCTCATCAACCCTCCCCCTGCTTCAGTGAGGATGTTCGCATACCTGTGGTGCATCAACGTCATTGGGTGTGGTGTGCCAACGTCATCACGCTCTATCACACTGCCACTATTGGAAGATGGCGCCGACATCAGCCCGGACTCACCCCGCTTAACTAGTAAACAAGTGCTCAGAGCATGCTCAGAGTCCCTTGAACCAGCCTACATGTGACGCATCCTGAGACGTCATATTCTCCTGAGCTCTGCTAGCCAATCACAGAGGTACACGCCAACACACCGACCAAATAGGTATTTAAGGACATATCCCTTTCCTATGGGGTCTTCCCTTCCATTCCAGCTGCAATAAAGCCTGCTGTAGAAGAATACTGTTGTCTGAGTCCGTTCTTGCTGGCAAGATCGTGATGAGGACAGCCACACATACCTACCCAACTACTCCCATACACTGGACCAAGGGCCTCTCCTCGCATTGATACCGGACAAGGCCATCCTCTGCTACATACGCAGCTGGAACCATGGGTCCCTTCATGTGTACTCCTTGGTTAGTGGATTAGTCCCTGTGAGCTCTGGGGGGAACTCTGGTTGGTTGATATTATTGTTCTTCCTGTGGTGTTGCAAACCCTACTTTTACGAACCAAATCCTTACTACCTCAACTGTCAAGAAAAGAAACAGGAGTGTCTTCCTTGAAATCACTCTTCTCAGGGCACCTCTTGCCCAAAGATCATCAAATGTCAGGTCTCTTTAAACTCCACAAAACCCTGGCAACACTCTTCCACACAACCTAGGGAAATTCAAACAATTTTTGATTGGGTATTGAGGCGGCAGCAGCAACATTGAGAAGTCCAGTGTTGAGAGTCCTATGCAGTCCAGAGTTTGAGGTGAGTGATTTGAACGGCTCAGGTGGTACTTTCTGAGATACCTCTCCTTAGTTACCCCTTACTGGCAACCCTTCATCTTACAACCTATCTCTGTGAAATTTGCCCCAAGGCTTCTTCTAACTGCTTTTCTGTGTCTTGGCTTAATTAACTGTTGAGCAGTGAGTCTGGATGAGTGTTTGAATTCTTACATAATGCATACATGTTTACTCTTCAATTAATTCCATGCTTAGGCCGTTCCTCTCCCTGAGAGCCGCAATTACATCTTCTTGTTTAATTGCTGTGGTGTTTGGCACAATTTTAAAAGGAATAGGCACAATCATTACGTTAGGCTTTCTCACTGATGTTTGGTAAGAAACATGTGCTCTGGGGCAATAATATAATTACACGAGTACTGTAAACATAAAGCATATTTTACCTGATTTCTCTTCATTGCTTTGTTTCAAAATTTCAAAAGTTGCCTTCTTCACTGGCAGATGGAACTTCAGGAAAATGGGACAAAAAGATTTGATTCACAAAACAAAAGACACTGGGGAGGGGGAGAGGAAGAAGCTTTAGGATTCTATTAAACCTATTAAAGCCTGTGTTTTGGCTGGATAGTCGTCCATCTAGTGTTTTGTGTGGCAGGCATTTTAGTTGTATCCACCTCTTGTTCTTTCGGAAGCATTTGTTTTCCCTGTGTTTCCTGCCATGTGCTCTCACCGAATCTTTATATTAGAGAAATAGCTGGTGAAGGTGGATGACTAAGGTTTTTTTATAGCAGACTCCTGAGACACAGAAGCATAGCTAAGGAAAGATAGGCACACACACGTGCATGGAGACGCTGGAGGCCAATAAATTATGACCACCACTGCATCTGATGTCATTTAAGGACTCTTTAGCTTCTGGTGATAAAGTACTAGCTTATCACCATGCTGACAACGGTAAACCCCCTTGGTCCTCGGCTTCTGTCTTTCTATTTGTTACCTAGTCAGCCAAATGGAATTTAACAGTGCAGTAAAGTATCTTTCTAAATAGATTTTGGGAAAAGACAGGGAACAAAGCTAGCCGGGGTTTACATCCTGTTGGTGAGGAAATTCTTCCAACTACGATTACTTCCTACTCTCGGCTTCAGAAAGAAGGAACAGACACAGAACAGTCACACTCATTTCTGTCTTACTATTTGTTAACAACAGAGGAGAAAAGAAGCTGAAAGTTCAATGTAATGTAGAGAAGTAGAGAATTACATTTAATTTGTAATTTTAGAATGATCACAGACACACACACACACACACACACACACATTTTATTTTAGGTCTGTTGGTATAGTTCTGTGACATAGCATTTATCTGGCTAGCAGGCACAAGGTCCTATGTTCAAAAGCAAATGATTTTAGCTTAGAATAGGGTTTAGTCCTGGGGAGTTGACTCAGCTAGTAAGAGTGAATGAGAATAAGAATGATCATGAGAAGCTGAGTTAGATTCCTCAATCCTCAAGAAAAAGCTGGCCTTGGGTATTCATGAACCTTCAATGAAGTGCAGTGGGAACCAGTGGACCATCACTGAAGATTGCTGAATGATGTGAGTGAAAAAATATAAAGCAGAAGTGTGAACATGAGACTAGAGAAAAATAGCTTTGCCATATAGCTATGCACCTCTTCATAATGCATATATGAAAGATGGTACAAAAGTAATTGTTAAAGAAAAAGTTTCATACTACATATTGGTCAGGATTATAGATAATTGTCAACATGGTCTAGCTCCAGGGTCTAAAGGAAATAAGGCAGAGTGGAAAAGCAGAACACATTCAAATGTGCATAAAACACATATACGCTATATGCACCCAAACATATATACAAATACGCATATACACAACACAGATAAACATACATACACAAACATGCACATGTGCACACACGTGTATATATTTACAAATGTAGAGGAACACATGGCTCTATTTAATGTATATGTGATATTTTCCAACTGATGACTCTTGTTTGTCATATTATAAATTACAGGATAACCAACCTGGTAATTTAATGAAATAAACATATTTATGAACAACTACCATGGAACACTTAAAATAATCATTGGTGAATTTTAGAAGTATCAAAAACTAGTAAGCTGTGGATACAATTTAAGTTATGACTCAGGTAAATACTAAGAACACCCAGTTCAAATATCTGTTTCAAATTAGCCTATGAGTAAGTAAAACATCCAAAGTAATTTTGAAATAAACTGTTCAAAAAAATTTTTAATAGGAGTATAATGCTCTAAATTATAAAAGCACAAAGCTTACCCTGTATGTCCTTCTTCTTTAGGTATTATGTAAAACTTGATTAAAGGACCACAAAAAATTCCATCTACAGTCCTCCAAATTTGTATAATTAAATATTTTGCTTTAGCAATTATTTTATACATTTCATATATTATTAAAATGTGCATAGCTGTGAAACACCTCTTTATGTAATCTCATGTTAGCATTTTAAATCACCTTTTAAAAAATAATAAATAAATAAATAAAAAATTTAAAAAAAAAGCCGGACAGTGGTGGTGCACGCCTTTAATCCCAGCACTTGGGAGGCAGAGGCAGGCAGATTTCTGAGTTCGAGGTCAGCCTGGTCTACAGAGTGAGTTCCAGGACAGCCCAGGCCACACAGAGAAACCCTGTCTCAAAAAACAAACAAACAAACAATAAATAAATAAACAATAAAAAAATTAAATTACCTTTTACCTTTATCATTGGTATCAGGGAGAACAAAGTAAGAATCAGTATCAAATGCATGGATGTTTTCATCAAAATGGACTACAATATTTATTAATGCAAGTGAATCCTTTGTTAGGTTAACAAAACACTCCTAAAGATATTTAATACACAAAGATGTTTCTAGTGATTGAAGAACAGAACATCAGAGAAAAAGTGAACACATCCATCATCAAACAGCATTGTGTTAATCTGAGAAGACGTGTTTCACACATTTCAGTAGCTGTATTATCGTTACATTCCTCAGCTTTCTCTTTCTTGGATTGCTTATCCCACACTACATGGTTTTTCTTCTTTAACACTGTTCTCTTCTCCTAGTCTATAGAAGAATCTCTAACAATTATAATGCAGACTAGTTAAAAGTGTACAAAACAAAGCTAATTAATTAAGAAATGGATATCTACAGACAGTGGCAGGTCCTTTGGTTGTTGTTTTTGTTGCTGTTTTTAAAATCCATCAAATATTCAAATCTCCATTAAGTATCTCTAATTTAAAATATGCCGAGACTGAATAATCCTTCACATAAACAAGTATAAAATCAGCTCTGGTATATTTTAAACTTTTCTCAAAGACCCATGCTCTTTAAAACAAACTCACCTGAGATAATTTGCATATAATCCCACTAGGTTTCCATGGACCCATGGGTCTAGCCACAGAGATCCATGTTAATTAAGGCTAGCAAATCCGAATTATGCAAAATTTAAACTGACTTAGAATTTCAACACACAAGGATTTAACTTCAGCTTCTTTCTTCTGAAGGAAACAACACCCGAATCCCATCATCAAGAATACTATATTACTTCCATAGTCTTCTTAAAGGATAGCCAACTTTTAATCAAAACTACTCAGGATGCAGGAAAATGAGACATGACTTACAAGATTCAATAAAAGCAAACAATATAACCTGACCTGAGGGGCATTAGCAAATATAAGTGCTAAAGCCACAAGCTTTAGAAAATGATTTACAGTCATGAAATTAAAAGTTAAGAAAGCACTGCAAAACAAAACATAAATGAGTCTATTCTCTGTTCTATACAAGAAAGCAAAGAACAATCAGTATTTTAAAAAGAATCAAGGCACTTGTTCAAGTGCAACAAACTCTAAACCGAATTTGTTTTAATTCCTTAGGAAGAAAGGGAGCCTTTACTTTGCTAGATCTGTAGCAAGGAACCACTGAAAACCAGACAAAATTAAACCCTTAAAAAGGACCAAGCAGCTTGGGATAAGGTTATTATTGTTGAATATAAATAATACTATGCAGAAATATTTTTTCAACAACAAAGATAGCAAATGAAGTGCAAATTAAAACACCATGACATCTTGAAGTAATTTTTAAAATAATTTATGGTATACAGGAATGATATATCTAATGAAAACAGTCATGTTTTTTTTCTTTTAAAAAAAAAAACTATGTTTGCAGACAAAAGATTACTTCTGTAGTTTTAGTCTTGAGTGTTTCAAGAAGATGTGGTCACGAGTGATATGTTTTTGAAGGTGACAGACACATTCAAAATTAGGCCCTTCTTAAGACCCATTTAGTGAGAGGGAAATTAGGCCTAGAATTAGCCGACCATGTATGGCTAATGAAGTCATGGATCATGAAAGAGAACCCACAAGCAACACTTTACTAAACCAGAAGTGCCTAACTACATTCTTAATACTGGTCCTTAGACTCATAGATAAGTGTAGCCCTCACCCATCATTACGTTTCTTGACTGCTGTCTTCCCAAGCATCTCCATTCCTACCCCCATGTCCTTGTTTTTCTTCTTGATAAGTCCTTGTGTATGAAGGAGATCCTGTGTGTCAATAGTTGTGACAGGCATGTAATAGCAGAATGACATCATTTCATCACCTTCCTGGACATGTTTGAGGTCTTTCCTCCACACCCCTCTACTTTGTGCTTCCCGGGTCTTAAAGGTAGCAACATAAATTTTATTACCACTTTTCAAATAAAGATAATTCTGGAAAAATAACACAACGATAAGCCTGTTTGATTAATCAAAATGTTGCTCTGTTTTTCTAAGTTGATGATTCAACATTGCCAATTGCTTGGTTCCTCTATGAACATATGTGAGTAGTTCTTCTTCATTGAGTTTGGGTGGCTTCTGTGAATCCTTGGAGCCAGCAGAATGTTACAGAAGGACATTGGAGCAATTCTTGGATAGGACCCAAGAAACCTAGCATGTTCTCCCTCTCTGTTGGAAACTGGCTGTTTCAATATGGAAAAGGAAACCTCAACTAGTTCATTGGATAAAAGAGAAGAGCACTTGTATAACTTGGTTACATCCAGCTGACTAAAACAGGAAAGAAAAATCCAAGTTTATAGCATAAACTCTTACAACCATCACATGACTGTTCTTGTGTGGAAAGCTCAGTACATGTGCATTTCATTCACTCATTAACAATTATTTCAACAATTTTCAACCATTCTATCTAAGAATCATTGCTGGTTGATGGCAATGGGCACACATGCACAGACACAGGAACACATTCACATGGATAGGCACATACACATGTATAGTAACACAAACACGCACAAGCATAAACACACATACACTCACAGGCACACACACAAGCACATACAAACATATATTTGCTGGCACATAGACACTTCACAGGCACCTACACATTAAGTTAAATGTAAAAAAAGTCAAGAAAATATGATGCATATATCTTCTTGTATGTGGTAACTTACCATAGTTACTATCACAAAAATAACTTTTATGTATGTTTTTAATCCACCAGCTTAATTAATATGCTTATAACTATGTCATGATTATGTATACTGAAACGCTTAAAAATACAAAGAAACCATAAATGTGGAATTCTCTGACAAGTGAATCAGGGTCCAAGTAACATTTGTCTTTTCCAAGTAGTACTAGACAATATTTTTTTTAACTTATTACAATAGGAAAAACAAGCAGATAATGGCTGAATAAGAGTGGGAAGACAGTCATGCTCAAAACAAGTGGCGTAATATTTAGTATTCAATGAAAGACTATAACATATTTTTAAAACAATCACGTTTTCTGGAGTAGAAGAAGAAGGATTTGATATGTTTGCCTGCATTTTCTGTCAGCAAATATCTGACAAATTCTACTTTCCAGGACTGTTCACTGCCCACTGTTCCTTCCCTCTCTACTACTTTATTTATCTTGAAGAAAGTAGGACCCAGGAAATAAGTCCTTCTTGCCTATCCATCTTGATAACTTAATGCTTCTCTCTGCCTGCAGCCTCGCACATTAGTGTTTTGAGTAAAATCTATAGGTCAATCCATCTCCTGCTTGAAACAAAGTGCCAATCTGTCATGTACTAGACTGTACCCTCTCTTTTCAAACTACATTGTTAGACCCTGTTATTTTTTTTTCCTGGTGATTTTGTCTATGTGCTTTATGATAGAAAGCAAATTATGTGTAGGACATGCATGTACACAGATGACCCAATAAGCATTGGCATAGGCTACTACTTCACAGGTGACAACATTAATGTAACTATGTCTTCATTATAAATTGTTAGCCAGAAGATCTTTGCAATCCTCTACCTAACGTGTTACCCACAAAACAAAACAAAAATTACAAAGTTTCCACAATCTAAAATGTAGAAATAATTCTTCTCACTACTCCATAATCATGTTTCACAGAAAACGTGCTTAATTGGTGGACTTGTCTTAGTATGATTATTTAAAATTAAATGCTGCTGCAGATATGCCCATTAACATTTGAATTAGCATTGCAACCTAGAGGAACTTACTCAAAGTCTGAATTGCTCTTTCTTCTCCTGCTAAATCCAAGAAAAGAATGTCAATAAATACTTGATGTCTTTCATATTCAGGACACAATACTTGTGACATAAGAGACATTGCTTCAGTCAATTTAAATTTAATCTTTATCTCATTTAAACGACAAAGCAAAATATATGGAAATGTTTTTATAGGGATTCAAGCAGATACATAATAAATACCAGTTCCTATCCATTTCTGTCTTATTGCTCTTATTGATATCTACATCAATATTTTATGGTCAAAGAAACCTAAGCCACCCAACACTCAGAAGGTGACATTTGCCTAATCCTTTACCTTCACCTCCTATGGAGCTTATCAGCATCCTTTTGGAGGACTCCTGACAGGGGGGAGAAAAACCCTATCACACAAATCAAGAGTTCTTGTCAAATGGCCAAAAGAGAACAGTTTAATATAAGAATTTTTAGTAATTTATCTTTGTAGTCTTGTAATTGTTCTGCTCAAAAAGAAATGAAATATCACCACCAAAGTTGATATAACTTTTGGCTGCCTTACAACTTTTAGATGGATACTCAGATCTTATAGTCCAATATATTGACCTGAAATATTAAATCTGTCAAGGCACACTAACTGAACTCTACTGAATTGATACTCTCTTTTGCTTCATGCTACCCAGTGCAACAGTAAACTTTATTACTGTCTCACTCTGCATTTAATATTTTTCTTCTTTTCGTCATTGAAAATGATGTTTTAAAACTTGGGTATTAATCTCAAGTCACAACCAGGGAGGGATCCTTAAGGGAAATTGCTCAGAATTAATAATACTTGCAACATTTCTGTGAGATGACTTGTTGGAAAGGGTTTTGACTTTCTCTGAATGTTGCTATTCTAAAACCCAGCAGAACCTGTACACTTTAACAGTTTCAAGTCCAGTAACATAGCTGTGGCTAGATATCAATGTAGAGTATTATATTATAATCTCTTGGAAGTCAAGAAAGTCACAATAAGCATCATTCTGTCACAACATATTCGAATTATAGTATGAGAAAAAGTCAGCATTATGATTTTTTTTAAAATATAGTGAACAGTGATAAGGTACCAGAAAAATAAGGATAAAACAATGTGGTCAACATATAGATATAATCAAATAGCACTAAGGCAATTTTTAGGAATATCACAAATATTCTGAAAGTCTTGTTATACTTTCAGCCATACAATAAGTACTAGCTTCCCAAGAGGTCTGAAACTCACATTCTATTAAGTGTCCAATAGTGAGACAGTTTCTAAACACACCCATATTAAGCTTCAGAATCCTTTGAAGGGTATCTGTGTATACCATGCCATGTAATTAGTTTCTCTTGTATCTCCTGCTAGTTTCAGAAAATAAATAACCCACTTACATTGTTTCTCTAGAGAAGGAATGACTCTTACTCATATCTTAAGCCTGCCATGTGAGGCTCAAGATTATTTGACAGTTTCTTGTTTATGAAAAATTCAATGATACTATATTATTGTACCTTTTTACTGTAAATATAAAGACCAGTATATTCAATTCTTCTATGTCCTAATTCCATATATAGAGAATTTTTTTCCAGTTTGAAAAGGAGTAAATATGAACTCAGTTGACTCTAGAGAACTATAATAACCATCTTCAGAGATACATGGGTATAGACAGAAGTTTCCTCTCTAACTCACACTGCAGAAATCTACATGAGCTCTTTTTGCTATCTCCACTAAAACTTGCTCTCGAGATTGTTTCAGTAAGCATTTTGATCAATGCATCGTAAATTCCCAGCACTGTGGAGAAGGGCAAGCACGTTGAATTTCAACCTCATGTGTTTCCTTTAGAGGTATGTGAGTTTTGCCTCTGAGATCCTGTTATATTTCCCAGTATGTCACCATTCAGTGGAAATTCAGTGAATCAGTGGCAGATTTCAACTGCTGGGAGTAAGGTTCCAAGAACCCACATGGAGAAGGATGAAGTTTCCTGTTCAGAGGTTCATGTGAGCAATAAGAATTCTCTTACTTTAGCTCAGGGTTACTGCCTTTGACTATCAAGCAGCAGGCTGTGGAAACTTGAAGCAAAAAGCCATAAGAATGCAATAAAACCACTCAAAGGGATGGTTTGCCATGACTTTGGTTGAATGTGGTCATAGTGAAGACAAAATAAATTTTCTTCCTGCTTTCCACATGCCATAATGTATTAAGGACCTTACCATAAAGCTTATAAACTGTTGCAAAGGAAAGTATCAAATAATAGGATTCAGGCATAGACATGGACTGTCTAAATAGGACTCTGGCCATGCAAAATGAAGCCCAAACTGACAACTTGAATTTATGAAGTTATATTTATCTACAGCAAAGAAAGCTGGCAATGAAGTAAATCAGTAGTGTATAGAATGGGAGAAAATATTTACCTGCTACATTTCTAACAGATAATTAGTATCTAGAAAATACAGTGAATGGGGGGAAGAGTCTACATTAGAAACACAAAGAACTCAATTCAAACAGGAAGTAGAACTTAATATGTTGTTTCCCAAACTGAAAATACGAATTAATATTAAAAGCTCATCAACACTTCAAACATGTCCAACATCATTTGCAAAGAGGGAAATGACAAATTAAAATAATAAAGATCATGTATCATCCCAATCAGAATGGTTACTATGGAGACATCAAATGGCGGCAGACTCTGGAGAGATTTGAGGGCATCACTTATTTATTATTAGTGAGAAGTTAGAATGGTATAGCTACTACAGAAATCAGTGTACGTTCCCACAAAACTCGAAGTAGCCTGTCAAATGATGAGCAGCCCAATTCTTGGGCATAGACCCAAAGGCTTTTATATCTTACTTGAGAATTGCTTGAACATCTATGTTCGTGGTGGCTTTATTCACAACGACTGGAAAATGGAGTCATCCGAGATGGCCATTTACAGATAACATTAATGAAAATATGACAAATATGAATAGTGAAGTATTATTAAAGTGCAAAGTAAAATAAATCTGTGGCTTTAGCAGATAAACGGATGAGACTGGAAAAAAATACCGAGTGAGGTCACCCAGGCCTTAAAATGTGATAAATACACCCAATGAAATTTTGTTAAAGTGCAAAGGAAAATGAATTTTGCAGACAAATGTATCAAACAGGTAAAATCACTGAGTGAGGTCACCCAAGCCTGAAAAGACAAAGAGCACATATTCTTTTTTATATATGATCCCAGCTTCAGTTCTTTTGATATGCTTTTAGCGATACCTGCTCTATACTGTAGGAACAGTATGAAGTTTGCAAGACAAGACACAGTGACTGGTACAACAGGGACATGACTGAAGTGAGCATAAGGAAATTCTCAATATTTAGCCGTGTTCCCAAGGAGGAAACACATGCTGTAAGCCTAATACCATTCCCATGACTGCAGAGGTCATAGATCAGAGGCTGGAGCACACTACTATTCTTTAGATAAAATAACAAAGAATCAAACTGCATTCTAAACACGTATGTTTGTTTTTATAGAAAATGTTATTCACATTCTTAACCAAATAAGCTTCTTTTTTTGCATTGAACAGTGCAAAAAGACCCATGCTGCTCAAGACACTGAAAATAACTGTGAGTTTAGTGCTCAAGCCTAAATAGACACTCTATTTTCACCTTTTCTATAGTTCAGAGAATATTGTGAGGTAGATAAGAAGAGGGCTCCAAAAGGCTATCCTCAGGGTATGATAGAGTCAATCATGAGCTCACAGTTGATGAGATTAAGTTCAATGGGCTTGAGTAAACATGGGCCTATTAAAAGCTAATAATGACTCAGCTAATAACTTATAATGCCCCTTTCTTCTGCATTGAACAATTAAATATTAGTGGATTCTGAGGAAGAGGCAGACATTATATTTAGTTATATATTCAAAGGTTCACCCACTAGGCTCCAACAGAGAGTTTCAAGGCACAAAGTCACATGGATAGTCATGCTTAATGACAGTTGACCACAGAACAAAATGTCATGGATGTGGGAAAGGAAATTTTAGAACGGAGAGGATTACAAGGGCTGGAAGAAAATAAGAGAGTAGGGAGTGAGAATCAGTAGAATTTACTGTGCACATATATGAAACTGATAAAGAACAAAAATAAAAAATAATATTTCTTGTAAAAGAAAATGTTTGGAAACACTTTAAAACAAACAAATAAAAAAAACTGTAACTGATTATAAAAATAGCAGGTCCGAGTTAGAGTAACAACCCAATTCCCCAGCTGTATAATAAGGTCTGTAATTCTAGAAGTATCCCCTAACCATCTTCAAGATATATAGCACAGAAAGAAAAGTGAGCAGCTGCTTTGCAGATTCATCAAGCCATATGTGCCCTGAGTTATACACTATCACCCTGCTTACCAGAAGAATGGTAGGATAGAGGAAGTCTACCGTTATTTCAACAAGGGAGATGCAGCTACCTACTGGTATCCAGTGTCCATTTAGTTTATAGACATGTTCTTACTTTAATAAAGAATATTTGTATAAAAAGCAAGCAAATAATTTATTTGGCTCCAAGAAAATTAGACTTTTACATATGTATTTAGTGTGCATGGGTGTGTGCATGGCTGTGTGCATGTGTACACTCAAGCTTGTTCATTTCTATTTGTTCATGAGAAACAGAATGGGTATGGAAGGGAAAGGTCAACCTGTAGAAGTTGGTTTTTTGTTTGTTTGTTTGTTTGTTTGTTTGTTGTTTTTTGTTTGTTTGTTTGTTTGTTTCCTTTCTAGAGTATGAGTTCCCGAGACTAAACTCAGGTCTCAGGCTTGGCGACCATTACCTTTCCCAGCTTGATCCAGTTTGACAGCTCAGAAAAAATGCTTTGTTTGTTTGTTTGTTTGTGACAAGGTTTCTCTGTGTAGCCCCAGCTGTCCTGGGAAACACCTTGTAGACCAGAATGACCTCAAACTCACAAGTATACCTGCCTCTACCTTCCCAGTGCTATAATTAAAGACTCGTGTCACCATCACCTAATCAAAATAACATTTAAACAAAAATATGATATGCCATTTTTGTTTAAATGATGATAAGTATAAAATATTAGGACTTTTAGAGAATGAATTTTCTTTCTAAGTTTACTTCATGAATTCATTGAAATACTATATAAGGTTATAACCTTGCATTATTTTTGACTTTCAAGGGTTTTTTTCTTGTTTTAATTAAATTATTTTATTTATTTACATTCCAAGTGTTTCCACCTTTCTTGGTGCCTCTTTCCTGAGTTTTTCTCCCCACCTCCTCTCCCCTTGCTTCTGAACGGGTGCCTCACCTTCCCCTGTCTCACCGCTGCCAGCATCCTCCTTCCCTGGAGCATCAAGTTTCTACAGGATTGTGTTTATCCTTTCCCACTGAGGCCAGACAAGGCAGTCCTCTGTTCCATTATATTATTTTTTAAATATGCTAGTCATAATTTTGACCCTAAACAAGAATTGTACAAGATTTTTACTTTATATACTGTAAACAAAGTGGAACTAAAAACGTCATGTAAGAAGCTGTTCATTTTAACAGTCAATGGCACAGTCTTCCGAGTATGGTGAGTGTCTTTTAATATGTCTAATACAGAATATTTAGGAAAGATATAAGAGTAATAATGTCAAAAAACATGTGTTTCTCAAATGTCTTAATTTCTTGGAATATCCTGAATAAGAACAAATGGCATAATTCTAACTAACAGGAGAAAGAATGATTTAAATATAAATACCCAGTGTATTACTATTCTATCCATAAATCAATGTATATTTATCTTCCAAGTTATTTTATATTTAAATAAAATACTGTTGACTGATTTAACAATTAAATGACAGATTTGTCTTGGAATATATATCATTTGGCTCGATATTTCTTTATATGTCATCTGTGAATGTATGTTATCTATAGACGGGTAGTGTTCTTACCTAAAGTCAATGCTGAAAATTGACATAGGAGTTACGTGGTTTTAGCTTTAATTTTATTTATTATGATAAAAATAAGTTGTGGTTTGGGATAGGAACCAAAAGAATCAGGATACCAACCTCAGCTACACAAGAAAGTTTAGGTTAGTTTTGGCTGTGTGAGATGCTTTCACAAAATCAAAGAATTTTAAATTCATTTACTAAACTAAATAAATGACTAAATGATGTTTTTTCCCTTCCACAAACTTTCTTACCAAGTGACACTTAAACACAGCTTTCCCAAAGCATCTCTCTTTGTCCTCTTGAAGTTTGACAAAGTAGTGAGATTAAAAGACAGTTGATGAGTAAAAGCCATTATATTAGACTCAGAATTGTGAAGTTTCATTTTTATGTGGGCACTAGAGAGAAAATCAATTGGCTGTTGCTATAAGGTAATCAACTAGTATCACAGACTTTGGAACAATGCCACAGATGGAAGGCACTTCACCTCACAAGAAAGCCAATGACCCACTTCAATACAGTTCCTTCAGCCTTGCTTTCGTAACCCAACCACACACGTTCAGTGTAGAAAATTCTACAAAAGCTCTTTCATAAGTGTTCAAAATTAAGAGCTAACTTATTTAACCTTTTTAATGCATGCTTTTCATACCTTTACCTTTCTTCTCTCTTGCTCACATATCCTTTTGTGACATAGATGATAGATGATAGATAGATAGATAGATAGATAGATAGATAGATAGATAGATAGATAGATAGATAGAT
>JADRCG010010478.1:2721014-2740902 GCA_019844195.1 Rhabdomys dilectus
GATAGATAGATAGATAGATAGATAGATAGATAGATAGATAGATAGATGATAGATATGTAGATGTGTGTGTGTGTGTGTGTGTATACACATGTACCTTCTAGCCTGCTCTTTTTTCTTTTCCCTCACACATCCATGTTTGCCTCCTTGCTTCCTTTTGTCTGCCCACTGTTTCACTAGGGTTTCTGTCCTTTACTCACGCAGCTGCCTTCTCTATTTTACTTTATATTTCTGGGACTGGAAAAATGCATTTTCTTGTTCTTTTTGTTTTCTGTTTGTTGCTTGTTTTACTACCTGCATCATGGCTTCCAACTAAATTTTGGTACTAAGGAAGGCAGACAGAAAAATAAATTGTGAAGTGAAGATGCATCTTCTTCTGTGTCCAACATTTAAGAGTGACTTCCATACCAGGGGTGTGTTAACACTTTTTAGAGAGTTGGCTGTTCACACAGAGGGTTAAAAGTGGCCTTTGCATTTGTGAAGTTTTCTACTTTGGATGACACAGCACCTCTAGGAATTCAAATATATCAGAATGATATCCAAACAGTAGAAATATAGATGGAGACACATTCTGGAACCACCATTTTACTTGATTTCAATTCCAAACTCTATGTAGTCAACCTGATCCCCCTTTCTTCTCTCCTATGTCCCTCATACAGTCAGCTGCTCGATCCCATAACTTCTACGTACAGTGTCTACACTTATTTCTGCTTTCTATTTTTTATTTTGCCTAATTATCAGCCTTTCCATCAATGTATTATTTATCTATATCAAAGATTATGTCTTTATCTATGTTTTATGTTCCATAGGGAAAAAAAAACCAAACAAACATAACCAGGATGTTACTGTGAATATTTTCATAACCTATCAATCATTTGAGATTCAGAATGATCTACTTCTCCATAATTTTAGCATTTCACAGAATGGTAGTGTTTTCAAAGAGTTTGTTACATAAATCTAATTTTGCCACATCCCTTCCCCTCCCTCTCTTTCGGCATTGACTTGTATCATTGTCAAGAGGTCCTCATCAACACATAGCTGAGTCAACCCAGATGTCATATTTTTGAGCTCCAAACAATAAAGTCTTTCCTCCATATAGTTGACTGTCTTGGTATATGTTTTTGAGATTTTATTTAATTTTATTAGATATTTATGAATCTTTTCCTGAAAGTATGTATGTGTACTAATCCATGCAGTGCCTAAAGAGGCATGAAGAAGACTCTGGATTCCTTGAAACTAGAACTTTTAAGCATTGTGAGCTGCCAGACTGTTGGGAATTGAACTCAGGTCCTCTGGAAGATCTATCAGTGCTCTTAACCACTGAGACATGCATAATAGTCCATTTCTATTATTTTGCTTTAATAAGATAAACTGACTATATATGGCCTCCAATAAGTATTTACTTTGCACTAAATTTCCTACCACAACAGGACTCACTTCTTACTCATTGTTTGCTTGCCATATAAATTAGATCAGAAACCATCTTCTCAGCACAAATTTTAAGATCTGGCAGGTTTGAATTGCCTTATTATAAGTCTGCCTATTTCCTTACAAATCTTGTTCTGTTCATTCTTTTTTATATGTGAGATAATGTAAGTATTCTTAATGATAAGAATGTAAGTAGACTCTGAGCTTTAGGAAAATAAGCTCTAACACTGTGTTATTCATTATTTAATTATAAACCCATCATGGTGCTTGAGGTTAAATAGATGATGAGTAAATGGATATTTTCCAACAGAAAGTAAAAATGTCTTCATTTTTTCAGGTAATGAAATTGGAAGTAGGTAAATAAAACTATTTCGGGAGTGGGGCTTAGTTTTAAGCCTTGCTTTTGATACAAAAGAAAAGCATTTTGGTTCTTTTGGGTTCTTTGTTGGAGTTTACAACAATTCAGTTATTATTCCAAGAAGATGGGTACAGCACATAACATTAAAGGCAAATTTTTAAATATGTATAATATGGATAATAATGATATACTGATATATATTACTAGATATCTTTCCCTGTATGGCTTTCTAGAACACACTAATGACTCTAAGCTTCAGGTTAAATATGGTAAGGTACTATCAGGGTCTATGCTGTGATGAAGTTTTATTTAAGCTGATATATACATTATATACATGCACATACAATATAATGTAGATACATATAAACATATACACATCCATATACAAATTTAATATGCATGAACCTACAGATACATATGAATCTTATGGAAAATTTTATTTCATAGTGCCTGCGTTTTATTCTAAAATCATATAGGTCTATGACTATTTATATTCAAGTAAAAACACAGCAGTAACTATTTTCATATACCCTCACATAACTTTATATTTGAAGGCCAACTTTTTCTTTAAATTTTTTCATATTTTTAAAGCAGCTACATGTGATTCAGGAAAGTCAATGAAATAATCCTTATACACATTACAAAATCATTTAAATTTGATTAATAAACTGCGTACACATTACAAATTTACAAAGTGTTATTATCATGTCTAACATAAGCTAAAATGAACATCTCACAGACATAGAGTGAGTTGTTTTACATCTTTATCTCTGAGGTATTACATGACAGGAAATCATGCCACATACTGTGGACCATATTCTAGGACATGGCTATAAATTCTATCATTTGCCTTCATACTTGATTATATAAAAAGAATAGCTCCAGAAGACAAGTGCTATTATTACAATGAATGTTTACACTTAAGGAAAATGAGTTGAAATATTCTATCCTCATTGATATATTTTTTGTAAAGATCTTCTTTTCTTTTGTTTTCTGCCATTAACGGCAATTTAGCTCAAAGTAATATTTTATTATACAACAAACATGTTCTTCCTAAGTCAATTTCAATCATATGACACAGTCTAAATGCCTGTGGAAATGTTTTGTACTTGAAAATATTCATTTTATAATTGTTTTCAACTCGCTAGTATAGAAGTTTCCAGAGAACATTGACTTCATCTACTTAGTTTTCATTGCAGAGTCTCAGCAGCTAAAGAATTCTTGTCTCAAGAGAGAAACTTTTAACAAATGAAAGGATAGCTGAACAAACATGTTATAAAATTTCATTTGAAACCTCAGCTCAGTTACCTACGAGTTGTGTTGCTTTGGATATATACTTTAATGACTATGAGCATTTGAATACACATTCTATTTAAATCAAAATGTTGTTGTAATACTGTAAAATAAAATCAAAATGTTAAGTGTTCTGATCTTGTTCTTGATCTTGTCTTGTTGGGGAAAAATGATTTAGTCTCAAGCATTTTGTTGGGCCAACTTAGACAATAAGCAATGTAATTACATATGAATAAACTGGATATGAAAGATCCAGTTTTCTGTGTTCCATGAGTGATATGTAGTTGTTTTACTATAGATACGACTAATTCATTGATAAAAAATAAATTTCAACAAAAATTTGAGCTTAAAGTAAAAATTATCTTCAAGTTATAATTATATATTGGATTCTGTCACATTTTCCACTCTCTCGGAGCTCTGAATTTGTAGAATTTCTTTTTCCTAACTGCTTCATTATCTATAAAGATTTCCAAAAGCTCCTTAAGCAGGCTACTTCTCTGAGAATATCTTATAAATTATTGCATTTTTACTATGGTGAAGTATGAGGAAAGACCCATTTTATATAAGAAGACTAATTATGTGATTCCAAGACATTATAAATAGGTATGTGATGGCTATGCTTGGTTACCAACTTGACCACATCTGGAATTAACTAAAATTTAAATGGCTGACACACCTGTGAGACTTTTTTGTTGTTGTTGTTAAATCATTTGAAGTGATACCACATACCTGTAATGCAGAATTTTAAAAGTTCTGCCTTTATCCTGGGTCACACATTTTGCTGGCAGCCTGTATAAAGGACACAGAAGGAAGCCTTTTCTTTGCCTTCTAGCTCTTGCTGAAAATATACTTCTTCATTGACATTAGACCTCATATATTCGAGATTTTGGCAAATACTGAAGCCCAGATAAGACATCCAGCCTCATAGACTGAGTAACTACTAGACTCTTGGACCTTCCATTAGTAGACAGCCATTGTTGGACTAATAGACTATATGCCCTTTTAAGAAATCACCTAAATATACGGTGTGTGTGTGTGTGTGTGTGTGTGTGTGTGTGCCTGATTTATCAGTATATATATATATATATATATATATATATATATATATTTAGAGAGAGAGAGAGAGAGAGAGACAGACAGACAGACAGACAGATAAAGAGAGACACAGAGAGAGACAAAAACAGAGACAAAGCTTAATTTTATAAGTTTTGTTTCTCTAGAAAATCCTGACTGATACAGGGTACTGTAACCGTTATTTGAATATAAATGTGAATATAAATGTATGCAGTAGTTAATACAGCTGATGTGTTTGTTTATGCTAGCTCATTCATCAATAATGACACAGAGAAAAGAAGATTAATTTAATCAAGCTTGCTATACATATAAGAAAGCACAACCTAACTCTAGATTTATAAATAATAATGATTACATCAAAAATTTATTTACTAAAATGCTATAATCAGAGACTTTAATTTCTCTATTTGTGTCAGTAAGTTCAGGTGGTATAAGATGAGATTTTATCTTTCTTCACTTAGAAAATTTAAGAAAAGCAGTCAAACAACCACAGATCAATGACAGTTCAGAGATGGCACAAACTACTCTTTATTTTCTGATTAGGGTGATATTGTTCCCCTGATGCCTAATGCAAAAGCTGGAATGCATCAGAGATAACACTGTGAACTGTTTAAGTTGGAGACAGAGCCCATGGTGTGCTCTTTCTAAAGACTTCCCAAACATTTCTACAAGCCTGTGTCTGAGCCACTCTGCATCAAATATTTCAATTTCTACCAAAACATAGTTATTTATACATGAAACGTTTGATTTCAAAACAAAATCAAAACCTGCTCTGAGTTTTCTTGTTAGAACTATGACCAACTAATCAGAGAAATACTCTCTCTAATCTAAAGTCACTTGTAATCAAATCAGATATGAGACATACACTTTGTCAAGCAGACTTTACTAAAACATGTTAAGAATCTGTAAAATCCACAAACAATTCATGAGTTGAAAAATTGCACAGCCTATGAATACATCTTGTTTTTATTCTTTCTTGTAAATCAGTTGTACTTTTTATAGCACAGTGTCTGCTGTCTTTGCAGGCAATGTTATTGCTTAATATTTACATTCTCATGTAATACAAGAGATGGTGAATCCCCTTGTCAATAATGAAACTATATGTCAGAAACTTTTCAGCAATTTTTATAGACACTGTTACATATGTCAGGTTGAGGACTTAAACCTACACCTCTTGCTAAAATGCTATGTATGCATTTTCCATCATCTCATAATGGCATCCACATTTTATTATAAATGAAGAAAATAATTGGTTTGCTCTGCAGGATTGAAATACATGCATGTGATCCTCAAATGACAGAAAGTATAAGTAAAGACTCATTATTGATTTAAGAACGTATTATTATAAACCATTTTGTAAAGCACTTGGGAAGATTAATAGAATATTAAGCAGAAGAGTTGGAACCAATTAACAGATTGGTTCTGGAATATATTTCCCCTTTTTAAAAATGTATGACTGGACCTGAAAAGACACCTTAACAGTTGAGAGAACGTTCTGATCTTGCAGAGAACTGTGTTTCAGTTCCCTAAACACACATTGGAGCAACTCACAACCACCTGTAACTATAGTTCCCGGAAACTAATGTTCTCTTCTCAGCTCTGATGGTACCTGCACACACACACACACACGCACACACACACACACACACACACACACACACACCCCATGCACATTGCTTGTTTAAAAGTCATTAATTTAAAATAAGAAATAGATAAATATCAACCCAGCCTGGAATATAGAGTATACATTCATAACTACCTATAAAAAAGAAAACAATACACTGTATTATGTTAATTAATAGGAGAGAATCTGTTCTTTATAAAGTTTAAATCTGTTTAATGATATTTTAACATAAAATATGTATACATTTTATTTTGTTCATTAGATAATAACATACTGCACTATGTAAAACAGTAGGAATAGATCGAGTATAACATTTAAAAGATATCAAATAAATTTGATAAATTAAATAAGGCAGGCTATCTGACTCATTTCTTAGGTGATCTTTACAAGGACTCTGAATAGGGTTAATTTAGACTTTGACAATATAAAGAACAATAGACACATTTTAAGATAATAGAAATTGGCTTTAGCCTGACTTAGTCACTCTCTAACCTGGAAACAATTTTTCCTAGAATACAGCAATTACGGATCTCCAAAGTCTCTGAGCTCTAAAATTGTATGACTTGGTTACAAAGGACAGAACACTACATTTATTAACTGAAACAATGTGAGTCCAAGCATCACAAGTCTTTGATATATGTAGAAATATATGTATTCCAATGATAGTCACGACCAGAAAGAATAGAATAGTATCACTTATGTGCGTGATGAATAATTCTATCAAAGGAATGACCTCAATCTGAGCACACTGAGTGATAAGATTCACTGGACAAGTATCTATGCATCCAGTAATAAGGTATGCTGGTAAATAACCCACACTGGCAAGACAATTTAAGGAGGCAGTAAAGTTCTGTATCTGAAATCTAATGGTAATCAGCTTTAGAGAAGTCACTTAGAATGTGATAAAGATGTCAGTGCCTCAAAAACATTGGGAGGAATGAAAAGGGGCAAATATTGTTAAAATAAATAAACTTCAGGGAAACTGAGAGCAAATAGGAAGTGCAATAACAATAGATACAAAAGTGTCAGTTTCCCTGAAATAGAAGCATTACTTTGTCCCGTGGTGTCAAGCCTTATAGAAATGCAATTTAAGAAGATTTCCAAAAAGAAACGTGTGAGGTGTTTCAGGATGTCATTACTGACCTCTTATAAAAAATGCAATCAATAAATACCCATTTAATATATTGCTAATACCTAAAAAGGGAGAGTGAGTTAAAATTTGGGATACAATACTGATCGCCTTTGGAAATGCAAAAATACCTGTAAGTTACCAATAGTCCCTAAGTCAAAACAACAACTTTTAAAATCATTAAAATGTACCTATAGAGTACAGGAAGTTTATATCTACACTGCAGCTACATAAAATCTACTGAGGCAAATGAGTACGAAGAAACAAATGCCTCTTGAATAAGTGAAGTATGAATTAGTCAAGAATAATTAATTATGACAGGTAAGATAGGCAAAGTGTTGGGATAATACTATCAGGAAAATGAAATGAAATTGTCGACAATATATCACCAAAAAGGAGGAATCAATAAAACTGGAAAATATGCTGGGAACGGTGAGACACACAAGGGTATTGTTGATTTCTTCCTAAAGACTTAGTTTCTTCTTGCTGTTATTGACAAATCCGGTTATAAAGAAACAGGTTGATCTCCCAGAAAGCAAAATGTCTAGAGACTTTTTGGATCACAATTGGATACCATAAAATTCCAACTCAATGTTTCAGGGAAATGCATACATATCTTGTGCCCTGCATGATTCTTGTAAAGTTAAAGAAAGGAGATAGTCAAAGAGAGGGTATGTAGAAGAAATGTGGTAAAGTGCTGAATTAATGCTTCTTTGAGTAGAATGTGTATTGGGGGCACAGTGTGCTGCAGTTAATCACTGACAAACCTAGCAATAGGGTCAGAGTCACTAAGGTGAGGTTGCTTGGGAGGGGACAGACACAGGGTTGGTGGTCTTACCACAGATGGATATTCTTAAATTATAGATAATATAACCTCCAAATATTGAAATCTATGATCACACTAGAAAAAAATGAAAGAGTAAGGAAGCAAGTAGAAATTACGGGGGATGGGTAACTCGTGGTGTTTTCATAGTTCAAGGTCCATAGGTCCTTTGAGTTTGGGGGAGATAACATACACTCACTCCTTGACAGTATGTCAGAGATGAGAAAAATCATCCCCAACTATTGTAAGAGGTACATCCAGTAACAAAGCACACCGTCTCGTAAGTTTGAGGTGGTTTGATCAGGAATGTCCCCTGTATGTTTAAATGCTTGGTCCTCTGTTGGTAGAGTTGTTGGGAAGCATTAGGAGATGTAGTATGTTAGAAGTGTCTCACTGGAGATGGAATTTGAAATTTCAAAGCCTCAAGGTATTCACAAGGAGCTCAATCTATCTTTCCCTGTCTCTGTCCCTGTCCCTGTCCCTGTTTCTGTCCCTGTCCCTGTCCCTGTCCCTGTTCCTCTCCCTCCCCCTCCCCCTCTCCCTCCCCTCCCCTTCTCCCTCCCCCTCTCCCTCTCCCTCTCCCTCTCCTTCTCTCTCTCCCTTTCCTTCCCCCTCTCCTTCCCCCTCCCTCTCCCTCTCCCTTTCCATCCTCTTCCCCATCCTTTCTCTCTCCACTTAATTTGTTATTTCAACAGGTCAACTCTCAGCAACTAGCCCAGCTCTCATATTTTGGATCTGCATTTTCATGGACTCTGATCATTTGGAATTCTGAATCATAGATTAAATTCTTTTTATTTTTTTACGTGTTGTCTTCGTTATGGCACTCCTCACAACAATAGAAAATAACTAGAGACAAAGGGCCAAGATTTGAACCTGTCGTTGGCCAAAACCAAAGAGCTCTCTGATTCAGCTACCTCACGTAGTAAGATCCCGAAGCTTAGATGTCAGCAGTGACTCAGATTTGAAACATAGATATACTGTCCCATTTCTGATGCACTGCATATGTAAAAATCTCAAGCATCCCCCACCTGTAATATGCCAGCCTCATCGCTTACAGTGCTAATTTATATTGAAAAATTTCTGGAAAGAATATTTTTCATATTTATATGCTACTGCAGATGTAATATAAGTTAAATTAGTGTGTTACAATACATAGTGACACAGTGTGATTTAAATTAATTAGTATTAATTAATCCTCAGAAGACATATGTACAGTGACAATAGATATTATTTTATACTAGGGGAAACTTAGGCATTGAGCAGATAGCTACCTACTTATGTAAAGCCAAGGTAAGAGGGAAAAAAGCTGCAGGCTATAAATGGTAATGGTTTTATATTGTACATGACCTAGCTCAAGAAAAAAAAAATGAATCAAAAGAGACAGATTCATGCTTTCCAGGCATGCCCCGGGAATGGAGGATTCTCTTTTTATGTTAATCTACTCTGTTTGAGTCAAAAGCTGACAGTGCACAGACAACAAAGGCCCCGCTAAGTCGGCTGTCCAAAAATACTCACTACAATTTGTCAGACTTCACATTACAACACGGCTTTTTACACATCGTTGGCCTCCAAACACAAGATCCTGTTGGTTTCCCTAATTAAATACAGGGAGATCAAAGGTTCACCAGTGACTCTAGCTGTCTCAAGGTGTGCCAGGCCTGAGAGCAAGTGAAAAGCCTGGGAGAGGGTGAGAAGAAGGGGGGACACACATGTCAGCAGTCCACAAAGCCCAACTTCCTTTTGTTTTTTTATCTTTACCAAAAAGATAAATAAATAAAATATAAACAGATAAATTAAAAAAAACATGCCAAAGCAAGTCTGAGCCAGTGAGAGTACCTCATGTGTATATTCACATTGTGTTGTCCCTTAATCAGGTAATTGTTTTGACACCAGAGTTGGAGAAAAATTGAAGTGTAGAATATAAAAATGCCAGACAGGTCATTTGTATAGGAGAGATGACATTGCACCAGGGTATAAAACTGCCCTCGTGAATATTTTTTGTTGACAGAAAACGATCGTGAAACAATGCATTTTCAGAAGTCAATAATTTATCACAGACGAAGATACATTAAAATAAAATATGTTGGCCCTGGGTGAGTAAACTTCTAGTTTAGACTCAGGAATTCATTCCCAGATTACTCACAATGGAGTTAGTGTTTACAGGAAATTTCAGTGTCAGAGGGGTGATCTAATCCTGATTCCTTCAGGGTGAGTCAATATTGATCATCCTCATTAAGGGACAATAACTAATGGATTTGAGAAGCGTATCTCTTTTAGAAGCATTAGGTCTGAGCTAAAAGCGAACTGGATAAAACTGGTAAAGCTTTGAGAAGATGTACCAGCTTGCTCCCAATCTTGATGTTTCTCTGTACAGATATACTTATTTATTTCCAGATTTATGAAAAGAGAAAAACCGAATAAATTTAAAATGTGAAAAAATATTTTTTCTACTAAATAGTGTACACTTATATAGCTGACATAAGCGCCAAGAACATGTGGATGACAAGAACCACACAACAGTATTATTTTTGTCTTTTAATATGAGCATAAGTAAACTTTTATGCAAATATAATGTAGGCAAATCAGAATTCTTTTTTCTTATCCTGGTGTTAGAATATAACACCAGGGACTCAGACCTTCTGGAAAAGCGTTGCACTGGTAAACTGTGTTCCATGAACTCTGAAATTTGTTCATTTGTTTACTTGTTTGGTTTGAAACAGGATCTCATTATGTAGCAGAAGTAGCCCTAATACTGCGAACCCTGCCTCCTGAGCACTTGAACAAAATGTTTGCACCACCACGCTATGTCTACACAAAATTTTAATGGACAAAACATAATTAGCAATGAGAAGTTGCCAGGGAAAAATGTAAATGCCCATGTGCTTTACTTAGCAATAAATTGCTTCCTTTAATATGTACTTTATTAAAATACATTAAAAAATTTTTCTCCTGATAACCAGATGGTAGATAGCATGATAAACTAAAGCCTCACATATGTGTGAATAGAAAATAAGACAATTTGCTGTTGACATAAATGGCATTTACAATGTCACATATGTTTTTTTCTAATAGATACAAGATGATCTTGATATTAGCAAAGACTTTTATTCCAGAAACAAAGCAACTAGATGCGAATGATAGTATAAGATCTATGACCTATGTACCAGTTCGAAAGAGAATCTTTGAAGCTCATTAAATAGAAAAAAAATAGTATATTTCTATTAATTATCTTATTCTTATTTTTCACACAATACTTAAAAATTAACTCTATATTTACCTTATTTGTTTATGACCAGTGAGCTCCAAAGTGTTACATTAACAAAACCACAAGTGAGGATTCTCAATTTTCATGCACAATACCCCAAAAAGGTTTATAAAAATCCAAGTACTTCTAGGGCCACAGACTTACTTTCAAATATATCTCTACCATACATCAACTATGTGACTCTGGATATATTATTGAACTATTTCAATGTCTTAGCCTATTTGTCTAGAATTAGAGATTGTGTTAATATGTACTATAAAATAGATGTGAGATTTAAACAGGGTGATGTAAACACCTAGTGTGGTATATACTTTATATTCAAATCCTAATAAGGCATCAATCAATATTATAATTCACAGCATGTACCCAATACAGAAAAATGTAAGTAAAACATGATACCTCGAGAAAAGAAGGTCATTCTCTCTCAATAAGTCTCGCCCTCTGGTCTGTTACATAACCTGCCTTGGCAATTCCCTTCCACAGTTGTGCTCTGTGCCTAGCTGGCATGATATTAATGGTTGTGAATATTGAACAGATCTTGGCAAACCAAAAGCAAAATACATAATTTTTTTTTATTTTTAGGAATTGTTTCTTGTTAGGAATGGCCAGTAAACTGTTTACTGCTTCGCAAATATTGAACTTGGGAAAAATATGGTAATGCTACATCTGCTAAAATGTAAGGAACGAAACTGATGGTCCATTAAACACATAAATATATGAGGAATAAACAAGAACGGTTATTGAACATGAGAAAACTGGCCACCGAATATACCCAGGACAGGCAGGAGAAACTGGTGAGAGTCTGAAAGAAGCAGAGCAAAGTGAATGGAGAGCATTCCTAGACCAAATACAGATCTACAATAGTAAAATTCCATTAGATACATGGCCACGATATGAAAAGAACCCATAGATGTTCCAATTTAGAAAGAGAGAGTCATATCTCAGTGGCAGCTCATTCCTCACCTGTCCATGTCAGCAATACCTAATTTTAGTGGTAGTTATCTTTAATGTAAAAATAAGACTTGCATCCCAGCTCAATTAAGCAGGTAAATATTGACACAGATTAATACCAAAGGAGTTCGTCACACGGCCTAAGCGATAGAGAGAATTTGAACTCAGTGCTTTCCCACTCTGTCCTGTAGTTGCATTTTAGTTCTGGTGTGGCAAGTGAGTGAAGAGTTCAGTCTGCAAATCATGTCACATATGGGATACAGTCAACTGATCATTTGCTCCTAATTGAGCACAATTGAGATCTCAAATGGTATATTATAGGCACACGAAGAAAATACGATTCATACATTTGTAAAGATGATATACTGGTTAAGATCTCAGCGTGAAACAGATGGTCCATGAAGTGTCTAACTGATATAAGTTTCAGAGAACAAGTAGACACAGAAGTGAGGGCAAAATTAATAAAACCTAGTAAAAATAAAACAAAATAGTCCAGAACTCTAGAGATTCAGTAGCATCCTGAGCTTAAGAACCAAGGAAATACAAAGGGCTAATTTCAGAACCATTTACAGCCAACAGGACTGGTGGACATAGTAGAAGGCTGCCACACACAGAATAGCAAGAATACAGTAACTACCAACACACAGACCATCTTTCCTAGGAGCTTTCATTTTTCTAAAATGTCCTGTCTTGCTTTAGAAAGGTAGAGGGCAAGGAAACTATTGGGTTTCATACACTCTGTGATTTGAATCCTGCAGGAGAGAATGGAACACAAAATAGCTGACACTGAACAAAAATGTCTGAGATGGGAGAGGGGGATTAAGGGAAAATAAAAAGCACAATGTGACTGCATTGCATTCTTCACGTTCAAGTTGTCGAATAGTGGTAACAAAACTGATGATAAAACTTTTCTTTATGACAACTGCTGTATGCGTGGAATAGTTTCATCTAGCATGTTTCTGCTTTAAGTATTTTTTAATTCATACAAATGCATGCAATAAAGTGCAATTACAGCTCAATTAAAGTTCCTGTGCAATTAAAGCACATTGAAAATAAATGGCACAAAACAAATCCTTGGTGTTGTTTTTGTTTGCATTTACAGGGATATTGGCTGTCCAAAGTACCAATCTGCTATTAGGGATACAAGGAAATATTTAAATTGGCTGTGTAGCCTACTCAATGAATAAATTATACTGTCATAACCTTGTCTGTATCATTGAAATTGGGCATAAAATTCTGTGATTCAAAATGACACAAAGAAGGTTAAAAATAAACATTTGCACATTTCAATCAAAAGATTAGACACTGAAGTTTCGATAGTATATTAAAGAGAGCTAAAACGTCTTCTAGAACTTTCAAATTTAGCCTGATTCAAAATCAATTACTGAACTTAAAAATCTGATGCTGAATTGAATACACCCATTCATTTGCAGAGAAACAATGAAAGCTGCATGCTCATTTATGTTCTCAATTAAAACATGTCAAAGGCACACTAGGCAATCAGTATATTTTAATATTCTTAAATTAAAATAGAATCACATCACTTTCCTCTCTCTCTTCTCCTCCAGTCTCTACAGGTACCCCTGCTCAAACCTTCCCATAGCCTCCTCTCTAACTGATGTCCTCTCTTCTTTCTTTCACTGTTACTGTTTTATGTGTGTGAGTGTGAGTGTGTGTGTGAGTGTGTGTGTGTGTGTGTGTGTGTGTGTGTGTGTAGATATAAATAAATCCTGCTGAGTCCATTTTTGCTGTTTGTGTGTATATTGTTTTCAGGGTTGACCACTTTGTTTGGGTAACTATTATGGGGAGTTGGGGGGGGCTCATTCATGAAAGAGATTAATCTTCACCTACCAGGGGTCTTTAATTGCCTATAGTTCTTTGTCTAGAAAGGGGAATCCATGAAATTTTCCTTCTTCCATGTTAGCATGTCTATTGATATTGTCATTGCAATGCCTTTTTTGTGCAGCTGTTTCTAAGAAACAATTTTGTAGAAAGTATCTGGCATTCTGGACCTTACAATCTTATCACCCCATCTTCTGTGAGGCTTCCTTGGCTGTAGATATGGGAGCTGTGATGTACATGTACCTTATTGGGGCTGGACTCTTCATGATCTTTTGATTTCTGTATTGTGTCTAGCTGTGATTTTTCTGTGATGGCCTCCATTTGTTGTAAAGAAAAGCTTATTTGGTTGGGAAGGGTGTTATATAGGAAAGATATACATATCTATGGATGTAAGTATAAGACTTAAAGGATAGACAGAAATTATGGAGGTATAGCAAAGTAGCAGTGGGAGCTTCTTTTCTAAGTAGGTTTATCAGAACTCTGGTGACTCCCCTACTGAATGGTTGAATAACCAACCATTGGTTATCACCAACATGAGTGCCACTTGGTATATCTGAAGATAACTTGCTGTGCTGGTTATTGTTGAGATTCATATGTGTTGCAGCTGAGTAGGAATGTTAATTTCCACTTTGCAGCTTGCTAGTCTTATCTCATAAAATGGAAACTAGATCTCAGGAAAGAGACTTTCAGGTTGGATCCAGCCCTTCAGGAATAAACTTCTGCCTTCAGTATCTGAGGGGCAACAAAATATTTAATCAATAACCTGTACTGGTTAATTAAACCTCACCACGCATCTGAAGAGAATTTTCTTGTGCCTCCACTTCTTATTAGTCTATGATTTTCATGGTGAGCATTGTCAGCCATGAAGTATAAATTTTGGTAATATAAAATGTACTGAGTACTCAAAGCTTTCTCAAACAAACGTTTTTAAGTATTGAGAAGTTGAAGATATTAATACCTACAATAGTAATTCAAAGAAAATAACACTGGTTTCCATCTATAAGTTTATAATTTAAATAAAGTTATATGCTTGAAAAAATATAAGTTCAATAAAAGATTGAAATCATACAATAATTTAATAATATTCTCTAAGAGGGGGAGACTTAAAAAGAGAAAGAGGATAAAGTGAAATTAGTTGAGACAAAATACATATACACACATAAACGTCACTAAGCCTTACAGAATGTATGTTAGTTTTCTAGAATAAGAAATTACAAATAATGAGTTCACAGTAAATTCATGCTGTTTTGAAGACATGTGTGACTCTCTTCCCAGTAGCACTCAGGAACCAATGAAGCCATTTGTCCACCGGAGCACCAGAGTGGTGCAGTACTGGAAGGATAGCTTGACCTACTGAAGAAAAGAAATGTAAAATAATACAGCCCAAGAAGAGTATGAGAGTCTGGATTTGAGACATAGAACAATTAGAACATATAGAACATATAGTAATGTTAATAAAAGTGATGGCATTAAAGTTTTTTAAAACAACAATCGAGACTTCCTCTTTCTTTTGAGGAAGATATGAGTGCAGCATAGGAAAGTAAAGATGACTCTAATGTGCTATGATACAACTCTGGTAGCTAAGTCTCAGAGATCACTGCAGAAGACACGGTACAATGATTTTAATAGCCAGAGAAACATGGAGTTTGCTGTGATATTTTGATGCCTTATTAATGTCAGAAGTTATACCCTTAAAGTCTCCTCAACATGGGTGCCTAAACAAGAATTAAACAAGGATGGCACCAATATTTTTATTGTTACTTTTTTGAGAATTTCATTCATGAGTACTGTATTTGGGACTGTATTTGTTACTAAGAAATAATAACTACATATTGACGGATTATAATATAGTATTTTGATACATACATGCATTGTGGAATACTCAATTTAGGCTGCTGAACATAGATATTATCTAATGATTTGTTTTAAAGATATTCCAAAACTTCATGAGATAAAGTATATGTAACATTATCATTAATTATAGTTCTTAGACTGTATAGTTGAACACCAGAAAGTATCTTTTTTTTAGTTTCCTACATTTGCTCTTCTATGTGTACATACTCTAAAACAATGGTAATGACAGTCTCCATTCTGTTTCTGTGGTTTTAATTAATTAGATACACATAGGGGATATTGTGCAATGTTTGCCTCTTATGTCTTGCTTATTTTACTAAATAATGTTTTCTGTCTTTATATATATATAGGTAAAAATTAGAAGCTTTTAAATATATAAGAAGCTACTAAACATGGATAAATTACTGATAAAACTTATAAATATAACTGGATACCACTGTCAATGACTGAAAGAACAGGTATTACTAGAATGTCATACCAATTGAATAAATCCATATATTCTATGTATGTCACAGAAAAATCTGTCACAGAAAAGTTCTATGTTACAGGAAGAATAACATCTTCAAATTTCTATGAGACAAGAGAAGATGCTCAATGACTAATATAACTTTGACCAAAAAGAAAAATCCTGGAGCCATTACATTATTAGATTTAAAAATATATTAGAAAGTTTTAGTAACTAGAAGTGCATGATGCTGGCAATAAAAACGACATAGAGAGCAACAGATAGTTTATACAGATCAGAAAGAAATGCACATACCATAGTCAGTTGCTTTAAAATCTATTCATTAACCAACCAAGGAAGGAAAGTATCTTCAATAGTGTTAGGAATAGTTGTTATTCTCATGCAGAGCAAAAATAGACTTTTATCTTATTACAAGTACCAGAAAAACTCAAAATATATTTTTAAAAAAAGTTTCAACTGTTAAAAAAAAAAAAGAGGAATTTTTAATTTTCCACCTCACTCACTGAAACCTTGAGGCAATTTGGGAGCAAATTTAGCCCAGGTTTATGAAAGCATGGTGGTTAGGATGAGAATATCCTCCACAAATTCATAGGACTTAGTATTTGGTCAACAGTTGATAGAACTGTGTCAGAAGGATTAGAAGGTGTGTCCTAGTTGGAGGAAGTATTTCATTGTGGGCAGGCCTTGAGATTACAAAGACTCTGGCCAATCACCACCCATGTATGCACGTATGTGCATGTGTTTGTGTTTGTGTGTGTGTATGTATGTGTCTGTGTGTCCATGTGTGTGTGTGTCACACTTGAAGAATAATATGTAAGCTCTCAGTTTTCCTTGAAAACATATCTTTGCTCTGTTATCATTAACTTTAACCCTCTAAAACTTTAAGCTCTAAATCAAATGGTTTATTGTATCTATTATCTTGGTCATGCTGCTTTATCACAGTAATAGGAAAGTAACTAAGACAGCAATAGTCCCCTAAAATAATATTTAGGTTTATTTCCTGTTATAATTTTACTGAATATCCAATGGTTCACAAGGTTTTGTGAATTTGTGATGGTAATAGCTGTGGTGTTGTCAGTAATAGAGAAGAATTAGGGTTGTAACTTGTTCAAAATTGTTTACATCTAAAAGACAGGTGGAAAATTTTAATTTTCTCTTTATATTCTAGCAGAAATTTTATTAAAGTTATAAATCCTAGGACAAAATATTTTATCATACTAGACTGATAAGTAGCCATATGCTAAGTCTAATATAACAACTATCAACTTTGTCATGAATTGCATGAACCAGAAGACATAGCATGCATTTAAATCTTACTTTTCTGAATTGGTGCTGAGGAAAGGCCTCTTTAAAATACTGCAAAGCAGCAGGTATTAAACCTGGAACATTAGTCACTATGGAAAGTTCCACAGTGCACTGGAACTTCAGATGGTCAATAGGGAGCTATTTGGCCTTGTAGTAGTTCTTCGGATGCTTAAAAAAATGTGCTGCTAGCTGAGGAAAGGCATCACATATTTCTGGATCTTTACCTCTCTTCCTAGGACCATTTTAAAAATAAATGAAAAGACAGGCATATATACTCTTTGAAGAATGTGCAACCATATATAGCCACAATCTTGTCTACAGAGAGAATATTGATGGCTCTTTCAGACACTGAATACTTCTAATACTTCTAATAAATTTCAATCGTTCTGTGAGGAAAATAGACCTTGAGCTTGGGAGTTCAAAAGAGAATGTTTATCATGGAAACTAGTTACATTTGGGGTGAACACAAAAGCCAAATTAAGATTTAGGCAAACTAAATTTTCTCAAGAAGCTAATATCTATTATGTCTAACACTATTGCTACAGAGGCTGAAGTAGAAGACCTGGTGTTGGAAACTATCGTTTCTTGACTCTGCAAAGGGCTGCTTAAATAAAAGATACGTTAGTGCACCCAAGACATAACTTAAGACAACTGACTTTAATATACATAAATGTCATGGTCTAGTGAAGAAAAACATACTTAAAGTTAATTAGCCTGTCTTTTTGAATACATGGAGAGACAGAAACATGGCAAAATTTAAATATAAATTCTACATGTTGTGGAAAATTTTCTTAAATCATAATCCCTTATTATTTAGAATAATGAAAAAAAACCTACTAAAATTCTTCAAGAAACATCAACCATAGTATTGCTGAGTGAAACAATTATTGAAAGCTGCAGTACAGACTGACAAAATGGCTCAACAAGCAAAAGTGCTTGTCACACAAGCCATGTGACCTGTTTGATGCTATGAGCACAAGTAGAGAGCTGAAGACAAGTGAACACTTTCTTATCCTGTATGACAAGATGAAAAGACATTAATATTCTCTCAAAAATTGACATTGCAGCACCCATAAGGCCAGCTGTCACACAACATATTACACCCACATACACTACCACAGCAACAACAACACAGCTCAGTACCACAAAGATTTTTTGAGTCCATTAAGTTCATTAACCATAATTTGGCAACAGGATTACAAGAAAAAAACTTTAAATTCTTCCATCACTCATTGTTTACTGTGTCACTGCCAATATATTGTGTTATCTACTTAAATTCCAACGTGATAATCACATACTATTTAGCATTTTCAAAATGTCCTGCTGGATTCTTAGGTTTCAATCAAGAACCTTGTTCCACACTTACACAGTGCCCACTTTAAAATATTTTTAATCAGCATGTCAACTTGCCCAAAATGTATTAACATTTAAATTTATCATTCATGTATCAGCGTCTCTGTGCTCTTTTCTGAATTGCTTGCGTTAAGTGATGTTGCTCTCCACATCATGCCCTTGTTGGTCTCTACATACTCTGGGTAGATGAATGTCCCAACAGAGTTTAATCTAGTTTTCGCCCTACTTTAGAAAGACAGATGCTGAATAATCTTTAGATACAAATCTTATAGAATACCAATAAAGGTCATTTTGTCCATTCTAGGAATGATTGCTATAAAAAGAAAATGATGAGATCACATCAAGCAAACTGAAGCATCTTTGAAATGGACATGCAAAACAGGGTCCTAGGAAAAGGAAATGTCAGGGAGATAAGGGTGTAATTACTGGAATATACAAGAGCGAAGCATTCTAGACCTCAAGGAAAACACTCTAAAGTGAAAGGGGCATTATACCTACACATTTGTGTGTAAAGTCTAAGTTCGGCACTGTCTACTTGGAAAACCGATGGCAGTCATGGCAAAAGTTTACGATGGTATGACCTATGTTCTTACTGAAAATTTACTGAAATATTGTCTGGAGTGAGGACCAATGAGAAGTCATGATGACACTTTCCAATACACGTGGCTTTTATGTGGAGAACTTCAATAGCTACATCCATACAAATCAATGATAAAAGTAAGGACTTCAAGCACTGATTTTGTGCTTGGTTTCAGTAGCTGAAATGCATTCATGTTTATAGAGTCTGCAAGAGAGTTCAGGTAGGAATAGAGAAAAACTTAAGTGGGTTTATCCCGATGTAGCATCACCTACCAATGTAGTTATGAAATCAGTCTAAGCAGCAACAAACAGATAAATGGATTTTAAAAGTGCTATATTACAATAAAGTACTATTCATCCATTAAAGAAAAATGAAATTCTATTGTTCTCATGTAAATGGATGACAATGGTGATGATCATGCTAACTGAAAATAAGGAAGACAGAAAGAAAAAAAGAGAGAAAGAATGAAAGAAATAGAGAGAAGGATGGCTGGATAGATGATAGATAGATAGATAGATAGATAGATAGATAGATAGATAGATAGAT
>JADRCG010010478.1:2740912-2761450 GCA_019844195.1 Rhabdomys dilectus
GATAGATAGATAGATAGATAGATAGATAGATAGATAGATAGATAGATAGATAGATAGATAGATAGATAGAAAAAGTAGAGAAAAAAGGAAGAAGAAAGTAAGGAAGAGGGAAAAGGTAGGGGAAGAGAGAATGGAATTAAAAAAGAGAGGGAAGAAAATATGTTGTATCTACAATGCATAAATATTTATAGTCTTTTTTCAAATAGTTCCAATGATAAAAACTAAGTTTCATCTATTAATTATTTAATGGGAAAAAGAAACATACTCCCTTATCCTTCATCACACTATGTATCTACATAGTTGAAAGCATACACTTAACTTCTCAGGTCCATAGAGTCAGGGATGCAGGGGCCAATAGCCTAGTCATCAATTTTTCAAGTCATTTTCAGGTAAGATTACTAAATTTATATCAGGGGATTCTCTAAACTCCAGCTACTTCCAAATATTGGTGAACTTGCAACATTGCCTCAGTCTTAGAATCAAATGCAGGTTCATAATAAGTGTTAGATGTCATAAAAGAATGACCAATGACTCCTACAACACAGCTTCTTTAAAATATTCCTCATTGTCTTTAACACCCATCCACAACACTTCTCTCTAAACTTCCAGGGAACAACTTACCAAAATGGAAGAACTGTCATCAAAGACATGAAAAAATAATTATATGAAGACGCAGGGAGACAGGGAGAATCTACTTAAATGCATGTTCTGTTCTGAAGTCTGAGATATACACCTATTTTCAGCAAGGCAACAGATTCCTTAATGTAGGATAGCAAGAGACAGAAAGGAAAAACCAATGCAATTCAAGAGTCACTGATGTGAGAATGGTAAATTCCTTGGACTTCTAGAAAAACTCAGTATTAGACTTCAAGTAAAACCATTGCTTCAAGTAGCAAAGAAAAATGATCTGCCCTTTATGTTTCTCAGAATCCTCTCATCAGTAAGAGTAAAATATTCAGAGGCCTGTTTAGAATAGTTTGAGTAACAGGATGAATAAATTGTAACAAATATTAATAAATGCTCATAATTAGATATTAATAAAAATTACTTGTTACTGATCAAGTTGAAAAAGGAAACACAAAGACAGTAAATGAAGCAAATCAGTTTATTACAATCCTTTCTGGTAGGAATGGGATTCCTGGTCTAGAGGCATTTTCTGTGAGTGTCAGTGTGAAACAGACCCAATACCATGAGGATCTACAATTTGAAGTGCAGAGATTTTCTTTTTAACAGAGGAGGAGCATCATCCTACAGTTTACTGTGTGGGAACTGTGGCTTTCTGGTGTGTTACTAGGAGTCTGATTTCCTCACTGCCTCTGAGCTCTTGTTCCACTAGGCTGAAAAAGAGAGGCATCGTGTTCCTGTGTTATGCAAGACTATTTACTTCATGTTATCTCACTTTTGCCTTCTGGACAGTTCTAGAAAATTTTACTGCCTCAAACCCAAAAGGCCTCTGTGGTATTTTCCTTCTCAAAGAGTAGATGCCCAAGTGAGTTATCTGTTCCAAGACAGAAGGGAGAAAAACAGGTGCTGTCACTTTGTACTCAGTATTTCTAGACCATCACAGATAAGAACACTAAGATGGAAGACTGATAAATGCAACTGCAAGATTTTTGAGTATTAAGCAGTAGTATTGTTGAATGTATGACAATTTTTATCAAGGTAACAATCTTTCCACTTTGGAGAGCAAATAAAGTTGACATTATATTTAGACTGAACTCTAATAAGAAGGCTAAACTCTGATCCTTCCAGTGACATATGTATTAATATTATTTACAATATTATTCGTATAGAATTTGTACTTTGAGTATTTATTTTTAAAGTTATTTTTTAATTTTATTTTTCTTTTTAGCTGCTTGTGTGTGTTCAATATGTATGCAGTTGAATGCAGTCCCTGTGGAGACCAAACTGGGGTGTAGAATCCCTGAAGCTACAGGAATAGGCAATTGTAAGCTATCATATATGGGTACTGGGCATTAAATATGGATCTTCTGGGAGAGAAGTAGGTACTCTTAATTTCTAAGACATCTTTAGTCATGTGTGTGTGTGCGTGCATGTGTGTGTGTGTGTGTATACATTAGCACATAAAATTATACTTTTACAACTGTGTCTAATGCATTCCATGAGATATGTGTATGTATTGCACAATGCTCTAATCATTAAAAAGCATATATGTCCTCAAATATTTAATATTTCTTTGCAAGTAAAATGTCCAACATCTTGTTATAGCTTTTAATCATTGCAATTTCACAAATTTTTAAATTTTTCCTTCCTCCTAGGTCCCGTTTTTAAGTTATCTTTTTTCTATTATAAAGTTATGGCCTATTACAGTCTATCTGAAAGATGCTTACTGTAAGGATATCAATTGAATTGAAATAAATTTTACATAATATTTATGGCAGTTTCCAAATGACAATGCTGGGAATTTCTGAGTTCTGATCACACAGAAAATAGTGTATATAGTTGAAGGTAAAAGAAATAATTATGACATGAAAAAATATATTTATTTTAAGAGTTCAGAAGTGGATGCCACAGGCCCAATGTAAGAGGACCTTCCAATGAGAAAAGGGAGGAATTGTTCTCAGTGAGCATGCAAAATGAATCTGCCAAAATAGAAAGTAGTAAGGAAACCCCAGCATAGGGACAGTAATGCCTGAGCTGTGAGAAATTTAACCCCTGAAGACAGCAAGATGGTTGTACGCACACATATAAATCTTCACACAAAACCAACAGAGAGCTACTAATGGATATTAAAATGTCATGTCAGCAGAAACAATCCAAATAGATAATTTTAAAAGTTATAGTTATATATTACATTTGTACTGACCTCTGCAGTTCTGAATGCTCATCAAGATTGCCTAGAACTTTCTACCCTGTGGCTAGAGTCTGTTAGCAGATAGCCAGACAATGTGTATACAACGTGATGGACTTAGCTGTATAAAATATAGCATGTAATTCATATGTATATATTTGTATCTCTACAACTTAAAAGTAAATTAATTAATAGAACTCAAATCTCAGAACGATAATCCCACAGAAAACTTTCAAGACCTATGTAAAGTCACTTTAAGTGTCTACCCAGGATGTCCCTGTGAATTTCCATCACATTTAGAATTGATTAATCCTGTTTTTCCTGGCTGAGAAAACCTAGCATTTTATCAGAAAATATTTTATTTTGATCTTACTTCTGGACACTTTCCAATCACTGCATAGGTCATGAAATAGGAGTCATCATGACAAGGGAGACTTTATGCTCTGTTCACATTTAAACTCAAAGTCCCTACAACAGGCCTAGAACTATACAAATGCTCAAAACATTTTGGTAAATGTATTTTAAATGTATATGGGCTGTACAAAGCACATGTTCAAATATAAATCATGTTGTTCTGTCACACTTACTGTAGGAAATTATCACATTTACACAGATATTGGACATATTAACACTGATTTTTCTTCCACATTCTGAATTACCAATCTTCTTCAGTTATTCTAGAAAGAGATATGGCATCATCCCATTTTAACGTTTTTTTAGTATAAAAAACAAGACTCAGAAAAACAGGGGCAGAGGCAATGAACCTGAAATGGCTTAAGAATTTAGTGGCCAAAAGGGATATTCACCAGTTAATTCAGAAATATTTCTGGTCAATCTGTTTTTAAAACTTACAGTATTTTTTAAAGACTTATATAAAATAATTTTTTTTCTAACCATGTTCCTATGAAGGAAGAAAAATAACTGCCAGATAACCACATGCTCAGAGAGCTGTTCTCAAGTTTGTCAGAAAGGGGTTAGTTCTCCAACAGTTACCCAGCTATGGAATCCATGTTACATCAGTAGTATGTAGTATTGTAAAACAGACAAAATTTCTCTGCATGTCAAGTGAGTACACTTCTTAAATAAGTTTGCTGAAATGGAAGATGGGAAGGACAAAACAAGAAAAGGATATATTAAAAAAAAAAAAAAGGAGAAACACCAACTTGCCCAGCCTGAGTGAATTACTGAAAAATGTCACAGATGAAGAAGAATTTTCAAAATTAGGATAAACACATAAATGGTTCTGATCAATTAAATTATGCAAATTGAGATTTTTAAAGAGTTTTAACAGTGGACTTTACTACGCTTCAAATTATATTGTTTGATTTTTCTTATAATAATGTGATAATAATCATAGTTAAAATGGGAAGAGATTTATAATGTACAAAATATAAAAATACTATAATTTTTATGATGTGTCACTTAACAAAAGAACTAATTTTTCTTTTACTTTGTTTTTGGCATTTTTTGCCTAGTTGTTTGGGGCCTGTTTGCCTGTATTTTTTTCGACATCATTTTCTGTTTATTGTTTTATTGTTTTATAACTTTAAAAAAAAGTTAGAGAAGACAACATAAAGTTAAGTAGCTATAGAGGTTAGAAGAACCATGAGGATTTTATATTGATGAAAATAATTTTTAAAATATAGTATATGAAAATATTTTCAATAAAAATAAGTTAAAGAAGGTTGACACAGTTTAAATTTATAGTGAAATATAGCACATATTTAAGAACAAATAAAATAATTCATGTTAGAATGCTTACTATCTTAAGTATATCTATCTACATTTTCCTTTTAAATGTGAAAGGATCATAGTCATTTATGCACTAAAATAAAAGATTTTATAACTTTGGATTCTTACATTTTCTCATGATGCTGATGGTTTGTAACTTGACTCATTCATTAATTTTGTTAAGAAATACTAACTTTCTGTTTCACATTATAAAACCAAAAAATACCCTCCCACAAACATGTTCATTTATCAAGTCTGAAATAAATTCAAAAATAAGTAATGATAAAATATCTAGATTACTAAAATTGCCCTTAAAAGTCTTAGCCTCCCCCTCAAAAACAAACAAACAAACAAACAAAAAAATAACAACAGCTCATTGTAAAGTATGGCATAGTTAATTTTTGTAATAATCTTACATGTTCATTTTTATCTGTGCAAAAATTTCAGAACTACAGAAAGCAAACATGCCAAGCTGCTATGTCTGAGTTTGGACATAGAGACATTCTGTCTCTAGGATAACTACAGAGCTCTAAAGAGAAAAGCAGAAAATGGTTTCCAGAATTTCTTTTATGTGAATTGAGTTTATTTCATTTTCTCCCTCACTGTAAGGTTTTGTAGTATTAAAATAATTTGTACGCTAACCAGTCTTTCCCCCCTTCCCTTAACTTCTTTTTGTTTAACTGAACAAGTGAAGCTCTGCCTCCCACTCAGAATCACGGCCTTCTGGAGTCTCCCAAATTTGTTGACAGATTTAGTTTGCTCCCACACACATTCAGAAACATTATATTTGTACTGTAGTTAAATAATATGTGTACTAATTTTCCTACAAAATCTTGTATTTAAAAAAGAATCCTTTAGGTTTTCAATTCTTTATTGTTAGCAGTTTTTACCAAAGAAATTTCTCTAAAACACAATAAAGAACCCTTCCTCTGGGAAATGTTCTTAATGTTCCTAGGTATTAAAAATACTTCACACGATTTTCTATTGTAATATGCATTGAAATTATTTTCCTGTGAACATTTAAAATATTTAGCTCTGCTTTTGACTTCACATATTATAGTTTTATTCTTCACACTTCCATTATTCTCATGAGGTTTTAAAGCAATATACCCACCAACAGAAAGCATGTTTGGGGCAGCTATGCCCTGTGGGACAGCTGTGAACATTCACTTAAAAGGATTATGACTTAAGCAGTTATGTACTTATCACAAGTTAAAGCCTTTATTTAACATGTATATTTTCATTGCACTGGCATAATCTACTGAGGTTAGTGATGGGACATGGTGAATAACACAAATCAATATTGATGAAGGAAAAAAATACAGAAAGTACTTTAGTTCTTCTATCAAGATATTTTAAAATAATCTAACTTTTAGATAAACTATTAAAGTAAATAACTTGAAAAACAAGTACCACACAGGATGGACTTGGACACAAGCATTAAGTTAAAGTATTCCAGGGACAGCAATTTGATCACATGGTATCTTGTTTGGCTCCCTCACAGGCCCACAAAATTGATTATAACAACAATACTATGTAGATACTACATTTGATCAAGTCTCATAGTAGCAATGTCAGCAAAGACTTAGCAAATGGAACTCATATTTTCTGTAATTTTTTAAACTGGATTTCTTTTTAATGTTAAAATATATATCCTGTAAGATTTGATGGCACACACCTTGAATCTGACACTGAATGCTGAGGCAGGAGGATCTCTCTGAGTTTGAGGTCAGTTTAGTCTCCACAGCAATTTTGAGGTTGAGATCAATCTTGCTATAAAAAAACAAAAAACAAACAACAAAAACAAACAAAAAAACCCCTGCATATCCTTAAAACACTGTATTTTATAAAAATCTGTAAAAGTTCATGTCTACAAAATGAAAGATCAAAATGCATAGAATGTTAATAGAAACATTATTCTTAAACAAAAGCTAAAATGCATCTTAAATACCTATCAATCACAACATGAACGAATCAATTCATTCACATAACTGAAGACTCTCTGCAATAGAATATGATCAAAGAATTGCCACATGAAAGAACACGGATGCGTTTCCCAAATGTCTCGTTAGATGAAAACAAGAGTGAACTACTCTAAACTCCAAGGGAGCTGATAAGCATTCTCTACGTTTAACACTTAGCATTCACACTGTTTCACTCGCTGTTATAGGTAGAAACTCACTGTGTGTGAATGAAGTACAAATCTAATTAAATTTCTATTCCTGATAATTAAAAGTGATGATATTTTCCCCAAACATACACTGTTATTCTACTGGTCTCAATAATTCTTCAGTAACATACAAATTACAAAATCCTCTAATATTATTAATGAACGACTGTTTAATAAGCTTTTTTATCAAAAGATAAGTTATGTAGTCAAAATCGTCTGCTCATAAACAAACCCAAAACACACAGCTTGATGAATTACCGGAAGCTAAATGTGACTGTAAATCTACCACTCGGCAGGTTTAAATGTTGTTGTGCAGTCATCGCCTTCAGTATCCTCAAAAGGTAAAGCAGATTTTGACTTCTCCCACTGTTTTGTGTTTACTCTTCTGTATATATGCAACCAATCATATTGGCCATCAAATTCCGGTGCTCTTTGACTGTGCCTCCCCAGCAAAAGAATTAAAAGTAATAGCCACTCTCAATACGTTGCTCCTACGCAGGTAGGCATGAATTATATAAGTGGGATTATTTAAGGACAGAGCAAACCATTCCGATGTAGTCAACCATGGTGTCTGCTTCAGTTCCTGCCTTGGCAGTCCTCAATGATGGACTGTAAGCTAAAATAACTTAACCTCTTCTTGCCCCTTCAGGCAGAAATTGATACCAGACAGTGACATCTTGCTGTAATGGATCTGGACTATTTGGGGTATTTTTGGGGGGGTGTAATGGATGTGTTTGTAACTTTGGACTGCAAAAGTCATTGAGGGCTCAAAGCTTAAATGGCTGTTCAATGAGAGTTTAAAAGCGAAGAATAGTTCTTCCCAAGTCCCTCCCACCTCTGTACTTCCCTTGATTATTTTGTTCTCCCTTCTAAGCAGGACTGAAGCATCCCAGGGTAAGAGAGGATGGGTAGGAGGGTTATGGAGGGGCAACTGGGAAAGGGGATAACATTTGAAATGTAAATAAACAAAATATCCATTTTTTTAAAAAAGCAAAGAATAGTGAGAGAAATGCAGATGACAAGGATCTCATTTGTACAGTTTTGAAAAGAAATCTGAGAGTCCTCTAAGTACTCTACCAGTGCCACCTCTATGAAATATTTGAATTAAGACTATGTTTTATGGGAAGCCTTCTTTTGTTTACTGGGGACAATGAATGTGGGTTAACTAGAATTTAAAAATAATCTAATAATCTCTAGTTAATAAAACAACAACATCACCAAAATGAAACCTCATGGGGAGGTTACCACATGTCAGGGTTATCGCAGAGAACCTGGGGCATAAACTTGGCAATGTGTAAAAGTTTCCTACATGGTATTGGTTTTAGGAATAGCTGAAGCTTACCACTAGGAGAAGCCACAAAATGTTATAGATGAAGGTAGAGCCTCAGATGTAGTGGAGATTCTAACACACCAAGGTTACAGATCAAACATTCAGGGAGAGAAAGACGTGTGGAGAATAGCCAGCCAGTATCTGCATCCCTATGATAAGCCTTGTTCACAGTGGGTCACAGAGCTGGAAATTTTGAGGCCTTTAGAACACAAACTGGCTTTTAACAGGATGTCTTTAAATCCTGGAGTTCAGAGCATTATTGTGAAGATTGAAAATCAACTTGTTATATACACTTACATTCACAAACATGAGCCAGAGATAATGTACAGCCCAAACTCGGTACCCCAAATAGACTAAAACTAGAATCTTTGTTTTATTTCCTCTAGTGTTTCAGCAAACAAAATAACCGATAGCATCAAGATTTATACCTTTTCAGAAATGGATGGAAATAGTCATTGCTTTTCAGAAGTAATTACCAAGGACTGCTAAACTCCCAGCTCTGAAACATCTTCAATCATGCCCAAAGCCTAAACATCATGAAAGCTCTCTAAATCAGAAAGAGAGGCTTATGAGAATTTCCCTATCCAAGAGAGGGAAAAAGAATCTTATCCTGAGGATGAGAAACAAAATGATTTTCACAAGAAGCCTACAAAATATATTCCATGCAATTATGATATGTAAAGATATTTTGAAAACTCAATTTATAGGCTTAACTTTACTAACGTAACTTTTTATGGTTCTTATTATTCATTGTTTACTTTCAGTTCTAAAAATAACTCTTTCCTTGTTCTTTATACATATGTAGTATATCTAGTCCTCGATAATCTTAGACTAAAAGATATATTTGCTTTCTATAGAGTAAAATTCTGTGGAAAAAAGAGCTATTTTACACTTTAAGTTAGATGAATAATGGGAATCTTTATCCTGTCATTTTTCTTATTGAAATGTATGGCTGGAGAGAGCTGCTCAGGGATAGTCTGTTTGGAGAAAGTTTAGTCAAAGTCAACAAAGAATGGGAAGATGGCATAAAGAACTTTGCCCTGGGCTTAGGGCTTGATTTGTCCGGTAACATACTTGTCATGCAAACCCAAGGACCTGGGTTGGATCTCTGGCATCCACATCAAAGTCAGGAGCAGGAGTGTGTACTTGTAAACTTGGGGCTGAGGAAGCAGATATACTGATTCTCAGAGCTTGTTGGCATACTAATATAGCCAAATTTCCAATTTCAGTGAGACATGCTTTGTCAAAATTAAGATGAAGAGTTTAATACCCAGTATTGGCCTCCGGCATGCATACGCATGTGAACACATTTACATATACACGTACACACATATGCACACAAGAGCTTCAATTCTTCCAAGTCATTTCCCTTTCAAAGGCCTTGGGAAAGGGAGCTCATCAAAATGTCTCTAATTACTTACAAGAAAACACCCATTTTATATACACTTGAAAAGATACTGTTATTTTTAAACTGTATGTCACTTTACTATCCATAAACTCTTTATGGGATACTTTTGTTGAGTGCCATGATTTTAGTGGCCAAACTATCTCCTCAGCCTTCATAAGTAATTTTTTTTTCTTTTTAGAAAATAAATTCTCCTTTCACAAAATATGAGCCTTAAATTTTAATTGGCTCTAAATATTAACCACTATGATAAATATGAATCTTGCTGTTATGTTTATGTTGATTACTCAGGGTTATTAATTTACTTTGTTATTATAATACAGACTACAGAATGTTCTTTTTATCTCCAAGCTTATGTGTTTTCTCTTTCATAGCCCTATTAATGACACACATTTGAAAACAATATTCTTCATACTGCATGAACAGGTAGAATTGCCACTCCAAGTTACTTTATTAAGTACTTTGCATAGACAGGTCATTTTAATTATTGTGTACTGGTTTTTAATGAGATCATATTATATACAATTTTTTAATGGTTTTAGCTGATACAGAGTTGTATCACTTTCTCCTCCTCCTTCTCCATCCCAGCCACCCCCCCCCCCCCGTGCTCATCTCCCATTTAAGCTGAGAGCCTTAAATAAGGAAGTTGTGGGGGGCCAACAAATCATCTCATGCAGGCTTTCAGTCAGCAGTCAGGCAATGCATAATGAATCACAGAAAAGCAAGAGTCTGTTCTTCCGGAAGGACCTTCAAAAAACACCCAGAGTGACTTCCTTACTGTCAGAGTGCTCCTCTGCTTATTAGCTCAAACCTGTCAGGCTTAGGAGTAAGCAGGTGGCCCCGTTCTGTGTTCAGTGTAAGAGAAAAATTATCATCTTTCAAATAAAAGCCCTTCATCCATGCAAAGGCATACTCAATCACTCTATCCTACTAGTGAAACTCGGTTTCCATTCCTTGATCTTCATTTTCTTGAACTCATTCCTCCTCTTGGAATACTTTCCCACACATTGCTGTTCACATTGGAAAAATCTCTTTTTAACTGCCAAAGGCTTATTGGACCATGACGATAAAAAAATTAACATCCACTCCAATAATTGACAAATGGTATGTAGTACTCTGTTTTATTTTACTTAATGATAACATGTCTACTTCTCTTCCTTTTGGCTGCTCGCTCTTCTGTCACCTGGTGGTTTTCAAACTGTAATCCAACATCTCCGGTTTACATTTGGTGCATTCCTATTCAAATGTGGCGAACCACAGACATGGCAAACAATAATGAAGCAGAAAGTAAATTAATAAATATTTGTAAAACTAGTTTGATTAATTTTAATTGTTTTGATAATAATATCTTTGTCCCCCCCTTTAAAATGTCCATTTTATCATTTATATTTTCTCCTCCAGGAATTTTTAAGCTACATTCCCTTGCTCTCTTGATCTTTTTACAGCTCACCACACTGAGTCATTCATAGTCTTGTATTAGCTTCATAAATTTTTACATTTGCAATTGCATCATTCAGGAAAGCACAGCTTATTCTCTTGTTTGTTCATTTTGGATATTTTTCCAGCAATTAGAGTTAAATACCAACACTATTATATTCATCTATAACATTTTTTTATTTCTAAGTATTTACAGTTAGATAAGGAATGTAGAATATCATGTTCTAAATATTTCCATCAGTTATAAAAGTGAATTGAAAATAATATTTAATTATTTTTATATCATTTGAGGAATATGGGAAATCAACTAGAAAAATAAAATTGTTAGCTGCTAGAGCTAAAAAGCGCACATGACCACAAATACAAACAAATAATAAGCATATGCACACATCCAATGATAAAGTAGATGAATAGACATAGAAGTAGTAGAAATAGATCCCAGAGAGAAAAGAAACCATTCTCTCTACATTTTCAGTATCTTCTTCTTCTGTTAGTAAACCCAGTGTCATTTCTGTACTAAGTTTACTCATGTTAATATTGACATTTCTTAGTTGTGCTTGAGTTTATCATTTTATGTCTTATTGATATTAGGAAGCATTTCTTAGAGAAATATCCAGCCCAGACAAATAAAACATCTCTTCACAATGAATGACAATGAATGTAGAGACTATTGGGCCCAAAATGAACTCAGATTAAGCAACATTTGAGGGGTTCGCCCAAATAGATATTGATGTCACCCTGTTAATGGCTCGGGGAATGTTCTAATGGAAAATGTAGAAAAAAATCTAAAAGCAAAAATTGAAAGAACTATGAAATTCTATCATCAGAAAAATTTTAGCCATCACAATCAGGAACATACAGTAGCTGTGGCTCCTTCCAATAGTCTTGCACAAGACCAGACCTGCCAGTAGACAGTTATGGACTGGACAAAAACTTACTGGACTAGACTATTGGTTATTAGTGGATTCTAGAGTGGAAAAAAATCATGGTATTTAATTGTATATTCAATAGTGGACACATCTGACTCTATTGGATAGCTGTAAACACTGGTCACATAAAGGACACAGGTCAAATGCAGTGGACCATGAAACAAAGCAAAAAGACAAGAATGTGGGAAAGGAAACTTTAGAGAAGACAGGATTGACTAAAGTAAGAGGGAGAAAAGAGAGGATGTTGGTCACAAATAAGCATATTTTATATGAATATGTATAAAATTATAAAAGAAAAAATTTAATTACTAAATAAAAGTATTTGCTATAAAAAGTTATGATTCATCTATTTATGACCTTAGGAATATAATCTTCCATTATGTACACAAAAAGCAACTGTTTCAGAATTAATGACAATTTAATTAAATTCAAAGACATATTTTTTCTTAGTGAAATTTGTTCTTTTGTAATTTTTTTTAATTTCTAATAGAATTATATCATTTCCCCATCTTTTTCTTCTCTCTAAGACTTCCCATGCATGCTGCATTGCTGTCAGTGGACTGATCTGATGCTGCTTGTATTCTAATGGTAAAGGCTGGCTTCTCAGGATGTGGTTGTACATGATGAGCAGATTTTCATGTTCACCAAGTGGTGCTATATGAAACTTGCTCCCCAATTTAATGCATCATTAAAGTCTAGAGCCTGTGAGAGAGAAAGGCATGATTTGAGAGTCAAGCGATGGGGTTTCCATTAGAGGGAAAAGAAAGAAGAAGGAGGTGGAAGAGTTTGCCATGAGAGGAAATGGACCATGAGCATGTGTTTAGAAGAAAGTGCAAGTAACTTTATAGTTGGAGAATAAATTAATATAACTCCAAACCTATCTGATCTTGGCTTACAGATTATAAATTAAATACCTACATTGTGTGTCTTTTTTATGGGCTAACTAGGATTGTAGATTCCTTCCACAATTTCTCTTTTTGAAACTCATGTTTGCTTTCTACTTGTTTCTCTCTCTCTCTCTCTCTCTCTCTCTCTCTCTCTCTCTCTCTCTCTCTCTCTCCTTATTCTTAAATTCATAAATACAGACTGTTTGGTCTATATAATGTTGTCTGTATGTACATGATCATCTCAGGCCTGACCCACTCTTATTACATAAACAATTGGAGTAAAACTCATATTACATAAACTCCTCCTGGAGGAAAACCATTTCTCCAAATCTCAACATTTTCTAGCTGCAGATAGTTTTCTTTGTAAGGTTGAGGCCAAGAGCTTTCCTGCTTTAATGTTTGAGACTGTTTCAACATCAGTGCACACTGTCATGCACTGAGGAAAACAGGTTAAACAGTTTTTACTGTGGAAAAGTTCATAATTGAGGTAATTAGCAAGCTATTTTTGCAGTATTACTCACCAAACTGTTTTTCAATCCTAAGAGAAAAATAAACACAAAAACAAGGTATCCCAAAGAAATACATATTCTGTTCCTTATTCTGAACTTACCTAGGTTTCAGCTAGACACTTTTGGACACTATAATAAATATTACGCATATAAGCTTTCTCAGGAGGTGTATAAGAATGTTTTCTCTAATAGTGTACATGTGAAAATTTTGTTTGGCAGCTGGCAGTATACCACCTTGAGATGACTAAGGCATATTCGTGGCCTTTTTGGAGACACAATTTCTCATTTTTCCTGTTTGAAATGTGAACAATGAATTAGAACTAGAATAGATTCCTTGGACCACTGTGTAACCTTGGCAGTGCTAGGCAAATGGCTACATCCCTGTCACCAATAAAGCATGGACTAGCCCTGCACTCTTATCCCACATTTTGATGACAGAACAAAAACCTAGCTGGCATAAAGACAAAAGGATATAATGCAATATATAAAGTAGATGATGTTCTCCATAAATCATTATATATATATATATATATATATATATATATATATATATATATATATATTTCAAGTTGAAGAAGGTGAATTGATTTTTCAGGTAACACCAAAGGTCCATTTTTATTTTTTTCATTACAATAATGAACCATTCATGCATACCTCATTATGGGACCTTTCTATGCTGAGCAGGTTCTGCAAGTGGTATAAAGTTTACTATTCAAGCCTGCCAAAATAGTAACTGTCTTTATTATTCTTACCCCAAACCGCCTCTTCTTATATCACATTACCACATTCCAATAAATGCTCCTTCCCTAGTACACCTGCAACAGCGTACTCTCTCAGGAGGTTGTAATGATCCTGGTTGTCAGTATGACAGGACTTAGACTCACTTTGAAGGAATATCTCTGCAGTGAGAGTCAGGACTAATTGAGAGGAAAACAGTTACCATCAATGAGTAGCATCTTCATACTGAAACCCAAATATGCGAAGATCTACAGAAACAAAAGTGTGTGGCTGCCTGGCTTTCCTTCTTTCCGAATACTATGTTATTTGCTACTGTTGCCTTTCTCCCTTGACAGCAAGGCTCCAGCATCTTCAGATGTCCAGCATGGACCCAATATTCACAACTGGACTAGGAGTTTCCAAGATTTCAGAACTAGTTTGGGGAAACTGAGGCATCCAGGTGCCTGTTCTAGCTACTACTTCCAGGTTATCTACTTTTGTAGTACACAAGTAGCTATTGTTAAATTGCTTAGCCCCTACTGCATAAGTCAATCAAATATAACTCTTCTTATAACATACACATTCTATTGGTTATGTTCCCCTGGAGAACACTTCATAGTGAAGTGGGGCTCTTAGACCATAACAGTAGAATAACAGTTGACTATATTTAATATGTTGGCAACAAAGCACAAATGTAAAATGAAAGTAATGCATGGGTTCATAAATACTAAATGCATTATTAAAAAATATTCTCTAGGGGCTAGAAAAATGGCTTAGCTTGTAAGAATATATGTTTTTCTTTTCAGAGTACCTAGCTCTCTCTATTCTCACCGTCAATGTTGGGTGACTGGCAACTGACTATAACCCCAGCTACAGAGAATCTAATCCACTCTCCCGGCATCCTTACACACTCAAGTGCACAAATTGGCAAATGCACACACAATTAAAAATAAAATAGCTTTTAAATAAATAAATAAATAAATAAATAAATAAATATTAAAGAAAAAATACTCTAGGTAGTAATCAATTCACTCACTCAACATATAAGTACCAAGCATTGCTAATGGGAAAAAGCCTCATTGGTGAACACAGTGCTGCATCACATCATTCTGTTTCTTGGCCATCAATGTAGTTTTGAGTAACTAAACGCCAAGGAGACTAGAGTTGACAAGAGATGTACAGGCTTCTTAAGGATATGAATAGTTATTCTATCAAAAGAGAAAGCATTTACAAATGAAAGCACACTTGCTGGCTATTATTAGGAAGCGGTGCTTACTCATGCAGACAACGGCAACTCAAGCATTGACAGAGTTTAACTTGGAGTCCTTGTGCTGCCTTCCCTCTCAAATGAAAACACAAATCATGCTGCAGTATTGAGGGGTTTGCCTTCCCTGCATGTCAAAGCACATTTCTCTGGTAAGCACTGTAGTCATAATTTGATATACATCTATGTCTGGTGCCACTTAATCAAGGAAAGCGTTCCCCTACCATAAAAGGCTTTGTGGATTTCACAGAGAAGCCACAATCATGTTTCTGTAATGTGAAATGGCATTTGCATTCTTCCTGAACAGGTACTGACATTTCCCCTGGAGCCATCCTGGAGCCCTTTCTCCATAAACAGTCTACCATTCCTTAAATAAAGTTAAAAGTCATGTATTTTTTATTAAAAATCAGTTCAGTAAAAAGCAGGGCTTTCTGTAGAATAAAATTATGTTAACAAAAAGATTATATTTCTTATAAAATGTTTTCAAATAAAATCACTGGGTGCTGCTTAATATATCATTCCTCTTTCCATGAGATTAATGTGTACTCAAAGAAAACTCTATCTAGTTCAAAATACTGGTTTTTACATTATAATTTTTCTTGATGATATTACCAATTAAAACTATCAGGCATTGATCTCACAGTCACTCAAAACACATCAATCATACTTCCAGCATATAATATTCTAAAGAGAAAAATATTTGTTTTCAAAAGATGTAAAAATAAAATTTCCATTATTTAAACTATGATGGTAATGTGACTGGAATATTTATTTTTCAATTTTTGATACTGGAGATAAAACTAAAAGTCAAGTCAAAACAGAGGATAACTATTTTAAAGAAGATACGCCACAAAATACATGGCTGTGTAAGATCTTTCTTCCTCTCCTCCACTCCCTCCTGTCTTCCTCTTCTCTTCCTCCTTTCCTTTTCTCTCATCTCCTCCCTTCTCTTTCTCTACATTGTCATGATCCGATCTAAGTCTTTGAACATTATATTTTAGTAGCTATTTATGGACAAACATAACTAGCAGGGTATCTGTGTGATTGCAAATGTGCATGTACTGTATGGTAATGAAAGTCAGAGAGAAAGAAAGGCAGAGAGAGTAGGAGGGAGGGAAAGACAGAGGGAGGAACAGGAGGGAAGGAAGGAGGGAGGGAGGGGAGGAGGGAAGGAGGGAAAGAGAGAAGTAGGGAAGGAGGGAAGGAGGCAGAGACAAACAGAAATAAGACAGATATTTTTTAAAAGAATTGTTAATCCCAGCATCTTCAGGACAGACCATCAAACTGGAGCTGCAAGGGGAAGTTGCTTTTGTAACTGAAGTACGCATTACAGAAGGACCATGAATTTCCTTTGCTTAGATATTGTCAGACTGGTTTTCCTCAAAGCCTCCAACTTACTCAACAGTATCTATTGCCCAGCTACATTGTGGAGATTAATCTGCTCTCATAGAAGCAAATCAACCTGAATGCAAAATTTTCCTAAAAATGTCTTTGTAACAACATCTAGATGGGCATTCAAAACCAAATATCTGGATGCTGAGGCCCAGACAAGCTGGCATATAAAATTATCCAGCACAGGCTTTAAATAGATGCAGCTGTTGATACAATACCATGGCCCAGTTCATTTCACATTTGTGTAGTCATTAACATGGCATTAATCTCTTTTTAGTGCTAAAATGAACAGAATGTTGAAATTTAAAACGGCGATGTATTAAGTTTGATTATATTAATAAAAGAGTTGGAATGGTTTAGCAGTCTGTTCCCAGTACAGATAGCTATGCTTCTTGGAATAGGCCCTGTTCATACTAAGCATCTTTATTGTGAAGATAAAACAGAGCAAGGGGTTCAATGCAAAGATGTCTGTAAGTGAGAACCTCACAGACATGATCTATATTATGTTAAATTTCAAAAAAAATGAAAAAGTAAATACTTTTATTTTGTTTTAAGCCTTATTAATTCAATATACTCACAAGATGTTTATATTTTAGTATGAGATAGAAAGGCAGAAAAAAGGAGACTAAAAACTCAATATTAGAAAAAACAAGGCTTTGAGTTTACAATCATCCTTAATACAAACGTGAAGAACCATTATGTAATTCCTATCTGTGTATATTTAATTTGCTATTAAATGAGTACACTTTTTAAGGTTGAATGGGTATAGGCGACAGGTTCATATAATCAAAAAAAAATATCATATGAAGTTTGTGGTCTTTACCTGGTTTGTCTGCCTTTACCTGGATTCTTTTCACACCCCGACACAATGAGATTTCTCACCTTGGAATATCTAGGTACTTTAACGGTATCTTGCAAAGTGAACACAGTTCATGTCAACATACAAAAATACATTATAGACTACATACAGTGAACGGTTTCACTAAGAATAACTCTTGACAGGATAAGGAAAGGATCTATACATTGACTTTAATGAAAAATACTGAGAATATTAAAAGGTCATCTTAGTGGGTTAATAGAAGCAATTATACTGAATCAGTTAGTTAAATAAAGATTCAGCTATTTGTGTATACTGGCAGCATCACCTCAAAACTAGAAGTTCTTGTTGCTGAGTAGAAAGTCCAATATCAGTTAACATTGTCTATACCTTTTTTGGATATACTGATTTAGGCCATAATCATTTGGGTCACAAATTATCCTTACAGCAATCACTTAAAGTCATGTTATTACTATAACTCAAAATGTCCCTTCAGATATATTTGAAAAGTCTATGCTGTGATATCAAGATCTTGAGGAAGAAAAGAGTTATTATGGCATACATCTCCAAGAGACTCAGCATGTCATGGTGAGGCAAAAATGGTAACAGAAACAGAAGGCAGCTCATTATCTGACATCCAATGTTAGGAATCAGAAAGAATTGAATGCTGGTACTCAGCTAGCTTTCTCCTTTAATTCAGTCTTCAACTGTGCCAGGAATCCACATTCAGAAAGCCTTTCCTCTTCAGCTCAACACATTTGGAAACACACTTTTAGACACAACCAGAGGCGTAGTTTTGGAGTGAGTATTATTGAAGTCGAGTTGTTAACTAAGATTAACCACATATTTCGTCTTATAATCATGAAAGAAGTATACAATCATTACTAGAAATGTAGATATATTTAAGATAAAATAAAATTTATTCCAAGTTGTTTAAATGGATTCAGTTCAAGTCATATCTTACTTATCTATTTGCAAATAATCAGATTGCCTTAGTTAGAGATATTCATTTGTAGACTCCTAACGTTTGGCCAACTATATAAAAATTCAGAAGAATGTGGTGTTTACAACCCTTTATTGAAATCTAATCTTGAGACATTCTTGGCCTTCTTTTAAAATTAAAAGTATTCATTGATTAGTGAAATTCAGCTAAAATTTTGGTGATTGCTATCTTCACAGGAACGTTCCCTTATTTGCTGTTGAGTTATGAAATTCTTGTTCATGTAGGATAGGAATTTTAATAGAGCAAGTAAATCCCTCTGCCTTTATTTCAAGAATATAAAAGTAGAATGGAACACGAGAGATAATACAGAGAAATTCACAGGTACACTAACCAGAGGATAGAATCTAATCAAAATACACTCAGTACTAATGAAGCTATTTCTGTCTTAGAAAGCAGTATGTAAGTCTTGTCTTTCCTTTCTATAATTCTCTCTTTTCTACTGTAGGTTGCATACTGCTATGTATTCAAATGCTATATAATACACCCCACCTGCCAGCACCTGGTTGCTGTCCAGAAGATGTTATACAAACTTTGCACATGGATGGTCTCTGACTGGATAAATAAAAGTGGCTAACAGCAAATAACTAGGGATAATAGAGATAGGCAGGGTTTCGGTGCCCAGGGTTGAGGTAACAGGCAGAAACCATAAAAAAGAGAAGGGATGACAGAGAGAGACAATAGAGTGTGCGGAGGGAGAATCAGTTAAATGACCTGATGGAGTGAAACCAGCATGGACAGAATTACTGGCAAGTTATCTTGTAGAGCAGAGATGGGTAATCTCCAGTCTAGTATAAAGAGTTTAGAGGTAATCACCCAGAAATTGTGATAAAGCTGATTTAATAAATTGAAAAAAGTCTGTCTCAATTATTGTGGGGTAGAGTTATCCGGGACATAAGAACTAACAGAGTTATAAATATCAACAGCAACAACTATAACAAAATCATTCAGCATTTGCAGTTCAGGTAGTGATAGTTTAGGCAACGGATCTTTGGAAATAAGCAATACTAAAACAAAATAATTCAAGAAAAAGTATTGTTCACAAAATTTAAGTTGTCACTGTTTTTTGGCCTGATACTCTTTGTTTCTCTGACCTATACATGCAAGCTGAAGCTATACCATAATGTTTTTGTTATAGAATTTCTTAAAGAACTTATTAAGACCATAATCATATAAACAAAACTAATAATATATAAACGTTTGCCTTTTTTATACAGTTACTGAAGACTAAAAGGTGGATAATATGAGTTTTCTCTTGAGTGGTCACAGTTTGTTCTGGTGTTTGTTTGTTTGCTTGCTTGTTTGTTTTTTGTTTGCTTTATTTATCCTTCAAGGATTCACTTGTTCCATCCATATCCTGGCAATAAAATTCTATTTCCAATAAAAGAGCAAAAAACAAACAAAACCCATAAATAAATAAATAAATAAATAAATAAATAAATAAATAAATAAATATTATCTAGAAATAATATTTCTTTCAATTCATCTACATTTTGTGTTTAAATTAACATATAATATAGCCAGTTTTCTTAAAATGAAGCAAAGATATTCTGATCACATTACTGAGCAGTAATTCATATTTAAAAATATAAAAATGACAACATTACTAATTATTAAATTAGTCATAAATTGTCATGATAAGATCACCTTAAATTTCTTTGAAATCAAGATTTTGCTACTAGGTGAAAGATATAAAAATGTAAAATGCAAGCTTGTCTAGGAATTTGTTAATTTGACTTTTACAAAGACTAAACTGAAGGACGTGAGATTAAATTGTGGATATAGATTAAGTGGAAGCAGAGAATGTTGGTAGCTTAAGCTCACTTTAATGGGAACTATCAATAGCCAGTGCAGACCACAAATTTTTTCTTTCATTTCTATGTGACACTGTTGAGGCTTGAGAATGTGTCCAAACCAAGCCCATATCTACACTGTTCTTTAGAATTTTATTTTGCAGATACTGGAAAATATTTGCTCAAGAAAACAGAAAAAGCAAGAGAGATAGATCTTAGTAAATTATGAATTCTGGAGAATGTCTAGCTTCATTGATAAAGCTAATGGCATCTGTATCTGTATCTGTGTCTGTGTCTGTGTCTGTGTCTGTGTCTGTGTCTGTGTCTGTGTCTGTGTCTGTGTCT
>JADRCG010010478.1:2761460-2777514 GCA_019844195.1 Rhabdomys dilectus
TGTCTGTGTCTGTGTCTGTGTCTGTGTCTGTGTCTGTGTCTGTGTCTATGTCTATAGATAGATTGAATGTATTGTGTGTATATGTGTGTGTCATATATATTTGATTGTTAGATGAGACTAGAAGATCAACAAGAATTTTAACTTGGCTTGGTTTGTTTCTCTTCAGTCCTATTGCCTTCCTTGTTGGTTTTGCCAAAGATTATTTATAAAACAAATTGATTTTATTCAATGACAATTTGGTAAATAGTTTACTGACAGGTAAATATCAATGTAACTCCTTCTGTAGTACTCAGTTTAAGAGGAATACCTGATTAACAATAAATAAAATTGAACAAGGAGAAATGAAGTTAAAAGTTATGTGACATATATTTGTTTTAGAAATTGTGTCTCCATTACAATTATGCAAAATAATTTAAGATATGATTGAAAAATGTAAATTTAAAGTTTGGATAATTAAAAGGGTATATAAAGTAGAAAAGGTGATAAATTACAAACATTGTAAATAAAAGGCATGAATTACTACAGTGCACAGAAATATTGAAAACACATGCATCACTTTTCTTGCTAATGATGGACTGACTGGAACCTCTAGTAATTTGCTGGATAGCAAAAAATCCCATCACTTATGACCAAAGCACAAAAAAAAACACTTCATAAAAATTCCAACATGATGTCTCATCCCCTACCTGCCCACACCAAGCCTCCCACTCTTTGGGCTCTCAAGTGTCTCAAGGGTTAGGTGAGTCTTCTCCCACTAAGGCTGGACCAGACAGTCCTCTACTATATATGTGTCAGGGGCTTTGGACCAGCTAGTGTATGCTGCCAAGTTGGTGGCTCAGTGTCTGAGAAATCTCAGGGGTTTGGGTTAGTTGAAACTGCTGGTTTCCCTATAGAGTCACCCTCTTCCTCAGCTTCTTTCAGCCTTTCCCTGATTCAACGACAGGGATCCTGACTTCAGTTCATTGGTTGGGTATAAATATCTGCATCTGTCTCAGTCAGCTGCTTGTTGAGCCTCCTGGAGGACAGCCATGGTAGGCTCCTGTCTGTAAGCCAACCATAGCAACAGTAATAGTGTCAGGCCTTTGTTTTGTCTTGTTTTGTTTTGTTTTGTTTTGTTTTGTTTTGTTTTGTTTTGTTTTATAAGCACAAGGAAAATGTTATTAGAGCTTAAAAGGTGAACATTCCAGAGTCCCAGAACAAACAAGGTACAAATCTTAACAGCTGCTTGGAAAAGGATAGAAGGGGAAAAAAAAAAAAACTCAAGTTGCTTGAGATAAGCAGAGACCACAGGACTCAGTCAGGAGGGGCAGGCTTTAGAGAAAGAGTAAGAAAATCCAACATTTCAAAAATTAAAAAAGTAAAACATACCTACTTTCCAGTTGATATCCTTATTAAACTCTTGAAAAAAATTTTAATCACATTCTATTGAAAATCCCATCATATAGTGAACGAAAACCTACTTAACCAAATATGTCAGTATTTAATGAATGTGCAGAGCATTTAGAGTTCTCATAGAATATTTACAAAATGGAAATGCATTTTATATTTATATGACCAGAAAAGTAGATGGAGAGGGGGAGGGGGACGAGCAGACATAATCTCCCAACTCAAACTATAAATTTATAATCTCAAAGATTTATCGTAGAGTTTGTCTGGCAGTTTTGTATTTGGAACAGGCAATACTTGAAGTTAACCCTTACGTCTTTCCATAGAAACACGAGACACTTGAATGCTTGCCCTTAAATTAACCCTGGGCATTGTAAAATAAAACAGTAAAAGGTAAGAACAACAATCTCAATCAACCTGACCCCCCAGAGCTCCTAGGAGCTTAACTACCAACCAAAGAGTACACATGGAAGGACCCACCACTGCAGCTGCATATTTAGAAGAGTATAACCTTGTCAGACATCAATGGGAGGGAAGGTCCTTGGTCCTATGAATGCTCAATACCCCAGTGTAGGGGAATGCTAGGGCGGTGAGGCAGGAGTGCATAGATGCCTGGGGGAACACCCTCAAGAAGCAGGGGGAGAGGGATGGAATAGGAAGGTTGAGGAGGGGAAACTTGAAAAGAGAATAAAACTTGAAATGTAAATGAATAGAATATCCAATAAAACATTTTTTAAAAGGTAAATTATTTAAAAGTAAGGAGGGGTAAGAAAGGTGAAGGGAAGGAAAGAAACTGGAATATAGGCTGTGGAAAGCGAAGGAAGGGACCAAAGGAAGAAAGAAGGAAAGATGGAGAAAGAGAAGATGAGATGGAAGAATGGAAGGAAAAAAGGAAGGAAGGCAGGAAGGCAGGCAGGAAGGAAAGACATTTCAATAAAACATGTGCGAAAATAGCAACTTCTATATAACACTTGCCATTCTCAGTATAGAGATGTAGGCTTTCCCATAAGGGAAGAGTAGAAGAGAGGGAGGTGTGACTAAAACAAAACATAGCAAAAGTGACAGTTGGAGGCTATTTGCTTTCACAATTACTATCAGTGACTAGCAGTTCTTTCTTGAAGAAGAGCTATGTGGACTATCAATAGGATCAAGTAATGAAACGTAATGTATCCAGTTAGGACAAATATGCTATTGCAATATGACATGAATCTTAGAAACATCTTATTAGCTTATATAGATTGGCAACATGATAGTAATTATGCATCTTCAAAACAGAAAAAAAGCAAATCCAGACAGGCTAAGACTGAGGATGTATACCTAAGTCACTGAGAAGAGTTTAGGGGTTTCCTGGCATAATGATATTCAACTTATTGGCTGGCTGCATAAAATATTAAAGTCTTTGCTTTCCATAACTTAATTCAACACCTCAGATTCTGCTATGTACATGTCTATATACAGACTACTTGCTGAGAGAGAGGGAGAAAAATGAGTGATATTTTATGTCCCATAAGTACAGAAAAAAAAAGTAAGGTAAGAGGAGGTAGAGAGAAATTCCTGGGACTCAAATATAAAGATTTCAAAAAGAAAGAAGACAATGTGTAGATGTATAAATGAATGAAGATCACTTCCAAATACTAAAGTATGTTATGAGTTATGTGATTGAAGATTAAAAAAAAACCAAAATTTTTAAAAATATTGATGCTTTATATATTATTCTTTCAGTGAGTATAATAAAATAAATAAAATAACATTCCAAAACTTTCAAAGATTCAAGCAACACAAATATTCTCTGACTAAAATGAAATAAATTTATACAGTCATTAGTAATGGGTTTAAAGAAAAAAATGTTCCTATACTAGTGCCTAAAAATGATATTTTATTATATTTCCCTTTCTTAGTGAGAGTCAAGGTTTCCTACCTTGAACCCTCCTTGTTACTTATCGTCCTTGGGTCTGTGGATTGTAGCATGGTTATCCTGTATTTTATGACTACTATCCACTTATAAGTGAGTACATACTATATTTGTCTTTCTGGGTCTGTGTTACCTCTCTCGGGATGATCTTTTCTAGTTCTATCCACTTGCCTGCAAAGTTCTTGATGTCGTTGTTTTTAATAGCTAAATAATATTAAATGTACCAAATCTTCTTCATCCATGTTTTACCTGAGGGACATCTGAGTTGTTTCCATTTTCTAGCCATTAAAAATAAAACTATTATGAACATATTTGAGTACATATCCCTATGGTATTATGGGGTATCTTTTGGGTATTTGCCCAGGAGTGATATTGCTGGGTCTTGACGTAGAAATATTCCCACTTTTCTAAGAAATTGCCAGACTGATTTCCAAACTGATTGTACAAGTTTGCACTCCCATCAGCAATGAATAAGTGTTTGCCTTGCTCTACATCTTTGCAAGCATGTGCTATATCTTGAGTTTTTTATCTTAGCCATTATGATGGATGCAAGATGTAACTGTAGAGATGCTTTGATTTGCATTCCCCTGATGACTACCAATGCTGAACATGTCTTTAAGCGCTTCTTAGCCATTTGAGATTCCTCTGTTGAGAATTCTGTTTGGCTCCGCATGCCATTTTTTAATTGGGTTATTTGGTTTGTTGATATCTAGTTTCTTAAGTTGATTATATATTTTGGATGTCAGCCCTCTGCCAGATATGGATTTGGTAAAAAGAAAATATTTTCCCATTTTATAGGCTGCAGTGTCCTTTTGACCTTGTTCTTTGCCTTAGAGGGGCTTTTCAGTTTCAAGAGGACCAATTTATACTTGTTGATCTCATGCCTGAGCTATTGGTGTTCTCTTCAGGAAGTTGTCTCTTGTATCAGGGATATTTCTCCACTTAGTCTTCTATCAGATTTAATGTATCTGGTTTGATGGACTGGGCAGAGGAAGGGATGGGAACAGGAAGGATGGGGTGGGGGAAATAGGGTGGGAGAAAGTACTAGGAGAGACAACTGAATTTGGTGGGCAACTGTAGGATGAGCTAGAAACCTAGTGCAATGCAAACTCCCAGGATTCTATGAGGGTGACCTTAGCTAAGACACCTAACAATGAGAAATTGTATCCAGGCAAGAGTTCCAAAGATGAGGACACAAACCCAGCCAGAAAAATTTTAGACCCATAATTTGTCCCGCCTACAAGTTGTGAAGGGGCAAAATATGGATCAGAATTTGAGGGAAGGGGGAACCACTTATGGGCCTCACTTGACACCTATGCTATTAAAGGGAACCCACTCTTGACAGTATTAATGATACTCTGCTACACTTGCTGTCAGGAGCCTAGCATAACTGTAATCAGAGATCTTTACCCAGAAACTGATGAAAATAATTCAGAAGAATCCATTGCCTGACATTAGTCAGAGCTTGAGAAATCCTGTGGAAGAGGGGGATGAAGGAGAGTAAAAGCCAGAAGGATCAAGGATACCACAGGAAAACCTATAGGATAAATTAACCTGGGTCCATAGGGGCTCACAGATACTGAACTGCCAACCAGAGAGCATGCATGGGACAGACTTAGGTCTTTTGCACATATGTTTTGCTTTTGCTTTTCGATGCACCTAAAATAGGAGCAGGTGTTGTCTCTAACTATACTACCTTCCTTTCTACTAACTGGGATGTCTTGTCTAGCCTCAATAGAAGAAGAGGTACCTAGACTTACTGCAATTTGATTTTGCCATGGCTGGTATGCCACTGGAGACCTCTTTTCTGAGGAGAAGGGGAAGAGGGATGGGTGGAGAAGGGAGGGGAGAGTGAGAGACTGGGAAGAAAGAAGGGAAAAGAAGCTGTGATCCGGATGTAAAGTAAATAAATAACTTAATGTAAAATGATATTTTTGGCAAATGGGTAAACTAAAATGCAAGTAAAATATATGAAAATGTGTAGGCAATGAAAGTCAAAATTGAAGTTGCCAATTTCCTAGGACACACACCATGGCTAAGCAAAATGTGAGAGGCTGAGGCTTTGTAAAAGGTTTTTGTTTCTACCTAGAATTTTTTTTTAATTTGTTTTCTATTTCCTTCCACCCTTTCAGCTTTTTCTCAAATTAACTTTTCATCAAAATATAATAAAATAAAAACAAACACCATTCTCCTTCAAAATTAAATATGCATTTTACTCCAGCAGATATTCATAGGAAATGTAAACGAAATGTTTTAAGTTACATTCAGGCTTGAAGTTTGATCACCAGTACTCAATAAAATTATCTAGCACTTGTTCAGAAACCACAGGCACTTAGAGGTGAAGGCAGAAAAATCAAAATTTTAGGGCACTTTATACTTGGTGTCAGTTGATGCAAGCCTTGTTTAGAAGAGACCCCCATCTCAAAAAAGTGAAATATATTATAAAATAAAATAATAAAATAAAATAAAATGTTAAAATCTCAGTGTTCAACAATATTTGATTAGAAAAGCACAAAATATATTCCTACATCTTTATGAATGTGTGTTTGTGTGTGTGTGTGTGTGTGTGTGTGTGTGTGTATTATACATCCCAATTTAATTGAGATTTCAGAATGTGATCATTTCAGTGAGAAGTGTCCACATCATCTGAGACATTTGACCACATGGTCCCCAGTTGGTGGCACTGCTTGATGAGGTTTAGAGGATATGGCCTTGTTGCAAGAAGTATGTTTCTATGAGTGGGACTGTGATCAGGAAGACTAAAGAGCCTCTGTACTTACAGTCTATGCTCTCTACTGAAGAAATGGAAGAAGTGGTGTTAGCTCTTGGCATCAAGCTCCAGCCATGAAGCATCAGCTCCTTGCCAAGCTTTCCTACCATACTGGGCATTGTCTGTCTGAAACAGCAAACCCAGATAAACATTTTCTTTTATAATTTACCTTGATCATAAGCTTATTGCAAGAACACAAAATTAAGTAATAGATGGGGCTAAATTGAAACTCAATATAGCATTTTTACTCACAAATGGCATTTAATAAACATTTAAATCTCAATTCATGTTGTTTGAAATATTATTGTACACTTTATTCATATAGACATTATTTCCTTCTCAGAGAATCACATATGTAGTTTTAAGGCACACAGCTGTAATTTTGATTTCACCCTTTGTATGGTATGAAACTGTTTATGAACTTGAGAACTCAATAATAGCATAGAGCAATGATACAAGTGAAATTTCAGTTCAACATCAGCATTTCTTAATTAGTCACTTTGGAAAGCCTTAATATTTTGGGTGACAGCAACTGACATAACCTTGTCTCATTGGCTCTATGGGAACAATACCATCAGTAGCAATTAAGACTGCTAAAACATTGATGAGCATATCTCAGTTCACTTAGCCCTCTTTTTTTGCTCTTGCCTCCGTTATCTCCTGATAATAAACTAATAACTGTTAATGCTATTTTCCATTCCTTTTAATAGTAGAAACTCGGGTCAAATCAGGTTGAATTTTCTCAAGTGCTTTGATAATTAGTAGAATGGTTCTGATGTGTACATGAAATCCAGCAGTATGAAATTTAATACAAGACAACCCGCCAGAAAAAGAAATGGTGGCAGACGTCCAGAAAGAACTAAAATCACTGAATGGTTGTTAATAAGGTTTTACTCAGGGACAATTCTTCTCTTTCATTTCCTTTCTGTGTTAGCAACTCTAAAAACAGATAACCCTAATGAATTATGGAATCAAGCAAGATAAAATAATATAAATGAACATATCAAAATTTCCATTAAATGATACAATCCTGAAGACTTGTCTAAAACACCCTATTATGTAAACAATAGATAGTAAGAAGCACAGAAATAATGACAATAAATGCCTCCCAGTGTGGAATGAATTACAGTGACACACTAGTTATTTAGTAATCCAGCTTTAGTTTAGGCATGCAATTCACACACACAGCAAGTGTAGAGCAAGGCAGGGAAAAAGCACTAGTGCTTGTTACTTGTGAGAAGCCATTTTTATATAAGAAATGGTAGTTCATTATCTCATTTCATACAAAGAAATCACCTAAATCAAAGTTAGTTATAGAACTCGAAAAGAACTAATATTTGCTACAGTGTTAATTCTGATAGGTATTCCCAATAGCCACATGATAGTGTTGTATTAAGGAGTTTTCTCCTTACAAAGGAGAAAAGACAAGTCTTACAAACCCAATGTGGTACCTCAACTAATATGCACCAGAATAGGAAAAATTCTAAATTTTCAACTAAGAAATCTGTAGCATAAAATTAAAATGTTTAATTCCATAGAGCTACAGAACAAAAATTTAAAAACAATTATGCCCTGTTCATTATCTGTACGAAGGTACGTATCTCCACAAAAATAAAAAAATAAAAAACTTATGCTAGTTACATCTTGCTTTTCAGCTTTAGGTTGCTTACTCAACTAGATGCTGATACATTGTTTAACATCTAAGAAACACTCATCAACCTCAAAGCAATCAGTTAATCTCTTATTACCACTAAGAATTTCAGGTTTCGATACATCTATATCTCAATTCACTGATCTTAGAAAACTTAGTTGACTGCTTTGAACTTTAGTTTCCTCATATCCTGATTGATCAAAATCACCTCTATTTGAGGGTGCTATTTTGATAATTAAATAAGGTAGCCCACATAAAAGTCCATGCAGAGTGCCCTCTCATAACCCTACAATAAACAGAAACTGCTATTAATGTAATTATCGTTAGCACTATCATTACTATAATTATTATTGTTACTACGTCTGTCCTGAAACCCTCTTTATTGCCTTCTGGAGTTTCATCTGTTATACACTAGAACTCCTTCTATACTTCTGAAATGTGAGTGCGTTGTAGTTACAGCATGCAACGTCAATAATCTAGATGATACACAGCTTCTGTGTTATAAACATGAGGAACTCTCACTTTTTAGTACTCATAAAATATGTAATATTAGAATTCATAAAATTAGACATCATTCAAACCTGTACATGGTTAAAAAAAACCTCAATTGAAATTATTGTAAACATAGAATACAGTCATATAAAACAGCAAAGTGTGAGAGGCTTCTATCAAGATGTTTGCTAAGTTTATAAATGAAGTAACTTGTTAAGGACTGTATCATGTGCCCCTTTTCAAGCTGAGCAAGGTCCTAAAGTCTTATCATCTTATAAGTTAGGTTGACCAGCTTGTTAGTTACTCAGAGAAAGAGTTCTTTCTTCTTAGGTTTTAGGAGAGAATACCTTATTAACCCCCAGGTATAGATTCTGTTTCCTTTTACCTAAAAGGATTATCTACATTTAGAGACACATAGTGAGATTATTCTAGTCTGTTATGTACTTATCGAAGCATGTGTTGCTTTTAATTACATGCTGAAATTAAGATATTCTCTGTCAGAAATGTATTATTCAAGACATTAGACCAAGACATGATTTACTGCTCAATAGCTTTGAAACTTTATACAAATCATTGGCTCATGACATATCATGTGTTTAATAGGAGCACATTCCTAATCTTTTCTATTCCATTCTTATGATCACTCTGACTGCTTTTCACAGTGATTTTTAATAAATAAGTAAATAAATAAATAACCCCAAGATTAAGATTCAAGCCCAAGGAATTTACTAGAAAGATGTAGAATTCAATTTAAGGATGGTGGAGAAACAAAATGAGAAAGGGCTGGAAGCGAGTAAACTGTGATCATCTAAAATTATTGACAGGGAAAATGATGAAAAATGACATAAACACAAGTGTTGAGATTCTTCCATACGCAATCAAAGTGATAGAGTCCTGGAATAACTATGACAATTTGTCACATGCTTAGGGTTAAAGTGATACAGCAGAAATCCAAACCTTAGCTGTGGGTTGAAATTGCAGCTAGAAAGAGTTTCAATAAAGGCCAAAGACACAAAGAATTGAAGCACCTCAAAGAGCTAGCATTTATGCATCAGCTTTACAACCTCCAAAACAATGCATTAACACTGCAACCGAAATGAATAACTCAGTGGAATGCTTTCACTCCTAAATGTCACCTTGTTACTTTATGGATAACAAAATACATTTTTAATTTGATATCCCTGCCTGCTTTTTTTATTCATTCTATAAAGATACATATTTCCATTCTGCAGAGAACCGGACACTTGCCAAATTGTAAAGAAAAAAAAAAGAATAAAAGAAAAACCTGGGGACTGGAATAAGGGGATGAAAGTGTGATTTTCAAACTTATCTTCCCTTGGTTTTATTTCATTTTTTAATTAACAGTAGACAAGTGAGAGCTTTCTCATAAACATGTGATTTAAATAGCACACGTTTCACTTCTCTTTGACTTGATGATTACAGAGGAAAGGTTGAAATTCTCTCTATGAAAATGCCTAAAATACACTACAATGAGTAGTGCTGTTTGCTCTTGACACATTCACATAAATCATAGGAGCACATCAGTTCTAAACTATATTTGTAGCATTCTATTATTTGTCCACAATTTCAATTAAAAAAGGTTGTCTCACAGCCACAAAAAGTTGAAGTAATTGCAAGTGCAAATATACCTAGAGTCTCCCAAGTTCTTATCATGTAGAACTAACAGTTCTTTAAGTAAGGCATTCAAGTTCTGAGTGTCTGATGTGTAGCTTTTGACACCTACCAATTTGTTTCATAGACATCACATTTCAATGGACAAATTTATATGGAAAAAATAGCACTTAAAGACATAGTGAAAAGAAAAGACACATCTCAGATTACCACACCCCTCATTAACTAACTCCCTCTCCACACTGATTTAAAGAGATGGAAACACCATGCTGTTCTACTCCTGCTAATTGTAATTTTCAAACATCTATCATGATATCTCAAAGTGGGTTACAATACTCAGATGGTGGTGCTCCCCGAATGAAAATACAATCAAAACCATTTTAAACATAAACTTTTAATTCAGGAGTAGCTTTGCATTTACAGAAAAGTTACGAATGCACGGAGTTTCTACTATGGCACGTGACATTCCCCGTTTCTAACATGGTACATAGTATGGCACATTTTTCATAAGCAAGGTGAGGGCAATAAAACAATAGGGATTGTATAACACATGCTTATTTGGATATCTTTGTCTCCACTTCGTGTGTGTGTGTGTGTGCGTGTGTGCATGTGTTTGTGTATGTGTGTGTGGTTTCTCAGGATCCAATGAAAATGACTGTGAGATCTGTCTAGTTTTTATGTTTCATTAGCCTCTGGGCAAAAGAAATTTCATAGACTTACCCTGATTTCTTTTCATGAGTGTGAAAAGTTTGAAGAGTGTTACTCAGGTCTCCTGTGAAATAGTCTTCAGTTTGAGCTTCTCTGAAGTAAGGGGAAAATATCTATCAGCTTGGAGAAGAAAAATCATGTAACCTGATTACCTTGAGGCTTTGTCTGCAGGTTTCTTCTCTGCAAAGCCTTTAGTTAGGTTTAATGGGCACTGCATTCTTCTGAAGCATAATGCTAAGCTAAGCCTTTTACTTACAGAATAAAAAGTTATGTTTCCTCAGTGGAGGCAGACCTGTAAGAATATATCACATATCTATAGTAATTACCATGTACTTTTCTTTTCCTTTTTAAAATTGCCAGTCATTGTCTCCCTCTCCTACAGTTCCTCATCATTTTCCTACTCCACCCTGTCTAAGAGAAGATGTCCCCCCTCACCCCCAATCAGACCTCCCCACTCCCGCTTCAAGTCTCTTGAGGGTAAGGCTCATCTTCTCCTACTGAGGCCAGACCAGACAGTCCTCTACTGTATATGTGTTGGGGACCTCGGACCAGCTCCTGCATGCTGCCTGGTTGGTGACTCAGTGTCAGAGATCTCAGGGGTCCAGGTTAGTTGAGACTGCTGGTTTCACTCTCCTCTTTAGCTTCTTTTTCAATGATCAGTAGCAATGGAGTGTTCAAAAGTCATTGATCAAACTTCAATACATCTGATATATAAAGTTATGTATATTGTAGAATACTTCCCAGGAAACTAAATTTTTTCAGTTTCAAAATAGTTAACTTACATTTCATGGATCTAGATCCATTGATTTCCATATAGCAAACAGTAATAAATTTGATCAAACAAAAAATAATCAGTACCCACAATTTGTTTTGAACAAATGTCCAAGTCAAGCATGATCCAAGAATACAATCAACTTGATTTATTTGGTGTTTTGTAAATTGCTCTGAAATTATTTACTATTATACAAACTTGAGGATAGATGTTGCTTCTTTTGCTGTAAATAATTTCCATTTGACTAGTTTTAATTTTAACAAAATCGGTATGTGTGTGTGTGTGTGTGTGTGTGTGTGTGTGTGTGTGTATGCACCCATGTGTATGCTTGCCTGTCTGTCTGTCTGTCTGCCTGTCTGCCTGTCTGCCTGTCTGCCTGTCTATCTGTCTGCCTTCACAAGCTCGCATGTGCACACACATTGCTCTAGGGCATATATGGAGGTTGAAAGATGATAAGCTTGAATTGGTTCTTTCCTTCCAGCATGTGATCCTGTGAATAATCCTCAGGTTGTAAGGTTAAGCCATCTGGTACGCTCCGTGTGACTATTTTTATGTATGAAATAAATAGCTATGCAATTTTTCTATCATAAAGTCATGAAAGTATTGTGCTTAAAATGACTTGTGCACAGATCACTGTCCACGATTTAGAATACTACAAACATCAAATATTATTTTAATGTTCAGACAGATATTTTCCAAGTATATACACTTGCAACATTTTACTAATGAAAGACATCCCTAAAATTTATTATTTTCTTTGTTCTATGACACATATATGTACGTGGTTTATTTACATGTCCACAGGTAAATATATTTGTTCAAATGTTTATTTTAAGTCTTGCTGCTGCTGTGAGTATTGAAGAATTTTTCTTAACATATAATGGTAAACATACATAAATATATGCAACTTAATAGCAGTTTGGTAACCCTCCAAACTTCTTACCCACAGTCTCATATTTCCATCAAATAAATAATGCCTGAATGTAACACACACACACACACACACACACACACACATATATATACACAATTCTATGTTTTCATGCTTGTTTGTAATTAGATGATTCTTGTTATGATTTTCATAATTGCTAACAAAATCAACTCTTCTTCCATGCAGTGCTAACAATTAAATATCTTATTTGATACATTTTTTTTCTATTGAAATCACAATGAGTACTTGAAATACGTTTTCTAACAACCCATTTCTTGTGTATGTGGGTGTGCTTCTGTGTTCGTATGTGTGGGCACACATGTGCATGTGGAGGTCAGAAATCAATGCTGGATGTTTACCCCGTTAATCTTCATCTCATTCATGTTTAACAAAAGCAGTCTCAATAAAGCTGGAGGTTCCTGATTCTGCTATGCTGCTTTCCCCGTGTGACCAAATCTGCCTGTCTCTGCTGCACGCTGGTGAGATTACTGGTGTATACCACTGAGTTGAACTATTTTGTGTGAGTGTCAGTGAAGTGAGTTCAGTCCTGCATCTTTGCCACTGCTAGCACTGAAATCAGAGAGATAGCTCCAAGACCCTCAACCTCTGAAAATTTCCTTTGCTGGTCTTTTTGCACATTAGAAATGTACAATTTATAAATATAACTTATAATTTTATTGTATTACAGGTGATAACAGTATCCAGATGATAATTGCTATAAAATAGCACAAATTTCTTTTTTGTACTTGGTTTTATTTAAATAGTTTTATTGAATTTTTTAAAAAATTCACGCTATAGGTTTATATTTGTTATTTTATGACATAATGGCACATATCACAAATGATTCAATTATTGAGTTTCATATATCTCAAAGTCATAGTTTATTATATTATAATAATTTGGCTCCATTGACTTTTTCTAATCTTACTATTCTATCTCAGTTTTCACAAATTTAGCAATTTCCTAAATGTTGTTTTCTTTTGTAAGAAATGAGAATATGAGTTGCATTAAAACTTTAGGCTAATTTCTTAATGGCTACACTGAATTTATGCATGACTTGATATTACATGATTGAATTTTTTTAAGTAAAGGCATTATGTGCTTTTCAACTGATTTAAGAATTTTTCTTATTATTGCACTTATTTGTATATATGTACTACTTAATTATATTTAAACATATTTTATAATTTTATTTATACTTTAAAATTAACTTTTGAATCAGATACTATTGATGCACAATAAACCTATAGGTTTTATAACTGTGTCTAATATTTTGAAAATCTTACTTTAATATTTCTCGCTTTAGCCTGTCGTATTTTTTTTACTGATCATTTTTCAACCAAAATTAAGATTTCATCTTTTGCTTATATTTTTTGATTTTATCTTTTTCATATTGCCTTTCGTCTGAATCATGGAATTCTCATTATTGAATAATAGTGATGAGAACAACTTGTTGACTTCCTTAGATTTAATTTAAATTGCTTCTTACATTGTTTTATTAGTATATGAAAGAACTTTAATCTACCAAATACAAATAGAAGAAGTGAATATCAGAATTTCACAGTTATATTTAAGGTATAATTTAATATTAATTAGTACTAATAGTTTGATGACTTTTTACTTCAAAATTAATTTACAATGGAATCTTTTTTTATTGAATGCAAGTAAAAAAATGAAAACTCACTTGGAGATACCATATTATCTTTATGCCAACAGGTCAGTCTTGACAATGTTTTATTTGGATTTATATATCTATAAAGTATTAAAAAAAGACAGATGTTTGTTAGATTTACTGTATAACTGGTTGCTTCATTTAAGTTTGCTTGTGTGATTTTCCCTATGTTTGTACTTTTAATGTTGATTTGTTGCATTTTGATATTAGGGATATTAGCCTTTGATAATAAGTTAAATAGCTTGCCAACCTCTTCTACATTTGGACAGTGTTTTTGCAGCTTATAAACGATCTGTGCCTACTGCAGCTCAGACACTGAGCGTCTGGAGAATTCTGAATCTGGTGTCCAATCTCGGCATGAGCTCAAGCTTTTCTTCAAACTTCAGTGTTATGAATTCTATTTAAATTTCCATAAACTTTAATATCATATATTGTTTAAAATAAAAAAATATGTTAGAATTATTGCTTCAATTCTAATGAACTTTGCTTGTTTATGTTTCTGTACAAACTAGTTGGTTTTATTGTGACATTTTCCTAGATCAATGTAATTTACTAGGATTGTGTTTACCCTTAATAACATACCATTTTCTGTTTTAAAACCCTCAAACTTAAATTCACATTGTGGAGCATCAAACTTGAAGTTAGACAATGTTTGATATTAAAAATGTTGGAGGCGGAGTGGTAAAAAAAGAAAATTCATGGAATGATAATTTAGCACTGTTAAGACACAGAATATCTTAATAGCCCATAGCATCATTTCATATCAGGCAAGAAAAAGTAACCCTGTTGACAAGTTGAATAAACTGTAGGTAGAAATAACTAAGTAAATAAATAAAGTTGCCTTTAGTTCATTCTAGCTTACATTATAAAGCAATCCCACCAGCTAGAAATATTATTAAAATCTGGAGGATACATCTGCTAGCACATTGAAGAAAACCTGTGTATGCTAAAGTGAAGAATATTTATCTACACATAGCTGGTTCATTTCCTATTTCAGAACAGTGGCATTGCTTTACCATCTTATCATTATTAAAGTAATTTTTCTAAAACAAAGGAAACTTCCAAAAATTAATACAAATCCCGAAAGGTAATGAAAGTTATTTTTTAAATGAGAGCCTTGAATGCTACAGATAATTGCTGTTTTCACTCTGAGCTCAATTTAATTTTGCTTTAAACAACTTATAAAATATAGCAATGCTCTTCATTAAATTTCAACTTCTAAGAGTGTGACCATTTTTATAATGGATTCCAAGCACTACTTGGCACACATGTTTTACAAAGAGAAAGGAGGAAAGGAAGGGGGAGAGGGTAGGGATGACGGGACAGGAGGAAAGAAGAGGAGAACGGATGGAAGGAGAACAGAAGAAAGGGAAAGAGAACAGAGAGGAGAGGAGAGAAGAGGGGAGGGAAGAGGAAGAGAGGTGAGAAGAAAGGAGGGGAGGCAAGGGTAGGAGAAGAGGGGAGTTCACTATATCCAAATGTCTAAAGTATTGTGTCCTCATCATATAACCCCAAAAACTGTCATCATTCCAAATACTCTTCTCTGACTGAACAGAGTAAGAACTCAAAATTCTGCTGTCTCAATTTTATTCTTCACGCTTCTTGATAAAGAAGATCTCTTATTCTCTTTTTGAGCATAAGTAAGAACCATAAATAATTTAGTAAAATTCTTCATAGAGAAAACTTAGTTTGTGCAGAGACATTGCGACATGATCATACAGAGTGAAGATGGAACCCTCAGAAAAATTTCCCTTTAGAAATCTAGATAATGTCAACATAAGGCAGGGTTGTGTTCTGAGAAATACTCATAGATTGTCCTCCCATTCTAGAACATTTCAAACAGGAACACAAAAGCACCGTATTACAATTTATCTTTCCTCCTTTTCACTAAATTTTCATGAGTCTAAATTAAAGGGGAAGAATGATTGCCTTTACATTCCAGACACAGTGTTTTGTCTGTAATGTTACTGTGGAATAAAAATGGGAAATATCGTTAGGTTATTTTTTATTTCTTCCTTTTTATTAATCTTGTTTCCAGAGTAAGTTCACAGCATTAATGATGCCAATCAAAATCCAATAGAAATAATAATAATAATAATAATAATAATAATAATAATAATAATAATAA
>JADRCG010010478.1:2780544-2810322 GCA_019844195.1 Rhabdomys dilectus
TGTGTGTGTGTGTGTGTGTGTGTGTGTGTGTGTGTGTGTGTGTGTGTATGATCATTTAATCAGAGTGTCTGAATTTCAAATAATTCAAAAAATGAAAAATAAATTCTTTTGAGAACAACAGTCCATTATTATCTAAATTCTGCTAGGATTTTAACAATTCTACAGCTGGGAATTTGCCAAAAATGCCCTAAAATGCTTAGACTAAATCTAGTACTAATTGCCAAAGTACAGAAAATAAAATCTCATGTTAGGTGAGATGGAAAATGGCATGTACTCAGTAGTCAAGCACTTGCTTGTCACAAGTAGAGTTCTAAATTCAATCTTTAATGATGAAATTGTCTTAAGTGAGGAAAAACTGGGAGATGGGAAATTGCCCCAGCTACTTTAGTGTCAACTTGACATAAACTAAGAGTTATTTGGGAAGAGGTACTCTCCATTGAGAAGACACCTTCATAAGATTTTCCTGTAGGCAAATCTACAGTACTTTTAGTTTTAATTTACTAAGTACATTAGTGTTTATTTTGGGATGTCCCAGCCCATTGTGAGTTGGTGCTACCCCTGAGCATTTGGGGTATTATAGGCAAGCGACTGAACAAGCCAAAAAGGGCAAGGCAGTAAGGGGCACTCCTCCAAGGCTTCTGCATCAGTTCTTGTCTCTATGCTCTTGCTTGATATCCTTCCTCGACTTCCCTCAAATAAGCCCTTTCTTCTCCAACTTGATTTTGGTTGTGTCTTATCACTGCAATAGAAACCCTGGCTAGCAAAAACACAAAAATTTCCATCATAATACTTACTATTGAGAGTGTTAAGTAGAGGGTTGACTGTATGAACACAAAGATTATTACTGTCTCTGCACTTTATTGCTAAGTTGCTAGATTACAATCAGCCTTATTAATCCATTCATCTCCAAATCTAATTATTTTTAGAAAATATCCCAGCAGTTTCCAGTTGCTTCTTGCAAATGTTTGTATCATGAAGTAATGGGGTACTTTTTCTTGCAAGTTCATTACTTCCATAAAGCATTCTCAGTTGAAAAAGAATGACAAGAATTAAGTTGAATTATGTCTAATAAGGCAAAAAAGTTAGACAGAAATTATTTATGTGGTTGAAATTTGCATGATATAATTATCTATATTGCTTGATTTCCTTAATTTACAATGGAGCTATGTCCTGACTCACAATAATTTGAAAATATCCTAATTTAAGAAAGCATTTAGTACCCTTCACATTGAACACCACAGCTCACCCACATCTACATTTACTCAGGATGCTTACAGTGTCATTAAAAACATGCATATTTTATGACAAATGCTGCATTGATATAGAATGTAATGCATGTGATGATTAATAATGATTAATATCCATTCAGTGCATGCTAAAGTATGGTCTTCTCAGAACGCATATCATTTTGCACCAGTTTAAACATGAAAAACAATGTCCAGTGATGGTAAACTAGAGATAATCTCTACTTCATTGGAAATATCAAATACTGTGCAAAAACACTTACACATTTCAACCACAAAAACCACTAAGCAAATAACAGGAGAGGATGGCCTGCTTAAGGTAGGGAATCATTATTAGCACAAATAAGTTGTCACAAAAATATGTCAGTTGTATTTTGCTTCACAATGAAACATGCAGATATTCAGAGCCTCCAAACTACCATGTATGTGGCTCACAGATCTGTGGCATCGGAATTTACACAAGCACATTGGGGACCCTATGTTCTCATGCTTGAGAACTCTCCACACATTTATAGCTAGCTGGGTTTTCCTTTCTTTCTTATATGCTGTCTTTTGATGACTGTATCTGGAATCTTGCATATATAGCGAACTCCAGCCGAGACTTTGTTCTGGTATCTGATAACACTGTGGTTCCAGCTTAGCTGACAAACAGGAAGGATGCATAAGTACAAAAAAGCAAGTAGCATCTGGTTTCATGAGTTCTTACTTGAGATTTTCCTAATTAATAATTACCAACACACTGTCTTGACAAAAGAATGATATCTCAAACTAGACCGGATATAAACAGTGATAAAACAGACTCATTAAAGACGTAGTATTTCAAATTTCATGCTACAAAATGAAATTATGTTGGTATAGAAATTGTTTGTCCACTTTTCCAAATCACTTACAGAAGAATAGCTTACATTCTTTAGGCTGTCACACTCAGGCTGTTCTTGTTTTTGTTGTTTTTAATTGAAAACAGATTCTTTTCTCCTACAATATATTCTGATTATGTTGAAACCTTTGACCCACTTTGACTTGAGTTTTGTGCAGAGTGATAAATATGGATCTATTTGCAATTTTGTATATACAGACCTTCAGTTTTACCAGCACAATTTGTCGAATATGCTTTCTTTTTTCAGTGTGATTTATGGATACTTTATAAAAAAAAAAATCAAGTGTTCATAGGTATTTGGGTTTATGTCTTGGTTTTTAATTTGATATCATTGATAAATGTTTCTGTTTTTATGCCAAAACCGTGAGATTTTTGTTACTGTGGCTCTAGAGAACAACTAGAATTCAAGAATGGTAATAAATCTTAACAGTTCGTTTTCACTGTTGCTATTTTCTTTCTTTTGTTTATTTGTTTTATTTTTTTTATTGTTCAGAATTGTTTTGAGCCATCCTATTCTTGGTTTTGGATTTTGTTTTTCCATATGAAGTGGAGAATTGTCCTCTCAAAGTCTGTAAATAATTGTTTTGGAATTTAGAAGGTGATTGCATTGACTCTATAGACTGCCTTTCTTAGGATGTCTCTTTTTATTACACTAACTGTGTCAGATCCATGAACATGGTAGATCTTTTTATCTGGCACCTTCTTCGAATTTTTTCTTCAAAGAATTGAAGTTTTTATCATAGAAGTTTTTCAGTTGCTTAGGTAGAGTTACCCCAAAATATTTTATGTCTTCTGAGGCTATTGTGAAAGATGTTGCTTTCCTGAATTCTTTCTCCATTCATTTGTTGTTTGTATTGAGGAAGGATACAAATTTATTTGCTTGTTTAGTTAATCTTGTATCCAGCCCCTAGACAGAAAATACGAGTTAGCTGTAAGAGTGGAAAACGTTTGGTGGAAATTTTAGGATCACTGTATGTATATCTTACCATCTGCAAACAACAATACTTTAGTTTCTTCATTTCTAAGTTGTATTCTCTTGAATTACTTTAGTTGTCTTACTGCCCTAGATAGAACTTCAAGTAATATATTGAATAGAAATTGAAAGTAGGCAAACTTGTCTTGTTCCTAATTTTAGTGGAATTGCTTTGAGTTTCTATTTTATTTGATGTTCACTATAGGTTTGCTATATATTTCCTTTATCACTTTTAGATAGGTGCCTTGTATCTCTAATTACTCCAAGACTTTGAGAGGAAAAAATGGTTATTGTAGAAAGGACTTTAATGCATCTAATGAGATGACCATGTGTGTATGTTTCTTATTCCTTTCAGTTTGTTTATACAAAGTATTACATTTACTGATTTTTGAATATTGAACCATCCCTCCATCTTTGAGAGGAAGGCTATGGTAGATAATCTTTTTAATGTGTTCTTTGATTTGGTGTGCAAGTGTTTTATTTAATATTTTTACATCTTATTTTTTTGGGGGGTTGGCTGAATTTTGATAATTGCCTGTATTTCACTGGAGATTATAGATCTATTTAAATTGCTTATCTGATTTTGACATAACTTTGGTAAGTGGTACGTACCTACTGAGAAAATTACCCATTTCTATTAGATTTTCCAATTTGGTGGAATGCAGGGGTATTTGTTTGTTTTTCTTTTAATATTTTTATTATCTTTTAATATTCATTATATTTTTTTATTTTCTTTTTAATTTTCATCCATATTGCATCTTCCCCTCCCTAATTTCTTCCCAATCTTTCCCTCTCACTTCCACTTCCTTCCATCCTCCAGTTTCGCCTTTCTCCTCAAAAAAGGGGAGGCTCCCATAGATATCAACCTGCTTTTGCATCAAGTTGCAGTAAGACTAGGTACATCAGCTTCTATTCTGGCTAGGTAAGGCATCTCAATTGAGGGAACAGGATCCAGAGACAAAAAACAGACTCAGATCTAATCCCTGCTCCAGCTGTTAGGAGTTCCACATGAAGATCAAGCTGCACTGATGTCACATGTGTGCCAAGGGCCTAGGTCAGTCCCATGCATCCTTTTGGTTTGGCGATTCAGTGTTGGTGGGTCTCTGTGGGCCCAGGTTATTTATTTCTGTAGGTTTTCTTGTGTCCCGTTTCTATCTGGCTCCTTCAATGCTTCTTCCTCCTCTTCTTTAGGATTCCCTATGTTCCTCATAATGTTGAGCAGTGGGTCTCTTCATCTGTTTCCATCAGTTGCTGGATGAATCCTCAGATGACAGTTATATTGGGTGCCTTTTTATAAGTATAGTAGTATATTATTAATAGTGTCAGGGGTGGAATCTCTCTCATGGCATGGGTTTTAGTACAATGGATTTCTGGTGGGATTCTGCTCATGACATGGGTCTTGGCATTTTTCTTCTTAACACTGTTTTTCATTGTGTCTCTAAGTTTGGGTATGTTGTGTATTCATTTTCATTGAATATGAGAAAGTCTTTAGTACTTCCTATATTTCTATTGCACCCATTTTTCATTTAGTAGAGAGCAGTTTAGTTTCCATGAATTTGTAATCTTTATATTGTTTCTATAGTAGTTGATATCCAGCTTTAATTCTTGGTGATCTGATGACATGTTGAGTAAGTATATAATAGATATATTTGATTCATAATGTCCGTTAGTGCCAACATTTGTCTATTTAGTTTTTTGTCTGGATGATGTGTCCATTGGTAAGAATGGGCTATTGAAGGCTCCCACTATCAGTGTATGAGGTTTAACACAAGAAAAAAGGTGTAGTAGTTCTTCTTTTACAAACACGGATGCTCTTGTGCTTGAGGCGTAGATGTTAAGAAATGAAATTTTATCTTGGTGGAATTTGCCTTTAAGAAGTATGTACTGTTGTTCCACATCTTTTAAAATTAATTATCATGTGAAGTCTATTTTGTTAGATAGTAGAATAGTTATGCTGGCTTGTTTCTCAAGCATCATTTGCTTTAAATATTCTTTTCCATCATTTGACCTTACTGTCTATCTTTGATGTTGAAGTATGTTTATTAGGGGCAGAAGAAGGATGAGTTCTCTTTTGGCATCCATTCTGTTAGTCTTTATATTGGGAAATTGAGACCGCTGTTACTATGAATATCAAGGATTGTTGATTTCTGTTATGTGGGTGGTGGTGGTTGTGTGTGTGTGTGTGTGTGTGTGTGTGTGTGTGTGTGTGTGTGTATGTTTGTACTTTCCTTCTTTTAGTATTCTGGTGTGGGAATATTTATTTTCTGTGTTTTCATGTGTAGAGTTAACCACCATAAATTGCAGTTTTCTTTCTTGTATGTTTTATAAAACTGGTTTTACATATAAATGTTGTTTATTTTTGATATTATTATTGAATATCCTATTTTTTCCACCTATGGTAATTGAAACTTTGTGATGGTATCTATACTACCATTGAGTTTATCTGAGACATTTCATTTTGGCTTTCAACTCCTCATTGAGAATTCAGGTGTAATACTAATAGGTCTGCCATTGTATGCTACTTGGTCTCTTTCCTCTTACAGCTTTAACATTCTTGATGTTCTCTGTGTTTAGTGTTTGCTGATTATGAGACAATGAGAATTTCTTTTTCTTTTTTTGGATTTAATTTATATAAAATATATTATATATTATTATAATATATAATATACCATACATTATATACCATATATCATATATTCTAAATTGTATGTCATATGTCATATATCATATTATACATTATGTATTATAGTAATTATATAGTAATTATATAGTAATTTTACTGTAATTATATGGTAACTATATGGTAATTATATGGTAATTATATACTATATACCACATAATATATGGAATATTAATCATGTCATATATTATATCATATACCAGACATCATATATCATATATTATATATCTCTTTAATCTTCTTTTTACAGTCCACTCTTTATCCTCCTTCACTCCAGGTCCATGTTCCTACATTTCTTTATCCCATTACACATCCTCCATCTCCAAAAGGATGGATCCCCTGGTCTAATCCATTTGGTGTTTTGTATATTTCTTGAACCTTAGGCATCTTTTTTAAGTTATAAAAATTATCTTGGGAATACTTTCTGGGCTACTGAGCTGGGATTCTTCTTCTTCCTCTATTTCTATTATTCTTAGGTATGGTCTTTTCATAGTATGCCAGGTTTCCTAGATGTTTTATGTCAGAAACTTCTTAGTTTTAACATATATTTTGACTGACAGACACACACATACAAATACATATATATCTTTCATAATATCTTTAATGTCTGTGATTTTTCTCTTCCATCTCTTATAGTCTATTGGTAAGTCTTGCCTCTGTGGTTCCTGCATGAAACCCTAAACTTTTCTTTTCTAGAATTCCCTTGGTTTATGTTTTTGATGTTGTTTCTATTTCCATTTTCAAGTCTTGAGCAGTTTTATTTTTCTCAACTGTTGATTTGTTTGTGGTGGTGGTGGTGTTAGTGTGATTGGTTGGTTTTAGCTTTAGCTTTCTTTAAGGAAATTTTTATTTCCTCCATTAGTTTATTTATGTTTCTCTGCAGTTCTATAAGACTTTTATTGATTTCCTCTTTAAGTACCTCTATCATCTTCATATCTTTCTCTTAAGATCTTTTTTCTTAACGCACATATATAGCAAATGTGCAACTGGGTCTTCATGTGAGTCCCAATCAATGGAGTGGGTCTATCCAAAAAGATTATGCCTGTACATGAGGTATGTTCTTCTTGGTGAACTGCCTTGTCTGGCCTTAGTTGGAAAGAATGCTCCTAGCCTCACAGAGACTTGATATGACAGGGTGTAGGGATACCCAGAGGGGGCTCCCACCTGCTCAAAGAAGGGGAAGAGGGATGGCAGAAAGGCTTGTGAAAGAAGGTGCGTGGGGGGGGACAGTGAGTGGGATGTGAAGTGAATAAGTAAAAATAATAATAATAAATACATTTTTAAAATTTTTTTTTCTTGTGCTTCAGCTATGTTAGAATACTCAGGATCTATGCGAGGATAGCTGGATCTAGTAAGACATATTTCCCTGGCAATTTTTGATTTGTTTCTATGCTGGCCGCTAGGCTTCTGAGTTTGGGGTGATTATAGATCTAGGTGCTGATATCTTGGTTTGTCCTTGTTGGGTAGGTCCTTTGTTTCTTGGTTTGTTTTTTTTGTCTCTATATATTTTAGTGAGTGTGATGGCTATATGTTGCTTGTTTTACTAATCTGCTCCCTGTTCAGAGGGAATGCCTGATAGTGTTGGAGTCTGGATGCAGTGATGAGTTGAGGGAGGGAGTTTGGGATGGGATGGCCTATGGGGTCCACAGGAGCTGTAGAGAAGCAGGGAATGGAGACTGAATCAGGTGTTCGGTTGTACCCTTAGTAATGAGACTGAGGCATTGAATCTCTGGGGACAGAGAGAGCAAAGAAGGTCTGCAGACAGTCTACCTAGTTTTTTGTTAGTTATAGTTAGAGTATTAAATATATCCTCATCCAAAGCAGCCAGAATTTCTTACTTACAAATAGAAAAAGATGTTTCTAAGTGGCTATATAACTTCAAAAGTAGAACAAATCTTTAATGTACTGTTATGTATTTACCAGGTTCTTAAGCTCTAGGTTATAATTCCACAGGAGATCATGTAACTAAATGTGGTAAAGGTAGGAGTAACAATAATTTGATGACAGGAAACATTCTTTGAATGGACAATGACAAATAATTAATTTAAAATCTAGGATGCAATGAACCAAGGTGTTTAGGACAAAACTTACCCATTCTATAAGAAGTGAATTTTGTATTTTTGATTCTGATTGCACATGTGTACTTAGTTGACTTACACATGTCTTAGTTAACTTACTGCTAGCGTTGAGTGAATGGGCTCCATGAGCTGAATTTAAACACACATGACGTTGGAACAGTAAAGTATTGAGAGGGTAGCAGAGGAAATGTTAGGGAAGGGAATGGGGATTGGATTTGATCAAAAGACATTATGTGCATGTACAGTATTCTCAAGCAACAAAACTGGGTAAGGAAAGAACGACGAAAAAGAAAAAAGGACACCAGATCAGCAGTAAGCTAACCTACAAATATCTCCATTCAATATTAAATGGGAATTATGAAAGACAAGAAAAGAGTTCTGGGTAGGAGTGTATAGCCTGCATGTGGTCTTGTATATTGATGCTGTAGTTAACCCCACTTCTTGCTGTGTGAAGGACATAAATGAACTTTCTATTTTTTTTATTCTCTCCAGGACTATAGCCTCAGAACAGATACCTACCTTGATGAATACTGCATCCATTCTGAGTCAATGATTTTCTCCATTGTCTATCTGAATCTTTAGGCCAAATTTCACAGAATCATTGAATGAACCTTGTTCTGTGTTCAGTTTGTGAAGCACACTATTTTGGGTAAAATTGTTCTTTCTTTGTCTCTAAAAGTTCAAGTTCACCAATCACTAACTCAGCAAGAGTCTATTAAAAATGGTCTCTTGATACTCTCTGTCCAGACAAAGTTTTCTTGGCAACTTCTCTTGACATTATCTACCCAGACAAAGGTTTCCTGGCAACTGGGAGTATTATTCAGACTTTCTGAGACTCCCTCTTCATTATAAGTTGTAATTTTGACCTTCCATTTGGACTCAATATTACTAGAAATAAAGTATTCTTCCATTTTGGGGCTAGTGGATTCAGAATGAATTCTGAAAAGTCCTCCCTTCTTTTCCCAAGAAAACTTGGTATTTTAGTTCACTACGGAAACTGGATTTTTCCCAACATCACCCATGTCTTAGGATATTTGCTCTCCAGCCATCTGTGCTTTCTATTTTAGAAATCAGAAAGGTTGTCCAGTCAATACTGTGGAAACCTGGAGTTTAATTCTCTTCCAATTTATACATTTTACAGCATTTTGGGAAACAAAGTCACAAGCCAGCAGAGACAATGGTTGATGTACATTCGATATCTGTACCCATCCAGAGGACTCCTTATTCCCACCCTCCCGTTCCTTCCTCTAAGATTAAAAGAACATTCAGCCCCTCCACATAGCTTCAAGTGTATCCTCTCTTATCATTCCATAGGTCAGCAGGCCAGGAAATCTGCCAGTAGACCCTGGCCTGAATTGATGCCGTCTGACAGGTTGGCTTTCACAGAAACAGGCAAAATGGCTCCAGACATATGTGCTTTATTTGCAAAAGGATTAGCCCACAACTCCCAGAATCATCAATAATATTTTAAATAAACTTTTGCAAAATTTAATTTTAGAGAATACAATAATATTTGCTTAGAAATCTATATAAATATTTTCAATACATCAGAAAAATGACCAAGACTTTTATAACTACTTCAAAAAGTGTTTTTTTCCTTTTTTATAAATAATTTATCTTCAAATATGACGGCATTTCCTTCACTGTTTCTCCCAAAGACATAGACGTCACACTGATCATCTCCATGTTTGATTAAAAACTGGGCAGAGGAACGTCCTTGAGACATCAAATCTTGGGTGTCAAATGGCCATGACAAATTTGAAGGGGCCGAATAAAAAATCAATACAATAATGCTCATTGGATATCTGTAACATTTGAAATATTGGACAAGAGAGATGTCTTAGAGGTTAAGAGCACTGACTGTTCTTTCAGAGGTCTTGAGTTCTGTTCCCAGTAACTACATGGTGACTCACAACCATCTGCAATGGGAACTTATTTTCTCTCTGATGTGTCTGAAGACTGTGGCATTATATTCAAATATATAAAATAAATCTTTTTAAAAATGAAATATTGTATTTAGTGCAAAGAATTATTTGTGCTTGACTCTCTATATCATGTTATGATATAGGGTCTTATCTATACCAGAAAGGCCATGATCCTCTTTCTTTTGTCTCCTCAGTACTGAGTACTTTTTTCATCTTTCCAGAGCAGGGCAGGAGGCTTATCCTTAATGACAGTAATCTCCATAACAATTACAGTCTCCCTTTCAGCATAAACATTGCTAGTAATCTTAAGCTTCCCAGTGATGATTTCCTCTTCAGAATTTAGTACACTTTTCCATTTTTCTGACCTGCTTATTATTCTTTTTCACCGTAGGCCTGCATAAAAGTAAGTAGTAATAACCATGCCATGGAGTCAAATTCATGCTTTCTTGGAGTTTTTCCTACTAAAGAAGTTATTCTGCTACTTTTTAATTAAGCCTCAATCAAGTTTGTAAGACATTATAGGTGAATGCATTCAAATTCTTTGCCAAAGTATCACGCAAATGTCCTCCAGACCATTGATAGAGTCCACTACTAATAGAGTCCTTTGTTCCAACTCTGATTTCTTGATACTTCATTAGCCAGGCCATCCACATAGCTCTCCAAACTACCATCTTCCAGGCTCTCCCAAGCATGATCCTTTAAGCTGTGCTTGCAAATTTCACCCTTTTGTAGTCCAAATGCCCAGTCTTCCACGTTTCTCCCCTAATATACATTGTCAGTTTAAAAACAACAACAACACTATTTCTAGACTAATATACATTGTTTCTCCCTTAATATACATTGTCAGTTTAAAAACAACAACAACAACAACAACACTATTTCTAGACTAATTTTTAATTAGTTGTTTTTATGTTGCTGATATAAAATACTATAACCAATAGCAACCCAAGAAAGAATGAAAGATTCAGGCATATAGTTACCAAGGGAAAATCCCTAATGGTAGGGAAATCATGGCATAATAACAAGCATAGGAAGCTGGATGTCCATATTTTATTCATATGGGGCAAAAAGTAGGAGATCGGGAAGAGGGATGAGGGGATAGATGCTTTACAAGAGGGATGAGGGGATAGATGCTTTACACTAGTCCCCCAATAACACATTTCCTCCACCAAGACTGTACTTAAAGCTTCATGACTCTACCCTTAGGACTCTATTGGTAGAGTATGGTTTCAAATACGAGATCCTATGGGTCAAATGTGCCATTCAAGCCCCACTGGCTAAGTACTCTCTGGTCTATATTAATGCCAAAATAAACAAACATAATTGACCTTCTTAAGCTGTATTATAGAAACTACTATCTAATGATAGCAAAATGATTCATAGTATAGTTTTCTATATCTACTCTCTTCGCCTCAGTATTTCTGGTATGTTAACTTGATAAATCATCCTTCAGTTATTTTCATAGTGAACCTTAGCACTTCAGCTGCTAAGACAACAATATCCTCTCCAATTTTGACAATGAAAATGATTCCCATTCATCGCCCATATATATCGCTGCTTTTCAACCTTCCTAACATTGTGACCCTTCAATACAGTTTCTCCTGTTGTGGTGACTTCTCAACCATAAGATTATTTCATTGTTACTTCATAAGTATAACATTTTCCAATGGTATGAATCCTAGTATAAATCCGATAGGTTGGGTATCTAATATGAGACATCCAAACGAGTTGTGACCAACAAGTTGAGAACCACTATAGAAAATACTGTTTCTGGCATTAATCCAATGGTCCATATCTGCACATTCACCAGTTTTTATGAGTACACTTTTAGCAGAGCTGAGTGCTTACCTGTTAAGATAGAACCGTATTAATGGAGCGTGGTTCAAGTGTCAAAAGAGGAATATTACTTTGTTGCTGTTTTACTGAGCTTATGCAAAGAAAACAATTCTCTGAAGCCACTTATTTATAATTTGAAATGTTTAAACACTCTATAAAGAAAAGCAATGTCATGTGACAGACTGTAACTATTTAGGTTATTACCAAATATCAGACAGCAGGCAAAAAGATTATACAAAGGAGCCTCTATGTCAAGATTTTATATACTTAAGAGGAAAAGACACTAACCTGTCAATTTAACTAACAAGCATTTCAATTTCTATCATACACAATACTTTTTAGTAATACACAATACTCTGTAGTAATACCTTCTACTAAAATCATGTATCTCAGAAGTCTTATGCTTTAACTGTGGGCTTAGCAGAAGATTTGCAGAAAAATAATGCTCAAGTTGAGGATTGAAAAGGTTTAATTAGATGTACATCAGAGAAAATAGTGTCTACAAGAATAAATAATACACAAGACAATCCTAAGGTGAATGGGAGTATGTAGATTTGCAGGACATCCTAAAACCAGGGTGGTTTAAATAATTAAGAACTAAAGGATAGAACATCATGAATTTGAGATGATGCCAGAAAATGTGAGAGGAGGTTCAGAATGAATATTACAAACCAAAAATCAACAAAGGATTTTAAAGTGGATGTATGTGCCCAGATTTTGACCTTAAAGACTTGCAAAGTTTTTATGAATAAGTACAAAATATGAGCAAACACATTTCTATTCTCTAAAATCACACTTCCTGTGAACATGTATTTTCTGGAAATACCATGTAAACTGTAGCCTAAATTTGGTTAAGTTAATAGTCTTGAAAATAAGCTATTTTATAAAAAGTTTATTTCTTTAACAAAAAAAAATATTTTTCTCATTTTTCAAGCCTTCACTCCTATTTTTCATGTAATTACTAACCTTGTGAGGGCTTTAATGTCAATATTGGCCTCTAGTAACAGTTTGGGATTAGACAATTAGTACTAAAAGCAACTATAGTATTTAAAAAATATAAACATCTGTTTTCTTAAATTATGATTATGCATACATCAGAACATATTTGGTTTTTATCTATGAAATTTCATTTGTATGTTTTTTCTATTCATATATAGAAGGAAACAAATTATTGCTTAGCAATACTAGAAAGTACTCATGGGATTTCCATTTTTACTGCTCTTAACATAATTAGAAAAGCAAAATTTTACATTGAGTGTATGCTCCATTTATTTTCATTCAATGTTATGATTCAATTAAAAATGGCTTAAAAATATTCAAGAATGTTTTCTAAAATATTGACTATGCACAGACACTATTACTTCTTGTTCTCTGAACAATGCAGTATATTAGTTACTTGCATAGCTATTACATATTGACTGTACAGTTGATTGCTAAAGTAACATACAGAAGATATAATATGTGTAAGAAGTTATAGCCTTTTAAAATAGTAATTATAGTGTTTGACAGCTATAGAGATATAACATTAATTAAGAGTACTAGGTGCTCTTGCAGACAAGCTAAGATCAGGTCCCAATACCCATATCCACTGGCTCATAATTTCCTATAACTCCAACTTCTGTGGATTCAACACCCACTTTTGGCCACCAACCCACTAGTACACATAACACACACAAACACACAGTATTTAAACCTTTAAATTTATGTATGCCATTTATTGTTCGATACTAGAGCATCAGCAGATTCTAGTACTTGAATGGTCTTGAAGTCATTCTTCTAATGACACTAAGTGATAACCTTATACAATAAAAGATATATGTGTATGTACTAGTATGTTTTGGGAATTAATGTCCTCTAACCGGCCTTCTGATGAACCTGTGTTTGACAGGATTGTATTACTGAGATGGAGTGGATCTTCTGAGAGGTGGAGCCTAGTAGATTTTTATGTCACAGAAGTAATGCTATCAAAGGTGATGACAAGGCTCTATTTCTTCTCATATTATTCTCTTTCTGTCCCCTAGATGAGTAGCTTTGTTATGACATTTGCTACTGGTATGATATGCCATCTCACCAAAAACCTATAAGGCCAATGAGTAAGGAACTGAAACCTGTACAAGCTGGAGCTAAAATGCACCTTTTCTCTTGTAAGTTAAGTTCATTGTCTTGGATGTTCATTGTTTACCCATATATCTATTCATACATTCTGACACACATTCATATTTATATGTGTATTCATATAAATAAAAAGTTATACATATATCATACAAAAATTATATATTTTGTTTTTGTATAAGTGGAATCTTACTGACGTTTTTAAAATGGTTACATCATACCCACCTCTTACTCTTTGATTAAATATTTATAATTCCTTTCTGATTCAGAATACAAAACCAAACCAAATGAAAACTAAGAAATACTATGACAACAATCAATGGAAGAGGCTGTTCTACCCTAAACAAAAATCTCGATTTTCTTTTACACATACTAGTGTCAGAGAATGTACATTAAATCTAATTCAAAATTTATGATTCTAATAATATGATTCTAATAATTTTAAGAAATCAAAATTTCTTAAAAGAAAATACAGTTTTTCACATTATTCTATTATGTAACTAAAGAATATCATGTGTTATCTAACTTGAATACCATCATTTAAATTTGTATTATTTGTTAACTTTCAATTGTATAATCTAGTATACTCAGCTATATCCTCTGAAGAATCTTAACATAATGGCAAATTAATTTTAGTTTCTAAAATTTATGACAGTATCATTTTGTGAGAATTCTGCTGAAATGTACTCTCTTAGCACAATTCCATTAGAAATTAAAAATTGATTTTTCTTTTTAAGTATGTGCATTTTACTTATAGCCATCATTATCAATGGATATCCAAAAATAATTTATCATGAGGTTACAATAAGAGAGTCGGAAATATTTCTTTTTAAATTTCTATGTTAACAGTACCAACATTCATGCTTTTAACCAAGTAACTTCAAACAGGTTTTCTTGAAATAGTCGACAAGTGAAACACTGCTGGAACAGGGGAGACTAGCAGACTACACTGAATCCATTCTGAGTTTTTAGGTTATATTCAATTTTGAGATCTGTGGCTCCCACCTAAATATGAATTTTATTGCTAATTCAATAATTCCATATTACATAACATCATAACTTCAGCCCAACACCATAGCCTGTTGCTTTTCTCACACATAGGCGGAGGCTGTTTTCTGCTCCTCATCACATCCTACACGCTATATCCAAATGCTGAATTTGTCTTCAATCTTTGCCTCTCCTTCCAGTTCACATCACTCACAGAGACCACAGGAATCTCATCGTGATAAGGCCTACTGATCATCTCTATGCCCCTCAGCCAAGCACACAAATCCTTTCATCATCCAGGCTCAGCGTCTTTCTTCATCTGCTTTCATCTCAAAATCCTCTGTGTTCTTATAATTCTTCATAAAGGTAAGACATTCAGCACAAGATTTCACAACACTGTACCTATAGCAGTCCTCTATCAGATGCGAGCTTGTTTGTCTGGATGAGTCTTTGATATGCTGTTCATGTATGTACATCTTTACAAATGTCTTTGATCTGTACTCTCATAAATTAATCCCTTACTACTCTGATTTTTTTCTTTTCCTGAAATGTAATTACATTTTTGGATTACTTTGTTTACTTGTCTAAAATCTAATCTCTTTGAGGTGAGGAGCATTATTTTATTAAAAAGCCGACATTTTGAATCAGCTGTATTTAATGTAGGGGTCATGCTGATAAAAGCATTTGAAACAGTGATGCACTGAAATTTCACTCTGAAAGTGCAACATATCTAAATTTCATTAGTAAGATCTCTTACGTTTAATTATATGGAATAGAATTTTGCTTTCCATTAAGTAGTAGATTTTATAAAGAAAATAATATGTAAAAGGAAATAATCATATAAACATATTTTAATATGTTTATTAAATATGTCAGATTTAGTATCTAATCTTCTGTGGCATAGTCCTACTGTCTTTTACCACTTTTTGAAAATTACTTTCTGTGAGCTCCTTCCTCTCTTCCCTGTACTTTATTTCAACATACCATAGCCATATGACCTAAGGTTATTTTGTTTTGGTATTTGTCTTAGTTAGTGTTTCATTGCTGCAAAGAATCACCTTGACCATAGCTACTCTTAAAAAAGATAACATTTAATTGGGGCTGGCTTAAAGTTCAGAGGTTTAGTCTACTATCATCATGGTGGGAAGCATGGCAATATGCAGGCAGGCATGGTGCTGGAGGAGGTGAGAATTCTGCAACTTCACCTGCAGCTAGAAAAAATAAACTGTGTGCCACTCTGCTCATAAATTGAGCATGTAAGTACTCAAAGGACACCCTCACAGTGACATTCTTCCTCTGACATGGCCATACATAGTCCAACAAGGCCTTACCTCCTAGTTCTGCTATTCCCTATCTGGGAAGAATTCAAACACATGAATTTTTGGAGGCCATAACTATTCAAACCACCAAAGTATTATACACATTACTTAGGAAGAGAATTATTTCAGCTTTCTTTATATGATAGGGTAGCCATGAATATTGGCTTACTAAGCGAATGAATTTTCTTTTAGTTTAATTTATCCCAAATACAGAATGAGAAACAACATAGCTTGAAGAAGCTATGGGTAGATAGATACACGAGCTTGTCACATATACGTATAAACACATCAAAAGTTGATACAGTTATAAATAAAAGTATACTTATAAAGCCTGGACTATTACTTATCAGTGTTTACTAATGCTGGCTATTCCTCTTGTTTGCTTTGTGATATTTGACTGGGCTCTTTGGTTCACTAAAACCCCACAAAATTCTGTTTCAAGAATATGCATGTTGTCTTCACACGATTAAAAAGTTGATAACTCAAACCAGGGTAACTAAGATACAATCCGGAACTGGTGAATACTATATCATACAAATAAACAAATAACTGGGCTGACAAAAGAAGAACAGACAGGGGACAGAAACTACCCAGTGTATTATCAAGCAGGTCATGCTTATGACTAGCAGAAGCTTCCTGTTACAGGAACATGCTTCACAACATGCCAAACAATGAGAAAGTGTGAGCATTTGAAAAGACACCTCATTCCAGTCATTAATCAGAGCTGTTTTAAGAATTTTCATTTGTCCAGGATTTCCAGCCTGCCACATAGAGGAGGAGGTTGAGAAAAATAAACCTCTACATGCAAAGAAAATGTATCATGGAAGCTACAAAGAAGATTTATTACACAGTAGATATTAAGGAATTAGAATCATGTGTAATGTGTTATACATATCCTAGTATATACTTCTTCTACCTACATATCTTTTCATAGAAATTGGTACCTATCTACTCTCCGTCTAAACAAAATAATAAATTCAAAGTATCAATCAAAATATAAAGTTTAATTAATTTTAGACTCATCTTCACCTTTAACTTATCTCCAATGTGATTTTACTTATACAAAATACCTGTCTTAAGTTGAATCCCACATATGCCACTTTGACCATGAAGAAGCTACGAAGGTGTGGGTTGTGAAAATGTTCTTTACACTGAGAAAATTTAGGCCAGATACTTTAATGAGTTCTCAATTCAGGAACTGACTCAAAAGCTCCAGGCCAAGAAGACAATTTCCACAGAAAGTATGGAGGGAAGTTAATGAAGCAAAACAGGTAATTGCTATAATGAAGATGGGAAATTCAGAGACTCCATACTCCCTAATGTGAATGAACACACAATGCTGCACCATGTTACTTAATTAATATTTATTTCACATTAAGAAAAATGATGAAGAGCATTATGATACATTTATAAAAACTATATTTTCGTCACGTTTTTAACACCTTATAACTTGACCAAGAAACTTGGCATTATTAACTGTTAACTATCTTTAAGTGTATATTGATTAGAACGTTATAAAGTCAATAGTGAAAATTAGGAATAGATCCATTCATTTTAGAAAACAAGTTATATTTAAGCTCTGCAAAATAGTTGCCGGGAATTTTAGGAAAATCAGTTTAGAACATAATTTTCTTTTTTAATATAGCTACTTAATATTATGACTATGGGCTTCCATAACATGTTTACAATTTAAGCATTATATTTATAGTTACTGGTAAATTGATAAATGCATTATAAACACACAAATTATATAATTTACACATAATATGTTACAGTGTTACGATTGATTTATTCTCATCTATATAGAATAGCAAGATACATTTAAGGCCACTAGTGTTATTCAAAGTAATTTTAAAGCTTAAGAGGCTTCACTTCCCTTATATTCTGTTTATTTAAATTATGTTCCCATCTGATTCCCAAATCCAAAACACCCTTTAAGCATTGTGGCACATCTAGATTTGGAAAAATGTATTTTATAAATGTCCATATGATTCTAGAATGCCAGGTGTGAAACATAATTTAGGTTCATGATTAATTCTACTATCGTGAGGAGGAATCTAACACATTTGTCACAGTGACTTAGAACTCTTGCAAAGCATACAGGAAAAAATAACAAAGATAAAGGGAGTTTATTTATACAATTAATAAAATTGATAAGTACACAGCTATTGACAAAAAATAAGTTTTCATAAACTAAAAACAGAAGTAATGTCATACAATAATTTTTAGCCAATATCTTTGAAATTTTCTATAAAAATAAATTCTCACAGAAGCAATTGAAATTCTATGCTACAAAACTTTTAATTTTTTTGATCATATCTCTTTAAATACATAAAGTTTTTTCCTCTGGATATAGCACCTCTGAGTTGAGTATTCTTTACCAGCTTTTTTAAAAATTTCTTATGAGTGAGCAAAATATTAAAAAGATTAAAAGACAATTTCAAGAAACAGTTGAGTTATTTTTGATTTCAAGTAGCTCATATATAACAGAAAAAAATCTTTCTTTTGATAGAATAAACTCAAGGAAACTAAAACAAAACTCTTTAAAAGACTAGTATCATAACTCTCTCATCATCACCCTCTTTGATGAACAATGATATTTCTTTCAGAGAAAATAAAATGGGAAGTTAACAAATCAGCCAATGATTTAATAAACACAAGCAGTAAAATGAAAAGTAGAAGCTCTTAAGTTCAATAAATGTGGTAACCTATTTGAATGGCTCTGAATAAATACTCCCTGACTATTTATGTTCCGTTACTCCACCTTCTTCTGTAAAGGAAGGGACTGTAGAGTAATAAAGAATTTGAATAAATGATTATAGGCAGAATATGTCCTGCAAATTTTCAAAATATTATCTCAGTCCAAGCCTAGAAAGTAGGATCCAGTCTACAGAGAGTGAGCTGAAACAAGAACAGAAAGTGCCAAAAAGATGCAAATGACATGGTAGCTATGAGGAGGTAATCACCAGACTGGAAGTTTAGAATGATGACTGGTGTTCTCTGTTGAGGGGAGGCTGACTTACATTTATGACTATAACAGTAAAAAGGCATATACACAGAGGTGATGGAATATTTCTTAGGAAAGGTGGTCAGAGAATGGGTCGAGGTAATAAGTAAATGCACTGATCTTGGTAATGAAAAAAGCTTCTTTTAAATCAGAAGAAGAGTCACAAATGTGACAGATGTGTCAGACTGGAAGGAAAACTTCACAAATGTGTTAGAAAAATAAATATCAGTGTGAAGTTGGATTTTGATTATTAATTAATAAACAGGTTAAAAAACAAATGAAGCTCTTTCTTTGTGGATATATAATGTATACAAAATTCTCTCCCTCTTCCTCCCTCCCTCCCTCCTTTCCTTCCATCTTTCCTCCATCTCTCCATCCCTATCTCACTCCTCTTTCTGTTTTTCTATATCAAAACAATTTTCCATTCCAAGCAGTGAATACTAATGTTTGTACTTTTATTCCAATATTTCATGATTTTTTAATAAAAAAATAAAACACCTATAGCTTGTTAAAGAAATGAATGAAATTGGTCATGATCATGATGGCTTGAAAACTGAACTTTCATTGAAAACGACACTCAGTACACTGCATGGGTCAACTGTCCATGAGAGCAGTTGGTCGGGACCTCTTTTTTTCTCTTAGGAAGCTAAAGCTCTGAAAATGAATCTATTTGCACACAGCAGTTTCAGTCAATGCTTGAGAATAGTGTTGTACTTTTATATAGTAAGAGATCTTACTGCTGGTAGCCTAGAATAACAAAGAGGAATGCACCTTTAATCAAACTCTGCCTTAACAAGAGGTATCAGATGAATAGGTGAAAGCTTCAAAGAAGACACCAGATCACTTTGTAGTTTAGAGCATGGCTTATCATGAAGGTTCCTGTAGGGTCTGCGGAAGATGCACCTAAATTATAGCTTGAGTATTGCCAACTTTCAATTCCACAAATTAATGTCAATCTGAATGCATATCTTAAAAGGAAAATGCATCTGGTTAAAAGGGGAGAGGTGCCTGTTTATTTTGGTATCCTACATTGCCCTATGTCTATAATCATGAAAATGAAATGTGTTCCAAATTTATAATAAGAAAACCACAAGACAAGCTGTAAACTACTAATATGCCTGAAAATTGGAGCTAAGAAAAATGAGATGCGTTACACACTAAACCAAAGAATTGAGCAGCAAAATAAATAATGATAGTAACAGAAAACAATTCACTCATGATAACTGGAATCCACAAATCCTTATTGATATCAACAAAAATGAAAAGCTTCAAGATAAAATATAGCATTTCCTTATAGTTGAAAGGCAGTGGAATTTTTCTGGAAAGAATGATAGGAATAACTTAAACATTTGACATGAACAGAGTTGATTTATGTGAGAATCATCAGCTGGTTGATGCCTACATTGGACAGTAAAGATTTGAGAAATAGTATATTTGGCCTAGTTTGCAGGATATTTTCTATAATATTCTTATAAGTTATAAATAATAAAATGTCCTTCTGGTCAACAAAGGTGGCACTCACTGAAATGGTCAGGCAATTGATGTTGCCATAACCTCTAGAGAACGACTGTGACACTCAGATGTTAAAAGAGCATAATTTATGTTGATGACCTTCTGTTTGGCATTGAGAAAAATGCCAAAGAGCTAAGTTTTTACTTACACATGAAGACCATGAAAAAGGTAGGCATCTTTCGTCTACATTACAGAAGACAGCAGTAGCATGGCAAACAGCTGTCATCTATGGGCTTAGAACCAGGAAGAAAGAAAAGTTGTTTATGTGAAAATAAATAAAGTTGAGTAAAATGTAAGTGATAACTGGGATAGTGTGCAGTATAAAGACTCCCCTACTCAGAAGTCCAAGTTTAGCATGCTCTGTACTATTCAGATGTTATCACTAAAGCCCAGCATCCTAGTAAGTTTATGGTGCCTTTGATGTTGATGATAGGTGAGGATTAAGAGCAAATTAGAATAAATACATACATCTACTGAAAAAAAAAACTGACATGTTAGTATTCAATGGATGCAGCAGAGAGTATTTATCTGCCATAGGCTCTGCTATCATGTTTAAACCTGCGACTCTAATGTCAAAACTATGAATTTGGTTGCATCACATCAATGTAACCTCAGTTTGCAAAGTACATTAGTTATCATGAAGTACAAATCTCATCTTTGACATGACCAGATTAACTGTTATTCTTGGACTCAGTTACAGTTCAGAGCTTATGGCTGAAATGTATAAAGTTTCATATATAAGTAGATGAAGAATGGGACTATGATCACACCACCAGTACTAATGTCATAAATATGCAGATACCCAGGAATAATAAGCTTCCTTTAAACCAAAACACCACAGTGACATAGCAAGGTAAATAAACCAATGAATACGGAATCACAAAGGGTGTGGAAAATAAATTGGCCCAGAGCATCTGGGAGAGAGCCTGTGTGGAGACTGAATCTAACAGCCTTATATGCTCATGCAAGTTCTGAATCAATGAACATGTCTTCCACTTCTCCAAAAGCACTAATGCTCAGGACATGATTTGAAACAGAAGCTCCCAGTCAACATGTGCACACTACACTACTACACGTTACTATATTGTCTCCAAATCAGTCCCCTAAGCTGCGTAGATTTACTTCAGTGAACCAGAGGTTACATATAATTATCTCAAGGCAAATAAAAGGAGAGATTTTAATTTTAGAGAAATGTAGTATTCTTACCAATGGGAGACTCATTTTGTCTGATCACACTCTTGTCATCAAATGTCCCACCACAGGGCAGCAGCAACAGAAACCAGTTATGGCTGTTCAGTGCTTTCAGGAGAGGCCTCAGACTTAAAATATAGCCTCAAATGTGATGGAAATTGTAACAAATCCACAGAAAACATAGAACAAAGACTTATTCCTATTTTACCAAATTACAGTTCGAATTTGAATATAATCCAAAGACAGAGAAAATGCAAATTTGTTCAACTTTGTTCAGTTTCTATTCTTTCTCCCAAATGTAATTATATTCCCTTCTGTAAGTATTGCTTCTCTTGTATGCAGTACAGCAAAGAAAGAGGATGACTTTCTTACTTGTGAATATTGAAACGTTCATTTTGGGGGGCACTTGTCAGATTCCTCAGTAGATTTTTCAGCATCACTTACTGAGATTCTCAATTGCTGGAAACTCTCAGACAGATGCCTACAAGATGACTTTCCTTGTTTTAAGGAATAAAAATAAAAAAAAATAAACGAACTAGTTGCACTACTGTATCATCAAAAGTTAAAATGTAGTTCAAAGAAAATGTTTTCCTCTGAACTGGAAATACATCGAGTCATTGATAGAACAATAGAGAACAATACAACATACACTGTAAAGTTCACTTTCTCCTCTAAAATTGATTGGTGATGTCTGAAGAGGCTATTAGAATCCTGGAATGTGGGAAGCTGACAGAAGATGGCTATCATCCTTGCAGCCATCTTGAGCCATATACCCTGACAAGAGATTTGTTTACAATAGCCTACAACAGCTGAGCACACTCTGATAACATCTTGTTTTAGATATCCAGGATTTTCCCATTGGTGTGTGAGACTTAAGGGTGTGGTTTAGAGATAAGACCTAAGGGTGTGACTTAAAGGCATGACTAAAAGGAGAGACTTAAAAGTGAAACATATAAAAGGCGAGAGGCAGACAGAAGAAAACAACAGAGAATTAAACACGAGAGTAGGCACTTGAGACTTGAGACAGGCAACTCGGATTAGACACTTGTACTTATTAGGCACTTAGCTCTTGGAGAAAGAACTTGGAACTGAGAAAGAGACTAGCAACTGGAACTAGGATTAGGATCTGAGATTTGGTACTAGGAACTAGGGACTTGGAGAGAAGAAGAGAGACTGAAGAATAAACGGGATTGAATCACACTGTCTGGTCTCCATGCCTTGTGTCCGTCCTCACTCTCTCTCTTGCTAAACCATGACCCACGGTCCAGAGCAGGTTGGGTCAGTGCGGGTTCCAACATTGACAAGGAGTCCACAACATTTTGACCCCCAAAAGTGGGGCAGAGTGGTTCTCAACACTGGAAAAGGATGAATTGAGTGAATCTTGGCTTTTCAATATGAGGTGTCAGCTATGACAAAAATTATACAACAATTTTTTTTTAAAAAAAATAAGATTATTTCAATGCTTTAAAAACAACGCCAGAAAAAGAGCAAGGAATTTAAAAGGCCTTTTCTTATTTCCTTACTGAAAATATAACTTATTTAGAATCCACCTTCGATTTCACAGTTTAAAATTATTTGGGTTTCAAAACCACTTTTTCCAAGAGGAATACAGGTTTGCCTAATATATCTCATAATGTATAATGGATAGCACAAATTATGAATTTGCCATTGTGAAGAACTCAATACATAAAACACTTTTGTATATAAAAACTATTGTCTGATTATGGAAGTCAAAGATTTAATTTCAAGAAGTCTTAAAACCCAGTGTCTTTATTAAAAGTAAATTTCTAAGTACCTCCTAACCTCATACTATATACAAAAGTTAACACAAAATACATAAAAATCCTGATTGAAAGACCTAAACCACCTGGATGGTCTGCTCCTATGAATACCCCTTATCCTGAACCTTCCTAGAGCAGCTGGTAAGAACTCTCCCCCACAACCTCATGCCCAAGAACTGCAACTGGGAGCCTGGGGCACTCTGGACCCATCACCCACCAAAACCCCACTCCTCTGGAATACCACTCACCTTACACTTCTTGCTTAGTCCTTTTGGCTGGGGCAGACACCTAGTGGGTCTGCTCCTGTGAAAACAACATATCCTGAAACATCTTAGAGCAGTGGTGGAACCACTGCACTTGGAGTAGCAGGATTTCAGGATCCCAGAGGAAGTCTGAGTCCCAGGTACTCTTCCACCCAGGAGCTCAGGATCACGGGATCACAGGATCACAGAGACATCTGGACTATGAGGAGTTCTAACACAAGCAAGATAACTGGAAAGACAGTCTCCAGTCAGAGACAGTGAGTACAGGTAGCACTATGGTTGTCCAGGTGGCAGAAGGCAAGCACAAAAATATAAGTAACAGAAAACAAAATTACCTGGCATCATCAGAACCCAGTTCTCTGACCATAACAAGTTCTGGACACCCATCATACCAGAAAAACAGGATTCAAATTTAAAATCACTTCTCATGAGGCTGATAGAGGGCTTTAAGAAGGACATAAACAACTCCCTTATAGAAATACAGGAGAACACAGGCAAACAGGTAGCAGCCCTTAAAGAGGAAACACAAAAATCCCTTAAAGAATTGCAAGAAAACACAACCAAACAGGTGAAGGAATTAAACAAAACTATCCAGGATCTAAAAATGGAAGTAGAAACAACAAAGAAGTCTCAAAGGAAGACGACTCTGGAGATAGAAAACCTAGGAAAGAAATCAGGAGTCATAGATGCAAGCATCACCAACAGATTACAAGAGATAGAAGAGAGAATCTCATGTGCAGAAGATACCGTGGAAAACATTGACACAACTGTCAAAGAAAATGCAAAATGCAAAAAGTTTCTAACGAAAGACCTAAACCAAAGTTGTCCATAGTAGTATATAGATTTGGCAATGCATTTAACCTCAAAATTTACCTCTTAAATTTCATAAAATTCAGCTTGTATGTCAAACAGCATTATCAAGAGAGTCACCATGTATATTGATGGAACACAATAAATATCTTGAACATGAATCCATAAATTTGTATTTATCTAATGAGTGTATTTTTAAAGTGTTGACATCTTATATATGTTAGTGCAATACTGCATATATAGATGCACTTTCTTATTTCACCTCCAGAAAACACTCTTCAACCACTAGTGGTCACTATTGTACTTCATGTTGATATTTTATACATCTTAAGTGTGTGTGTGTGTGTGTGTGTGTGTGTGTGTGTGTGTGTGTGTGTGTACAAGTTGTAAGGCCTAGTTGTCTCTTGCCAAATGGAGGGTTCAAGAAATCAAACTCAGGTCCTCAGACTTGGCAGCAAGTATTCATTTAAGCCATTTCTTCTTAGTTTGTTCCTGTTCAGTTCACAAATATGAGAGAAGACATTGTTCTGTCTTTCTGTGTTGACTTATTTTACTTAACAGTGTCCACCAGTCTCACAAATTTTGCTTCAAAGAGCAGAATTTCATTCTTTATGAACAAATACACTTTACTGTGTATGCAAACTGAGGTTTCTTTACCTATCCATCTCTTCACGGGCATCCAGATTGGTTCTAGAACTTATTATGAATAGTGCCACAGGAAACAGAAACATGAAGAGTTTGCTTAGTATGCTTGTATCATTCCCTTTATAGCCAACTAATTTTTTGACAGGAGTCCTAATTATACGTACTAGAGAAAAGTTAGGGTTTTCAGTGCTATGAAAATTGAACTTCCATACACCCAAGCATTAATTAGAACTTTATTTCTTGATAACAGTAAAAGCTTATGAATATGGATAGGAGATTGAAATTTAAGACCAAACATATCATATCACTGGAAACAAAAGCCTAGAATATAATCAGACATTGGTGTGGACACAGATTTTGTTTTGTGAAATGATCCACCAAATAAAGAGTACAAAATCAAAAACAGTGGGACCATCTCATCATAAAAAGTTTCTATGCACCAGAGTGGAAAGGCAAACTACAGAATTGGAGAGAATGCATGCAAAATGCTCATCTAATAAAGAGCAGTTGTCAAAATTAAATAAAAATCCTTGGGACATGCAGAGGTATTCAGTAGTTAAAATCACCTGCTGTTCTTGCAAAGAATCTAGATTTGTCTCTAAGAACCCATGGTAGGTCTTTAAGTCCAATTCAAAGAAATACTGACTCTCTCTGGCTCCTATGGGCACTTGGTACACAAACATTCACTCCAGCATGTATTCACAAAATAAAATGTATTTTTTTTATTGTTTCATTTATTTTCTTTCCAAATGTTGCCCCCAAATTTCAACAAAACCAACAAATAAACAAGCAAACAAAACAAACAAACAACAACAACAAAAAAAAAAACCCAAAACCCTACCAAGAATGGCAGCATGCATCAATAATCTCAGGGCTGAGAAATCTGAAGCAGAAGTAGGGTTGAGTCTAAGTTGGACTATACAGTTAACTCAAGAAGAGCCTTTGTTACATAGTGAGACCCTATCTCACATATTCAAAAACAAAAACAAATGAAATATTCAAGTCAGCCTTTTAAACATACATACAAGTATTATTATGCAGACTAAGCAGGTTGTAATTACATATTTTAGTATGATATATATATATATATATATATATATATATATATATTGCACATATACCTATATGTATGTAACAACAAGTTAATAAAAAAGGAAACCATGAATTTTAAAAAAATAAGGAGTATATGGAGAGTTAGAGTGAAGAAAAAGAAGGGTGAAATTAAGTATACAATAATCTCAGTTTTTAAAAGAAATAATAATATTGTTGAAGATATAAATAAATATTTCACAAAGAAAACATCAAATTCGCCTATTACATGAAAAAACTTTAAAAATATTAAACAGAGAAATACAAACAAACACAACAATGGGCTCTCACTTCATGTAAGATGAAATGCTTTTTGTCAGAAGAGCTAAAGACAGTATAAGCTGGCAGGTTTGTCCAGAGAGGGATCCTTGACCACTGTTAGCTGTAGGTAAATTGATTCAGTTCTAAGTATCACAGTTAAGGAAGTTCTCAAATATTCAAAATATTAAAAGTACATCTAGTATTTCTAATCTGTGTATATATCAAAAGCAATAAATTATTTTATAATATTGTATTATTTTGTACTATGTTCACTATAGTTTTTAGAAGGAATATGTATTTCATATAGAGAAGGCTAGTATGTTTGATTACACTCAACTTTAAAATATAAGAAAGCTGATCAAACACCCTGCTTTAGGTAATATCTATAAGATGGTGTATTTGATAGAACTCCTAGGGAAAGTGAATGCATAGGTACTAACTTATATTTAGGTAGCAGTGAGATGTTTAGCATGCTACTGCACAGAGGATGAACAAGGATAAAAGCCCTTTTCAGTCCCTTTTAGAAAGCCTGGAGAAAAGCAACCAATGAGGACAAGTAACATGGCAGATCATTGATATACACAGATATTTTATATTAATAATTAAAAGAAGATTGATTTCTCTAAAAAGAATGAAGACACTGTAAACATGAAAGACTATTTGGAAACTATAAACTGATAAAGGTTTATTCATCAAAATATATAAATAATCCACACACCAGTTACCAAAATGTACATAATCCAATTAATTGAGAATTTAAATAGAATTTAATCTTTGGAAGAATATTAATCAATTAACAAAAATAACATAAGAAAATATCCATATCATAACTGCATATCAAAACCACAAAGTACTACTTCATACCCAATGGAATAGGTATGGTAATTTCTTTTTTTACCTCACGCTGTGTAACCTCTGAGCTCACTGACAGACAATAACATTTTAAGCCAGAATGCAGAAAGTGGTAAGATTAGAAACTTTGTTTGTTGGTGAATGAGAAAAAATTGAATCCACCACTAGGAAAAGACATAATTTATATTTCCTCAAAACATGTACACATGGAACTCATAAAATCTCACAGTAACCCTATACACACGCCCAATGAATACAAAATAGGTATATAAACAAAAATATAGAAATAATTGTATCAGCACAATTTGTAATATCAAAAAGTTGAATAGAAACCAAGTTTCCAAGTTTGAAAAAAATATAGGAATATTACTCATTCCTTAAAAGTATATATGTCTATATGCTAATATAGATGAACCTCTAAAACAGGGCTTACAGGAAGAAATCCAAGGGGACAGAAAGCCATGACTGCAATGATTCTGTTTACATGATGCACCCAACAATGTAAACCTAAAGGTCAATGATTGCTAGAATCTAAAGGAGTGCCCTGGGTCGAATATCTGTGTACTGTTAAAATTCAAATCCTGAAATTCTAACACCAAAGGAATAGTATTATGAAGATCTTTGTGAAGTAATTAGATTATGAATGGAAGCTCACATAAATGAACTTAGCAACCATAAGAAAGAGACTCAAAGAACAAATAATTAGCCCTTTCACTAAGGGAGGAGACAACCAAGCAGTGTGTGTGAGGTATGAATGAACAGCTTGCCCAGACCCACCGTGAATCTTCAAGTACCTCAGTTCTAACATTTAGGAAATAAACATCATCGCTTATAAGATACTCAGCTGATATTACAGGGATCCAAAGCAACAGAGACACTTTGGGACCAATCAATGGAGTGTTCTTTATTGGGCTATATATCAGAATGGAGATAACGGTTGTACTGAGTTGTGGGTATTTTTAATATCGCTTAATTTTGCAATTTAAAATGGTTAATTTTATGTTATATTCATTTTATCTCAGTAAAGACTGCTCCTTCAAAGAGTTCAATACCTTAAACAATAAATATTTCATACTCAAATTTTCTCTAGGATACCATTTGATGACATTCTGCTACAGTGATATCAGTAATCAGTAGAGTTGGGTTTTCTCAAAAACAAAGATGCAAGACAAAAGGGATATTGTGTTTGGGAATGTTTAGCTTTTCTATTCCAGGAAAATAAACGAACATGCCCTAAAGGCTGCAGGCAGTTCAGAGTTCTGATGTCAGGAAGAAAGATAGACTCAAAGTGTATACTGTTTCACATGAAAGAAAAGAACACGAGAGCCCCTCTGCCCACTAAGTAAAGACAATACCTGGTCAGTTAACCTAACCAACTATATATGCTCTTCCAAACACAAAAGTCCACGAGTAATACTTACTTCAATGAAAAGATGCAACTAAAAGAACACATTTTTTGTATTTTCCAACTGTTTTATCTAAATACTACTATTAATTACTAACTTACTTAAATAATAGTATGAATAAAACAGCAAAGTATAAAAAAACACACAATATTTTCTTTCAATGAGCATATATTTTCTATCTACATAGGTTAATATAACATCATAAGCTCATACTCCCTGAATATATAGCATATAGATAGAGTTTTGATTTTTAAAATAGTGATTGCCCTACCTAAAGGAACATATTATATTGAGGAAAATATGTCAGTTTTGGATAAGTTATATTCAGACATGAAGAGGCAGCATGCATCAAGTAATGGAACAGAGGCTACTGGCCATAGATACCAATGTGACATAGAAATTGACTTAAATAAGCTCAGCCAATTTAACATTTTAGTGTATTTAAATTATACCTCATTTAAAAGTAAAAATTATGCTTGTCACTATATTTGTTAAGGTTTTAAGGCCCGAATATATTAATTCTATATTCATTTATCTTAGTCAATAGTCAATAGGAAATGTGTATCTGTGAGACTGAGCATTAAAAGGCTATACTGAGTTTTTCCATAAACATCCAGAACGTTTGTGTATCAATGTAAGCATGACATTAGCTCCACTAATGCAAGGAAGAATGACACCATGAACAGAGGAATGTAATGTAGAGCCTGTGATGATTGGAATCCAAGAAGCCATCCTTAATCTGAAAGAGTTGAAGAAAGCAGAAAGAGATCTGGGCACGGAGTAAGTATCCTTAACTACTGTGCTCTACTAGAGTAAATACATTTCTGGATCCAATTACTCTCTAGAAACAAACACAACCAGAGGCTATGATTCTCCTAGCCTTTCTCTCTCTCTCTCTCTCTCTCTCTCTCTCTCTCTCTCTCTCTCTCT
>JADRCG010010478.1:2810332-2824999 GCA_019844195.1 Rhabdomys dilectus
TCTCTCTCTCTCTCTCTCTCTCTCTCTCTCTCTCTCTCTCTCTCTCTTTTTTTTTCTTTCTTTCTTTCTTTTTTTGAATTCTATGAGTAAGTAACACATGTAATTATTAATATCAGTAGAGAATACTCCTCTCCAAAAGAAGAGCAATGTTCTGTTAATGACTCAGATTTTCAGGTTTTGATGCCCAACACAGGGGCTGAGCATACGCAGGGAGCAATTAAAAAGGTCTGGATGCTCAGGCTGCTTTCTTAACAAGAGGCACAGGCTGAAGGCTTTGAAGTGAGCAGCATACACTGTTTCTCCAGGGGGCAGCTTCCCCTGAGATTTCTCAACAATGTGTTTGGTTCTGGCAAGTCTGCTAGGTCTTCAGAGAATTCATTTATAACCCAGGCGATTGTCTGTGCTTTTCAGTGGAATTTAAATCATTTTCCCCTTCTCATCTTTAAACAATTCTATGGTTTGGTGCAACTACCTTTGTTAATGACATGAATATCAGGTCCCTAGTGTTTTCCCAAAATCTCAAAGTTAAAACACACACACACACACACACACACACACACACACACACACACACATTTATAGTAACTTCAAAATATTACTGTGTACATTCACGAACAACATATTCCTAAACTGTGCATTTTGATATCTAGACATATTTTTGCTCTTGGTTTTGTTTACATCAGGATCCAAGCAAAACTAAAATGTATGCTTGTCATAAAGTAAACTTTGTAAAAATGATTTCATTAATTTTCAGTGTAATTCTGATTGAGTTCACGGGAACAGTGAAGGATAATGTGAAAGGTACTTCAATATTGGTACTGGATAATATAAAAACAAATATGTTTTTTATACTGCGACTTTTACAAACTTAGTCTTCTAAGGATGTAGACAAACTCCCTAGACTAACTTTGGGAATTATCAGGCAGATTTCTAGAAATTGTTAAGTCTATAAAGTCTATAAACTTTCTAGGTTCTAGTTTTGGAAAAAAAACTGTGTCTCATAGGTTGATTCTACAAGATAGTATAAATTTGTAGGAGATAAAATCTTTCATGTCAAATTTGTGTAGTTGAGAATCTTGGGTGAGACACTCAGTTTCATTAAGCTCTCAGAGGTAGGGAAGTTCAGGTACAACAAAACTCTAGCTTTCTGCATCCTCCAGGACTTTCCACTCTCACTCTGACCTCATCCTCTGACCCAGGGGTTCCTGGGGTTCTGGAATCAGAACTGTTCCTGGAGTGGTGAACATTAATTCACTTCAGATACTGTCAGGCACCAAAGTCGGACCAAAGAAACAGTTACATTCAACACTAGATTGATAAGGAAATGAGTTTATCAGAGGTTATTCATGAAAGTATGGGTGAGAGAATTGCTTTCTGGAACACAGTTTGAGGAGAGGAAAGTCTTTCTCCCCTAATAACACTAAATTGTCTCATATGTCCTCGGGGAAGGGCACAGCCTCACAAGCCCTTCTCACGAGGGAAAGTTAACGGACTCAATCTTGTGCAGAATCTTCTTAAGGAAATCACAGCCACGGCAGCCAAGTGTGCCTGGAGGGCAGTGTTCTACACAGGATCCCTGCTCTCTCTCCAGAGCTAAAACTAGCTCTGGCCAACAAAGAGTATGCGGAACACCTTGTGTGGTCACAAGTTGCTCAGTGGAACTGTACATTATATATTCCCTCACTGACTATGGATTCTATTGCTGTGGTTCTTTTTTAAAACTACATGAAAGTCATTTGTCAGAGCAAATGATTATCAGTGTTTTCTAGCTTTCAAAATAACTCTTAGTCAAGCTTTCTAGGTTGGAAAAGTAATAATATTTAACAATATGCATACAACCTAATATCTAATTTTACAACAGGGAGATTTTTTTTAATTTAATTTTAAATTTAATTTTTTTTAAATTTAAGTTTTTTTAATTTATTCACTATACATCCTGCTCACTATACACCACTCCTCTTCTCCTCTGGAAGGGTCTCTCCCCTCCCCACCTCCTCCAGTATTCTCCCAACCCAGACACTTTAAGTCTCTGGGAGGCTAGCTGCTTCTTCTCCCACTGAGGACAGACAATACAGCCAGGTGTGAGAACATACTCCACATATAGTCACCAGCTTTTGGGATAGCCCCTCCTCCAGTTGTTCAGGACTACCTACATGAATGTCAAGCTGCACATCTGCCATATATATGAGTATGGAGGCCTAGGGAAAGCCTATGTATGTTCTTTGGTTCATAGTTCAGACTCTGAGAGCCTCAAGGATTCAGGTTTCAGTTGACTCTGTTGGTCTTCTTGTGGAGTTCTTATCTCCTCTAGGATACACAATCCTTCCTCCTGTACTTCCATTAGAGTCTTCAAGCTCCCTCTACTGTTTGACTGTGGATATCTATATCCATCTGAGTCAGCTGCTGGGTGGAGCTTCTCAGAGGACAACATGTTCCTGTCTGTAAGCATAACAGAGTATCATTAATAGTGTTAGGGATTGGTGCTTGCCCATGGGATGGGCAAAGTTGGACCAGATATTGGTTGGCCACTCCCTCAGTCTCTGCTCTCTCCCCAGTGCCTGCATTAGTTGTAGACAGGGCAATTTGGGGTTGAAGGTTTTGGGAGCAGTTTGCTGTCTTTATCGCTCCACTGGAGTTCCTGTCTGGATACAGGTGGTGGCTTCTTCAGGTTGCAAATCACCAAGTAGTGAGGCATAGATGAATGGTCACCTTCCATTGATTCTTGGGCACCTCCATTGTCCCAAGCCATGTCTTATCCTGGAGATGCCCCCTTCCATCCTCACTTCCATCAGTTGTAGATTTCCATTCATTTTCAAGGTCACCTAGCCATCTCTCGCATCCTTCGGCACAACTGATTCTGAATTCCCCATTCTTCTTTCCACCTCCCTCCCAGTTCTCTCCCTCTATGTACCTCTTATGATTATTTTCTTCCCCCTTATAAATGAAATTCAAGTTTCCTTGCTTGGGCTTCTTTCATGTTTGTCATCTTGTGGTCTGTGGGGTGTAATATGGTACCTGTATTTTATGGCTAGTATCCATTTATAAGTGAGTACATACCATACATGTCCTTTTCGGATTGGGTTACCTAACTATGGATGATAGTCTCAAATTCAATCCCATTTGCTTGCAAAATTCATGATGTCATGGTTCTTAATAGCCAAATAGTCATCAACTGTGTAGATGTACCACATTTTTTTTTGGTCCATTCTTCAGCTGAGGGATATCTAGGCTGTTTCCAGTTTTTGGCAATTGTGAATAAAGCTGCTAAGGGCATAGTTAAGCAAGTGTCCCTGTGGTATAATGGAGCATCTTTTGTGTATATGCCAAGGAGTAGTATAGCTGGGTCTTGAGCTATATTCCCAGTTTTCTAAAAAATCCAAATTGATTTTCAAAGTGGTTGTTCAAGTTGGTGCCCCAACCAGCAGTTGGGGAGTGTTCCCCTTGCTTCACATCCTTCCCAGCATATGCAAGCTTTCAAGACTTTTTTCAATTTTTATTATTTTATTTAGTTATGTTCCAGTCATTGTCCTTCTTTGTCCCCTCTCCCACAGTTTCTCATCCCATCCTTCCTCCTCTTTCCTCTGAAAGTGCCCCCCCATACCTCCCTCTTCTCTGGGGCCTCAAATCTCTCAAGGATTAAGCACATGTTCTCCTACTAAGGCCTGACCAGGCAGCCCTCTACTATATTTGTGCCGGGGGACTTGGAGTGGCCCATGTATGCTCCTGATTGGTGGCTCAGTGTCTGGGAGCTCCATGGGGTCTGGGTAGTTGAGAATGCTGGCCTTCCTATGGGGTTACTCTCCCCTTCAGCTTCTTCAATCTTTTTCCAAATTCAACGATAGGGATCCCCAACTTCAATTCAATAGTTGGATGTAAGTGTCTACTTCTGTCTCAGTAAGCTGCTGGTAGGGACTCTCAGAGGACTGCCATGCCAGGCAACCAAGTGTAAGCACACCATAACATCATTAGTAGGGTCAGGCCTTGGTGTCCTCCCATTAGATGGAACCTAGTCATTGGACTTCCTTTCCTTCAGTCTCTTCTCTGTTTTTGTTCCTAGTTCTTTTACACAGGAACAGTTCTGGGTCAGAAATTTTGACTGTGGGTTATTAACCCTGTCTCTCTGCTTGAGGCTTCGTCTATCTACTAAAGATTGACTCTTTGAGTTCCCTCTCCCCAGTGTTAGACATTTTGGCTAAGGTCATCCCCCATTGAGTCCTTAGAGTCTCTCACTTCCTGGGTCTCTGGTATTATCTAGAGGTACCTTCACCTTCCACCCCTGATCCTGCTTATCTCTGTTCATTTTCTTGACCCTCTGGGCTTTTCTCTTGTTGCCCCTACCCTGTACCTGATCCTATTCCCTTCTTTTCCTCCTCCTGCCCTCTTCCATTGATGTCCCTCCTTCACTCTGCCTCCCATGATTATTTCTTCCCCCTTTAAGTGGAATTGAAACACCTTCACTTGGGCCTTTCAACTTGTTACACTTCTTATGGTCTACAGCTTGTATCCTAGGTATATGGTACATTTTGACTAATATCCACTAATCAGTGAGTACATACCATGTATGTCCTTTTGGGCTTGAGTTACCTCCCTCAGGATGATATTTTCTGGTAACATCCATTTTCCTATAAAATTCATGATGTCCTCATTTTTAATAAGTGAATAGCATTCCATTGAGTGAATGAAGCACATTTTCTGTATCCATTCTTCAACTGAGGGGACATCTGGGTTGTTTCCAGCTTATGGCTATTACAAATAAGGCTCCTATGAACATAGTGGAACACTTGTCCTGCTTAGGGTTTGGTGGGATATTTTTGCGGTATATGCCCAAGAGTGGTATAGCTGGGTCTTTAGGTAGAATTATTTCCAATTTTCTGAGGAATCTCCATATTGATTTTCAGAATTGTACCAACTTGCAATGCCATCAGCAATGGAGGAGTGTTATTTCTCCACGTCCTTACTAGCATGTGCTGTCAGTTGAGATTTTGATCTTAGCCATTCTGATTGATGTGAGATAGAATCTCAGAGTTGTTTTGATTTGCAATTTTCTGATGACTATGGACACTGAAAGTTTCTTTAAGAGCTTCTTGACCATTCAGTATTCTTCTGTTGTGATTTCTTTGTTTTAGCACTGTACCCCATTTGGTTTTGTGGAGGTTAACTTCTTGAGTTCTTTATATATTTTGAATTATATTTTGAATAACAGCCCTTTGTAAGATATATGGTTGGAGAAGATTTTTCCCAATCTGTAATTTGCCAATTGGTACTATTGATGGTGTCTTTTGCCTTTCAGAAGCTGTTTAGTTTCATGAGGTCTCATTTATCAATTGTTGAACTTAGAGCCTGAGCCACTGGTGTTGTGTTCAGGAAATTTCTTCCTTTCCCAATGAGTTTGAGGCTCTTTCACACTTTCTCTTCTTGATGCACTTGGATTTGAACTTTGTGCAGGTTGATAAACTTGAATCTATTTTTATTCTCCTACATACATACGGCTAGTTAGACCAGCACCATTTATTAATGATGCTTTCTTTTTTTCCACTGTATGTTTTTGGCTTCTTTGTCAAAGATCAAGTGACCATAGATGTATGCATTTATTTCATGGTTTTCTATTCAATTCTATTGATCAATGTGTCTGTTTCTATACTAATCCCATGCCGGTATTATCACTATTGCTTTGTAGTATAGCTTGAGGTTAAGGATGGTGATTTCCCCTAGAAGTTCTTTTATTGTTGAGAATTGTTTTGGATATCCTGAGTTTTTGTTTTTCCATATGAATTAAGAGTTGCTCTTTTCATGTCTGTGAAAAAATATGTTGGAAGTTTGATGGGGATTTTATTAGATCTGTAGATTGCTTTTGATAAGATGGCAATTTTTCACTATGTTAATCCTACCAATCCATGAGCATGGCATATTAGTTTCCATCTTTTGAAGTCTTCTTGGATTTCTTTCTTCAAATACTTTTAGTTATTTCATACATAACTTTAACTTGCTTTGTAAGAGTTATACAAAGATATTTTATACTATTTGTGGTTATTGTTAAGGGTATTGTTTCTTTAATTTTTTTCCCAGGCTGTTTATAATTTGTGTAAAGGAAGGCTACAGATTTGTTTGAGTTAATTTTATATTCTGCCACTTTGCTGAAGTTGTTTATTAGCTGTAAGAGTTCTCTGGTGGAATTTTGGGGATTACTTATATACACTATCATATCATCTGCAAACAGGGATACTGTGACTTCTTCCTTTTCAATTTGTCACTCTTTGATCTCCTTTTATTGTCTAAATGCTCTTGCTAGATCTTCAACTATTATATTGAATAGATAGGGGAAAAGTGGGCAGGCTTCTCTTGTTTTTGATTTTAGTGGGATTGCTTCAAGTTTCTATCCATTTGATTTGATGTTGGCTGTTTGTTTGCTCTATGTTGCTTTTGCTATGTTTAGGTATGTGCCATAAATTACTGACCTCTCTAAGAGTTTTAACATGAAGGAAAGTTGTATTTTGTCAAAGGCTTTTTCAGTATCTAATGAGATTATCATGAGTTTTTTTCCTAGAGTTTGTTTATACAGTGTTTTACATTGATAGATTTTTGTATCTTTCCTGGAATAGTATTGGCATTAGCTCTTCTTTAAAGTTCTGGTCTAACTCTGCTCTAAAGCCATATTGCCCTAGGCTTTTTTTTTGTGGGAGATTTTGTTTGTTTCTAATTCCCTAGGGAATATAGATGGGATTGTTTAGATAGTTTACCTGCTCTTGATTTTAAAATGGTACATGGTATTTGCCTAGAAAATTATCCATTTCATCTAGATTTTCCACTTTTGTTGAGTATAGGATTTTGTAGTAATTTCTGATAATTTTATGAATTTTCTAAGTTTCTGTTGTTATTTCTCCCTTTTTATTTTTGATTTTGTTAATTTGGATACTGTCTCTGGGCTAAAGGTTTATCTATCTTATCTATCTTATTAGAACCAGCTCTTGATTTGTTTATTGTTTGTATCATTCTCCTTGTTTCTACCTGTTTTACTTCATCTCTGACTAAATATTTCCTGCTATCTACTCCTCTTGGGAGTCTTTGCTTCTTTCTGTTCTAGAGCTATTAGGTGTGCTATTAAGTTGTTTGTATGAGATCTCTCCAATTTCTGTATGAAGAAACTTATTGCTCTAAATTTTCCTCTTAACACTGCTTTCATTGTGTTCCATAAGTTTTTGTATGCTGTGTCTTCATTTTCATTGAATTTTACAAGTTCTTGATTTCTTTCCTTATTTCTTCCCTGAATAAATTATCATTGAGCAGAGAGTTGTTTAGATTTCATGAATATGTGGATTTCGGTTGTTTGTTGGTTTTGTTGTTATTCAAGTCTAGCTTAGTCAGTGGTGATTTGATAGACTGAGTGGGATTATTTCCATCCTCTTGTATCTGTTGAGGCTTGTTTTATTTCCAATTATATGGTCAGTTTTGGAGAAGGTTCCATGAGGTGCTGAGAAGAAGGCATATTCTCTTGCTTTCAGGTAAAATGTTGCATTAATATCTGTTAAATCCATTTGATTCATAACTTTTATTAGTTTCGCTGTTTCTCGATTGACTTTCTGTTTCAATGCCCTGCTCATTGGTAAGAGTGGAGTAATGATGTCTCCTGCTATTATTGTGTGAGGTTCAACATGTGTTTTGAGCTTTAGTAATATTTCTTTTATGAATGTGGATGCCCTAGCACAGATGTTCAGAATTGAGACTTCGTCTTGGTGGAATTTTTTGTTGTTGTTGTTGAATATGAATTTTCCTTCCCCATCTCGTTTGATAACTTTCCATTGAAAGCCTATTTTATTGGATATTAGAATGGCAACTACAGCTTGTTTCTTGAAAACATTTGTTTGGAAAATTTTTTCCACTCTTTTACTTGGAGGTTGTATCTGTCTTTGTCACTGAAGTGTGTCTCTTCTGTTTAGCAAAATATTGATCTTATTTATATATCCTGTATCTTAGTCTGTGTCTTTTTATCGGGAATTGAGCCCACTGATGTTAAGAGATGGTAAAGACAAATGATTGTTAGTTCCTGCCATTTTTATTGCTGGCAGTAGTGGTATTATATGTGCATGATTCTCTTCTTTTGGATTTGTTGTGAAATGTTTAATTCCTTATGTTTTCTTGGATGCAATTACCCTCCTTGTATTGGAGATTTTATTCCAGTATCCTCTGTAGGACTGAATTAATAGAAAGATATTGTTTAAATTTGGTTTTGTTGTGGAATATCTTGGTTTCCCAGCCCATTGTGATTGAGAAATTTGTTGGGTATAGTATCCTGGGATGGCACATTTGTGTTCTCTTAGAATCTGTATGATATTTGTTCAGGATCTTCTGGCTTTTAGACTCTTTGTTGAGAAATCTGGTCTAATTCTGATAGATCTGCCTTTATATGTTAGTTGGTCTTTTCTCTTACAGTTTTTAATATTCTTACTTTGTTCTGTTCATATAATGTTTTGATTATTTTGTGAGGAGAGGATTTTCTTTTCTCTTCCAATCTATTTGGTGTTCTGTAGTCTCCTTGGACATTTATTGCCATCTTTTTCTTTAGGTTAGGGAAGTTTTCTTCTATGATTTTTTAAAAGATATTTTCTGACCCTTTGAGGTGGGATTCTCCTCCCTCTTCTATTCCTATTGTTCTCAGGTATTATCTTTTTGTTATATCTTAAATTTTTTAGATATTTTGGACTATAAGCCTTTTACACTTTGTATTTTCTTTCACCAATGTGTCAATATTTTCTATAGTATCTTCTATACCTGAGATTCTCTCTTCTATCTCATATTTTTGCATCTGTAGCTCTTGATCTTACTCCTAAAATATCTATCTCCATGGTTTCTTCCCTTTGTGTTTTGGCCTATTAGCTGAAACAGGAAATAGAATGTGGGATATCTGCTAGAGCAAGACTGGAAATCTGGGAGTTAGACTGAGGTGGAAGGTTTGCCCTAGGCTCAGCACAGATTGACACATGAAACAAGGAGAAGTAAATAAGCATGTGGCAGACATGGACTAGAATAAATGAGTTATATAAGTTAGGAGCTAGTTGGAAAATGAGCAAAAGCATAAGCCCTAAGCATTTTTTCATAAATAATTAAGTCTCAGAGTTGTTATTATGAGAACAAAGAGATAAGGGGAAAAAAGCTCAAGGTAACACAAGGAAGATTATAGAAGGAAACAGATAATTGGGTGCTTGTGTACAATTTTAGATGGTTAGTCCATGACCATCATGGCAACAAGGATGATGTCAGGCAGGCAGGCCTATTGATAAAATGGTAGCAGAGTGTTTAAATACTGATCTGCAGGCAGGAAGCAGAGAAAGGGTTGCTTTTCCATATACATTTCAAACCTCAAGGCCTCCTTCAACAAAGCTTTACCTTCTAATCCTTCCTAAACAGTTCAACAACTGGGAAGCAAGCATTCACATAAACAATTCTATGGGGACCATTTTCATTGTATACACCATGGTGGGAAAGTCATGGCTTCAAAAAACATCCAGGAATATCTCTTTCTCATTTTTTTCTCACCTACCTGATAGAGTTTGTATTACTTATTTTCCTATTGTAGTGATCCAATGCCTGGCACACATAACTGAAAGGGCAAGGGTTCATTTTGACTCACAGTTTCAAAAAGTATCGGTCAATCATGGCAGAGAAAACACAGCAGGGCACAGCACTCCATTCTTGCCAGAACATATTCATGGCATGGCTGACCAGGAAGTTAAGAGAAATTGAAACCAGGACTCATGTTGTCAGTTTCAAATGTTTTACCCTGTGACTCACTTCCACAAGCTGGCTCCCAAATTCGACTTCTGCAGAATTTCAAAACAGCACTTGGGAACCTATGGCTTGAAACATGAGCCTGTGATGGACATTTCACTTTCAAAGCATTATAGTTGTTAATAGTTCACTGTATCATTATATATATATATATATATATATATATATATATATATATATATATATATTTTTTTTTTTTTTTCTCAATGGAGTATTTGAGTGATTAAAAAAAAACCTGTAAAATTTGAAATCCATTGTTCCTCTGACCATGTATGACAATCTAAATGAAGATTTTTGTCCTTGAGTACCTGACATAAATTTTCTTACTTAAAACTGTCCACCATCCTATGGGGTGTTTAGATTCACTATCACATAGAAGATGAGTATTCATCCTCGTGTATATTTTCTTTTAAAGTATGTTTTCATCAATCATGAGTATCCTCAGTTTTCTTACACATATCACTGGACTATATATTGTTTGATGAACATATAACATTTGTATGTTGAGGAAATGATAAAAATAAGATTAGACTTAGCTCATCTGGCAAACTGTATAATTTGGATTGTATGTAGTATATGTATATATATTATATACATCATATATTATATTACCTTTCAAATCTGAATAGATAGTTTATTAATATATATTTAAGTATTTATTCTTTATTTTAACTGTGTAGATTTGCTTCTGTTTGTAGGTATATTCACATGAGTGTAAGTATCTGCAAATTCCAGAAGAGGGTGTCTGTTGGATCTCCTGAGTAGAACTTATAAGCAAACTAATGGGATGGTGGGAACCAAACTCAGAAAGAATAGTTTATAGTCTTAACTGATAAGCAGTCACTCTATCCATAATATATCATCTTAATCATGATATCTATAATAATTTGCTTAATTCTTATTCAGAATTATCATAGTACATTTCTTGCTGCAATAGCATAACAATTGAGTGTAACTAATTTCGAGAATAAATTTACTTGCTAAAGTTTCTGAGATCTGGGAAAAAGAAGACAAAAATATCTAAAAGACTAAAGGCTAGTCCCTGAAGAAGGGCAGAAGAGAAAGTGGAGGTAAGAGAAAGTAAAAAATTGAACTCACATATAAACGTTTTTAGGGTACTAATAGTCTATTCATCAGGTGGAGATTTAAGATTTAGCAATTTTCTAAGTAGGCACTACTTCCCAATATTGTTGCATTAGATATTACATTTCCAGCATATACTTTTGAGGAGAATATTTCAATAGTTTTGCTAATGACTCCTCCAAAGTGCCTGGCAGTTTCTGCTTCTGATTTTACCATTTATATAGAGCACTCTCCATCAATAAAAATAAAATAATATGATCTTAGACACTCATACTATATGAACAGTGATAAATGACCTAGCAGTAAGCAGTGCAGGGTATGTGGTGGGATACGTATACAAGCTCAAGTTAGTTACCCTATTGACATAATCAATACCATTCAATGTGAGACACTACAATTCCAACTGGAAACATACATACATTAGTGGTTGTTTAAATGAAGCCTGCCAACTTTCTGCCAAGCATTTAACTGTATTTAACTGTTCAATGCTTAAACACTCAAAGAGATTTACAAGTTTACACAAACAAATGCAAGCTCTCTATTTCTAAGTTCATTAATCAATCATGGGCTGCTAAAAGCAAATTAATGTTTACTTAATGAATTAAATTAAGTTACAGATAGTCCATGTGTTATGGCAAAATGATATCAAAGTTAATAGCCACAGTGGCAACAGAGCAAATGTTTTTCACCCGTCTTTAAAAGATTATTCCAATACATCTTTTAGTCTATTTAATGGATTAGAAATGGTGTACCAACTTACTAAAACGTTCATGATTTCTTCTTCCATTTATCAAAAAAGTAACTGAAAACAAATTATCAACTATATTTTGAGGAAAAGAGTAAAAAAGAAATTTCATCTTTACCTGAAATGATTTTATTTCCAAAAGATCAATGGATGGAATTTGTCAATTTTCCCTGTGGACCTCAGAAAGGATATATTCCTTGCCTGAAAAATGATAAATACTAAAAGAAAGTTGACTTTGCAAAAGAAAAAGAAAGTGAGTAGGTATTTTAGTATCATACTGGTTTCTTATTTTCAGCATTTTGTTTCAGACCCTAAGCATATTGATGCTTGCAATACATCAAAATATTCTATTGATTATTGAGGTCTAATTATGTGGTAGAGACTGTTAACATATGTTAAAAGTCTCCAGAAATGTATAAAATTATATCTACCTGTGAGGACTTGTTAAAATAACACATTTGTAGATTATAAAACTTGAGTTAAAAATTTAGTAAATTCACCAGTTACAGAGATCTGAAATGATGGGTCAAAAAAAAAGTTGCATGCTATCTCTAAATGAAATATCTCAATTCTGTCTGTTCTAGTTTTCTAACTGAGAAGTGCAAACAGCCTGTATAAGTTGTAGTACCTTTTCCTCACTGCCATGTAGAATAGGCAGGTTTGCTGAAGACACAGTGTGAGTAAAGCTTTGTGATAGTCAGAACGCTTAAGAAATACTCAGCCACTTGGAAAACCCATAACAAACATGAATTGCCAATCAGGTTTATTCTAGAGCTCTGTTGCATCACATGCCAAAAGCAATAAGTAGCTCCCTAAAATTATATTCAATACAATTTCTTCATCACCAGGAAAACTCAAAGCTGTGAATCATACCAGTGCAAAATCTGCAAAACATACTCCTGAATGCACAAAGAGCATTTTTTTCTTTAAACAACCATAAATAATGCTTCCATAGGTTCTTATGAGGAGAATAATGAAAAGGCAAATTTTACACAAAATACTGCAATCAAGGAAGTAAGTAGAGAAAGGAAAAGAAAATGATTTAATACCCCGACCCAAGAGATCACACACTAAAGTAGGTAAAAATTTAGGGTAGTAATATATAGGGTAAATGATTAAGGTTTTCTGATTTCCTCTACTGCCATCCTGAGTAGGAACTTGACCCAGCAGTGGAGACATAAATTTTACTATCTGTGCACACCCAGCATGTCATTTTTGAGAGAATTTGAACACATAGCAAAATGACATCTATGCCAACCTTGCCAAGGATGTGGAGTACCAACCTGAAATGATTTTTTTCATGTTTAGTATAAACCCGAGTTGAACAAAGACAAGAATAGAAGAGAAAATGTCTATCCTCTCTTTGGGCATCAACTTTAGCCATAAACTTCAAATGCAACAGCATGGCTAAATCAGGCTGAATTATAGTTGAATTTATGTAGTTTTTCATCCTGGGTTTAATTTAGTCAGCCAGCTCAGAAAATGATACACATCTTTCAACTTAGTTATCTGGAGCTACATGGCATATGAGCTATGGTTACATTAACTGTAGTTGATCTTGTAATTGCCTTCCTGAAAATATTTGTTAGTACATTGAAATATATATTCTTCTGTATATAATGTTAGATCTCCCAACACTTTTCTAGTTTCTCAGTATGGAATACCTGTGTCTCATCACTTTTCTTTTTTCATTTTTGCTCTAAAACTTCTTGTATAGATGGATACCTACCCCATTCCTCTTCCTTTCTGCCACTTTTTGTGTCCTTTTTGTGTTTCCATAGCACTTTGTTCTTATGTTAACATATAGCTTACACTGTTAAGATTTGACTACATTCATTTTACCAGGGCAGTACCAGAGTCCAGTCTTGGTGTTGTTGAAGGATGAATGAGTATTACAATTTTTGAATCTTCAATTTTATTTTATGACACAGTATACATGAACTATGGCAGAAGTGCCATAGTCTTGAAATGAATCTCTAACTTTGCTTTCCACTTATTTTGTAAGTGAATATAACATTTTACAACTCTCATACCATAATTATTACAGTGAAAATTGAACACAAAATTAATAAACTATATTTCTAAACACTTTCCATAGGGCCCACTCACCTTACTCAAATGAGAAAATGTCTTTAATCCTTAAGAAATTTCTTGAATGCCATAAATTTTAATTAATGTTTTCCATTATAATTCTAGAGACATCGGATTTGAGGTGAAATGAGACTTTCCACTCTGATAACATTTTCACTGCTGTGACCAATAACTACTCAAATACAAACGTTGAAGAAGAGAACATGTTGACTAGACTTCACAGAAAGACCTTAGGGGGCAATAAAGGTAGAATGAATTTGAAGAACAAATGTTTTTAAAATTTTGTTTTAAAAAATGTTGTGAGATAAATTTATCAAGGCACAGATAACTAAATTCATCCATAAAACAGTACATCACTAATTGGCTCAACAGTCTAATTAGCATATATGCAGGTATTTTTTCCACTCATGGATATCTGGAAAATATTAGACTGAATATGTATGTCACAAATCTTAATTTTGTGACAATTAGAGGTCTGGTTTAGTATAATCGTAACCTTGGCACTGTATGTGTTTCTTCAACTTGTTTATTCATTCATTTATTTTGTCCTATTCTAGTTTGTTTTTATTTTCTTTTATTATTGTTAGTTATTATTGTATTAGCTATAATGTTGTTATTATTTAGATGCATGATTGTATTCTAACATAAGAAAAAAGATGTGAGTTTGAAGGATGGAGAACTTGAAAAGATCTGTGAGAAGTTTGGGGAGGAGAATTCACAATAAGAATATATTATATGAAAAAAATCAGTTTTCAGTTTTAAAAAATTAAGAGTTTTAATATAGCTCAGTGATACATGAATATTGGGTTCAATACTGAATAGTATTAAACAAACAGATAGATAAAATTAAATATTCACATTTGCCTACATAAAATTATGGATGACAAATTAAAATCAAGAAAATTGATAAGAAATATCCAAAAGGTTTTTGTGATATATATATATATATATATATATATATATAT
>JADRCG010010478.1:2840268-2864966 GCA_019844195.1 Rhabdomys dilectus
AGAGAGAGAGAGAGAGAGAGAGAGAGAGAGAGAGAGAGAGAGAGAGAAGAGATTCATTTAAAACCATAAATTTTTAAGTTTTATGTTTTTTACCTTGATTAGAAACACAAATATGAGTAATGCCTACTGGACTTTAGTTTGAATGGTTGTGGTTTCAACCTATCTAGAATGGAAGTAAAGCTCAAATGTTTGATTTTTATTTGTATTTAGGATGCCATTAGTGATTATGATCTATGGGTGAGTTTCAGAGAAATTGGTATGCATCACTTTAAAATGGAATGATAACACACTAGCTCTTTCATAGCACAAAGAAGAACATGAGTACAGTCATGAAACTGGTTGAATTAAAAAGATTCACTACAAAATTAGAAAGCCATTAGAGATGATGCCAGATTGTAAAAAGACAAGAACACAAGGGCATGTGATACACTTTTAGAGCAAGCATACTCAGATGCCACTTTTCAAATGAATATTCTTATTTGGACCAATGCATTAAAGTTATTTTTTAATATGTAAAGTATAGCAGAAGTGGATGAAAGTAAAATTAATAAAATACATCAATAGGAGAAATATATATTTCTAAAAATTGCTGACCTCTTTTTTTTCACTATGTGTTCATTGATTAGAAAAAGTTTAACCTCCTAACAATAATAAAGATAATATTTAATATTTAAGAAAAGCAGAGAAAGGGACTTGGAAGCTGTTTGAGTATAAGCAAATTAACTCTGAAAATGTGTATCTATTTTTACTGAACTGGAAAATATCTTAGCAATCTAAAATTCTTCATTGTTATTAACGTTTTAAGCACATTGAGAATTGAGGGTTCACTTCTTAAGTTTAACTTCTTAAGTCTGGTGGTTTTGTTTGTTTGTGTTTGTTTTACATTTCAAGGCATAAGTAATTAAATTTACAATTCTGCTAAAATAATCACAGTTTACCTCTCTGATTCTAGGAACAAATTTTGGAAAGCTAGCAAAATATATAAAACTAAAGTCACTGTTGACAAATATTTAAAATTGCAACTATATTAAATTGAATAAAGCGCTGCAGATTAATGTTTGCTAATGACAGAAATCTCAGGTAGACAATTGGTATTGTTTAATACGAGAAGCTCTAAGCAAGCCTCTGTCAACTCTGCTAATTCCTAACTGTTGAGGCTTCCTGATTGCTTATTTATATGTTGCTATTAGCTGACTTCTTTATAAATTCTCTCAGTGATCCCATATGCAGCTTCACACCGTCAGTCATGAAGAGACTTCAATAGTCAACAGAGAAAATTGAGTCATGACAAAGTGCGAAGGAATGTAACCGTTTATTTCTTATTGAGATAAAATTTATTCTTTTCAGTTGGTAATATGGAGTCAGAGACAAATGCATTTATCTAATGGACTATTGACTTTCAATAGAAGATTAAAAAGAAAATCTCTTATAGTCTGTCCTCACATTGCCTCTGTTATTTTAAATCTTTCTTTACTCAATTCAGAATTTCCAATAATATATACAAATAAACTACGACTTTCTCATACATTTGTCTGAGTAAAACTTTATGCTGACAAATCGTTTTGTTGTTTATGACTGTTAGGGCAAGAAGAAATCACAATTAAAATTTCAGCTCTAACAATATAGACCAATGCCCTTGCTCTTGGTTGCCTCCTAGAATTTGAAAGTCGAACCCTATAGCTGAGGATATTACATATTCCAGATACAGAAGTTAGAAGAAGTGAGGTGAAGCTGATCTGTTCTGGAAGTCTCCTAGAAGGCCTAGATCTCACAGTAATGAAGGTGCTATATAAGCTGTTAAGGAAGAAAAACATTCAAGTGTTTTACACAATGGTAAAGCTTCCAAACCACAACAATGATCAGAATGGAAAATATAACCGACAGTACAACAGTGGCGAGTAAATACTGATAACAATCCATAATCATTGAAGTGGACTTAAATTGCACTCAGTAGGAGGGAATTCATGCCAAGTACAGATAGCCTGGCTAGGTATTCATGTCTTAGGTGTCTGTGGATGGTAGAGGAGAACCCACTACTTCCACATTCCCAAACCAATATAACTTCTGACTATATTTTAAATATTTATCATTATACTTACAGATTAATATAATTCTCATACTTCACCAAAGAAGTTTCTTTTCACATAGATAGAGACTATTATAAAAGGCCCAAAATAGCAAAATGCAAGAGAAAAACTTATGCTGAGTTTCTCAACTCAAACTGATATATACCTCTATACCCAAGGTTTAAGGAACATGAAAAGGGGAGAAAGGTAAAAGTTGCATACAATATATTGCATATTGCATATATATATCATGCTTTATACTCAAGGCTTAAGGAACATGAGAAGGAGTGGGTAAAAATTGTAAGAGTCAGAGGACTACTACATGTGCTATGAGATAATGTTGTCTGCATATGGCAAGGATGCTACATTCATAAAACTTTTGTTGTCTACATAAGATCTGAACAATGACAAGACAAATTGACATGGTAGCATTAATAGATAGAGAGCTAAGGTTAATTACTCATGACTGAGAAAGAGAAAGAAAGAGAAAGAGAGAGAGACAGAGAGAATATCAATCTTCTCCATGGATGAGCACTACAAATAGGTTACACAATCCCATGGTGTTAGTCCTAAAAAAACACAAAATGTCTTAGTAGATTGTATATTTGTATAATATATTTGCACAAATATGTTTGTCTCCATGTGTGTGTATGTCAATAACAAAGAAATAGTCATGAATTTAATATGAATGAGGTTCAAATATGAGAACAGGTGGAGGAGGAATTGAGGTAAATACAGTACTCATGCATGAAAGTCTAAATAAATTCTGTAAAAGTTTAGATGAAAATCAGGTAAAATTACTGAATATATCGTAACAACACCTGTGATTACATATGCTCGATTTTAAATTCTAAAATTATGGAAATAAATAAGTTATAGTGCAGAAATAATTCGTAAGTTCAAAGAACTCACATCTGCCTGAGTATATAAAATACCTTTCTGTGGAAATACTTTATTGAAATGTGATAGTCAATACATCCAGACAAATGTCATTCTAAAGATAGAAATTTTGTTTTAGATTTTGTTTTCTACTAAATTTGTAACATTTTACTAACACATGCAAGCCATCTGCCTTAGTTTATTTTTTCAGTTGATAAATATTTACATTGTGCCTATTAAAGCCATTACAAGGAAAAATAGCAGGAGTACTGAGGAGAAGGTATGTGTGATAAACAAATGATGTAAGTGTGGGTAAAAGGAGTGACAGGGGAGAGGAAGCAGAGACAGCACAAGTACAAAATTGTGCTCTTACTAAGAATCAGAAGAAACGCTATTGGCTTGTTCAAATGATGAATTCACGTGTGTGGTGTCTGTTCAGATGTACTATGGAAAATACCCAGTGGCAAAGAAAATGAGAGGACAAAAGAGGTGTGGAGACAAGATAGACTCTGTGTTATTTGATTGGGAAAGGTATGTAATATGAGCTGCATTAGGAGCAACAGGAATAGGAGGCTGATTTCTGGCAGAGCCATAAATGTGATAGTGAACAGGGTTGTGAGGAACAGGGAGGAAACAAAATACTCGACAAGGGGTTGAATTTAAGAAATCAAATGTATTTCATTTCACTTTTACTATAATAACACAAGATAAAACATGAGGACTTTGGTTTTAAACTTATTATCATATTATTTTATACCAAAATGAATCTTTTGGACAGATAAATTAGTATAAGTCAGAAATTAAAAGAGCAAAGTAGCTCTGAGATATAATTATTTTAGAAATATATATATATATGTATATATATGTATATATGTATATATGTGTATACACACACATAACTACCTGAATGAAACAACATGATCCAGTACACAGAATATGAATAGATATAAATGAAATACACAACTTCAGCCATACACAGACTATTGGTAAAAACTGAGATACAAACAAAATTGGTGGTACAAACCACCAAGAGATTTTTGTAGAAACTCTGAAGAATAAAAATAACACAGAGAACAATGGTGGGTGCAAGTGAAGGAAATATTAAAGGGAAAAGTAGCCGGTCAATGTATACAAACTTTGTTAAGGGTTTAGTGGCTTGGTAAACTAGATGACAGTAGATTATATCGGGCTAAGCCATTTGGTGGCTATTACTGACTTGAAGGAAAGCTGATTCAATTAATTAAAAGTGACATAAAATATTACTGGGCCAAGTCCAAATTAAAATGAAAGAAGAGGCAGAACAGGCTAGAATAAATCATGCTTCAATGAGTTTGTCTGCATAGGAAAGCAGAAAATAAAGCAGCTAATGGAAAGGGTTGTTGGAAAATGAAAAGGTGACTGGGTAGTTGTTTTAAGGGACCATGATATTTGTTTTACAGAACTAAAAAAATCTCGTGAAGGGGGCATTGCTGAATGGAGAGTATTAAGGAAATACAGTAGTTGCATTATCCTTAAGTGTGTGATAGCAGACATGTTCTAATGAACATACAGTGGTTTAGATCATTGTGAAATATGTACAAGGTTTAACTAGTGACCTAATAGGGAAGGCAGCTCATATTTTCTCATATGCCCATAAGTATGTGGACATGGATATAATGCTTAAACTGTTGTGATATTATTGTTTTATATTTTGATCATCCAAAAGTAAAGCCAAACAATTAGCAAATAAATTTTAAAAATTGGCAGGATAAATGATAGAGAAAGAAACATATGAAAACACTAACTATAATCATAATATCCAAAATGTTGAATTCACTAGCTATCTAAAAGAGGAAGCTACACCAGAAAAGAGTCCATGGACTACTTACTCACTTCTTCTTGAAACCAATCTGTGAGCATGGCGAATAAAAATTCATGATAACAGACAAAAAACATATTTTTTATGACAAAAAATAATTACAGAAGACCTATAAGTAGAATACTTTACATAAAATGAGCCAACAAATGTTAGTATTTTGCAAACTTAAATAAAGGAAAGTTCATTTAATGAAATCAGACTGTAGTGGAATCTCTTTAAGACCAAAATGAGCAATAAAACAAAATAAAGTCAAAAGTTTAGGTTACAGTAGACTACCTTTGAGAGAATGACTATCGTAAACCTAACTGAACCAGGCTCTGTGATCCATTTTTTTTAGTCTATAACCCTGCCTGCATTATCAGGAACAGTAGATAGGACTTCTCCTCAAACCCTCCAACCCTTGCCTGTTAGGTCCTCTTTGGGCACACAAAGCTGTCAACTGTTCCTGGTCACTTGTTCTCCATTTGCTGACTCACCACTGCCTGTATTCCTTGAATTCTACCTTCTCCAAGAACAACCAGATAAAACTACCCCCAATCTCCTGCTTTCCAGGTTCCCCTGGGGGTACACCTACCAGTGGTGAACTGCACCCTGTCCCCCTCACCCATTTTTTTAGGCCTGTATTCCTGTATTCCTGCCAGTGCTAGAAACAACCAGAGAGCTAAAATCCAGCATAAGAACATAACTAATACGATCCAGGGTAATATGGCCCCACCAGAGCCCAACTCTTCTACCACAGAAAGCCCTGGATATTCTAACTCCAAGGATTTAAGGAAAATATTTTTTCTTAAGGAAAATGACCTTAAATCCAATCTTATGAAGATACAGGCCTTTAAACAGGAAATGAATAAATCCCTTAAATAAATACAAGAAAATTCAATCAAATGAGTGAAGGAAGTAAATAAAATTGTTCAAGACCTGAAAATGGAAATAGAAGGAAAAAAGAAAAGACAAACGTAGGGGGAATGTTGGCGATGGAAAATCCAGGCAGGAGAACAGACACTGCAGAAGCAAACATCAACGACGAATATAGGAGCTGGAAAAGAGAATCTCAGACACAGAACATATGATAGAAGAAAGTGATACGTAGGTAAAAAAAAATGTTAAATCTAAAAAGTTTCTGACATAAAATGTCCAGGAATTTGGGGGCGCAATGAAAAGACAAAATCTAATAATAACAGTAATAGTTGGAGACGGTTCCTAGCTCAAATGCCGAGAAAATATTTTCAGGAAATCATATGAGAAAATTTTCCTAACCTAAAAATAAAATGCCTTATGAATGGCTGAAACCCTCCTGCACCCTACAGCCTGCCTGCCCCCAGGAGGTCTGCAGTAACGAGGATACACCGAAATACCCATGCCAGCTGGGATACAAACAAAACCCAGCTGACCAGCTAACGCAGGACCTACAAGCCTTTCTGAACTCCATATTACTCCAGGTCTGCTTCTTCACGCAGGCCAGGTCAGCTGGCCAATGCCCTTCCATATCCCGCAGTCTGCATATCTGCCAGGAGGTATGCAATAACCAGAGACACAGGAGGTCTGCCTTAACCATGGGCACAGTCCTTTCAGTTTGCACCTTTATTTGGAACTGGGAGAGATCCAGTGACTGGAGCCCGAAGTCTGACTGTCTCCTAGGAGGTTTACCATAACCAAGAACACAGGAGGTCTGCCCTAAGCAGTGACACTGGAGGCCTGCTCTAACCAGAGAAAAATGAGGCAACAGATAAACAGACACAGCACTGCCTACCTCTCAGGAGACCAGCTCTGTGACCAGACCTATGTCACAGAGCTCTACCTCCATCCAAGGAGGCCTCCAAGGATGACTGCCTGCATCCATCCAAACAGGCCAGTTAACATCAGAGACAACCAAAGGTGAGAGACAAGCATAAGAACATAAGTGATAGATCCAGTGCAATTTGGCACCAACAGAACCCAGTTCTCCCAACACTGCAAACCCTGGATACTCTAACACACCTGAAAAGAAAGATTCTGGCTTAAAATCCCATCCCATGAAGATGACTGAAGTCTTTAAGGAGGATATAAAGAACTTCCTTAAAGAAATACAAGAAAACTCAGGCAAAATGTAGAAACCCTTAAAGAGGAAACAGGTCCATAAAAGAAATACAGGAAAATGCAATCAAGCAGGCTAAGAAATTGAACAAAACAGTCCAAGACCTAAAAATGGAAATAAAAACAATAAAAAAAAATCACAAATTGAGGCAACCATGGAGATGGACAACATAGGGAAGAGATCGGGAGCTACAGATGCAAGTATCACCAACAAAATATATGATATAATAGAGAGAATCTCAGGTATAGAAGACACTATAGAAAATATTGACACATCGGTCAAAGAAAATACAAAGTGTAAACAGGTTCTAATCAAAATATCCAGGATATTGAAGACACAATGTAAAGTTCAAACCAGAGAATAATAGGAATAGAAGAGGGAGAAGAATTTCAGCTCAAAGGGTGAGAGAACATCTTCAAAAAAGTCATAGAAGAAAAAATTCCCTAACCTAAAAAAAAAGATGGCCACAAATGTACAAGGAGACTATAGAATACCAAGTAGATTAGAGGAGGAAAGAAAATCCTCTCATTACAATAATCAAAACACTAAATGCACAGAACAAAGAAGAAATATTAAAAGCCATAAGGGAAAATTCAACTAACATATAAAGGTAAACCTATCAGAAATACATTAGACTTCTCAACAAAAGCTCTAATAGGGAGAAGACCCAAGACAGATGTCATCTAGACCCTAAGAGAACACAAATGTCAACACAGGCTACTATACTCAGCAAAACTCTCAGTGACCTTAGATGAAGAAACCAAGATATTCTATAACAAAACCAAATTTAAATATTACCTTTCTGCTAATCCAGTCCTACATAGACACTAGAAAGAAAACTCCAATACAAGGAGGGTAACTACACCCAAGAAAACACTAGAAATTAAACTTTTCACAACAAACTCAAAAGAAGAAAATCACACACACACACACACACACACACACACACACATACACACAGACGCAGACACTACCACTTCCAACAACAAAAGTAACAGAAACTAATAACATCTGTTTTTAATATCTTTCAACATCAATGGACTAAATTTCCAAATAAAAAGACAAAGGCTAACAGACTTTATACCCAAACAAAATCTAGAATTTCTCTGAATTAAAGAAATAAACTTCACTGACAAAGACAGACACTGCCTCAGAGTAAAGGGCTGGAAGAAATTTTCCAGGCAAATAGTCCCAAGAAACAAGCTGGAGTTGCCATTCTAATATCCAATAAAATACTTTCAACTGAAAGTTATCAAACAAGATAGGGAAGAACACTTAATATTCACCAAAGGAAAACTCCACAAAGAGGAAGGCTCTATTCTGAACATCTATTCCCCAAATGCAAGGTCACCAACATTAATAAAAGAAACTTACTAAAGCTCAAAACACATTGAACCTCATACATTAATAGTGGGAGACTTCACAGAAACTAAACAAAGACTTAATGAAATTAACAGAAATAATGAACCAAATGGATTTAACAGATATCAACAGAACATTTTAACACAAAACAAGAGAAAATACCTTGTAATCAACACCTCATAGAACCTTCTCCAAAACTGATCATATAATCAGACACAAAACAAGCATCAATAGATAAAAGAAGATTGAGATAATCCCCAGAATTTTGTCAGATCACCACAGACTAAGGCTGAACTTCAATGACAACAAAAACAAGAGAAAGCCTACATACTTATGGAGACTGAACAACTCTCTGCTCAGTGATAACTTGGTCTGGCAAGAAATAAAGAAAAAAAATCGAAGACCTTATAGAATTCAATGAAAATGAAGACACAGCATATCCAAACATATGGGACACAATGAAAGCAGTGTTAAGAGGAAAATTCATAGCACTAAGTTCCTTCATATAGACATTGGAGAGATCCCATAGAAGCAACTTAACAGCTCATCTGAAAGCTCTAGAATAAAAAGAAGCCAACAAACACAAGAACAGAAGATGGTTGCAGAAAACAGTCAAAATTAGGTTTGATCAACCAATCAGAAACAAAGAGAATAATACAAAGAATCAATAAAACCAAGAGCTGATCTTTGAAAAACATCAAGATAGATACACTCTTACTAAGTGTATGTAAAGGGCATAGTGACAATGTTCAAATTAATAACATCAGAAATGAAATTCAAAAAATCATCAGAAACTTCTACAAAATTTATCCCAGACAAAACTGGAAAATCTAGATGAAATGGATTATTTTCTAGACAGACAGCATAGAACAAAGTTAAATTAAGATCAGGTAACCTATAAAAATAGTCCCATCTCACCTAAGGAAATAAAATAAGTCATTAAAAACCTCCAAAACAAAAAATTCCAAGGCCAGATGGTTTTAGTACAGAATTCTACTAGACTTTCAAAGAAGAGCTGATAACAACACTCCTCAACTATTCCAGGATATAGACACAGACAGAAAACTAAGTAATTCCATCCTATGAAGCCACAGTTACTCTGATATGTAAAGCACACAAAGACACAACAAAGAAAGAAAACTTCAGACCAGTTTTGCTAATGAGTATAGAAGCAAAAGTAGTCAATAAAATTCTGGCAAGCCGATTCCAAGAACATATCAAAGCCATCATTTACCAAGATCAAATAGGTTTCATTCCAAGGATGCAGAAATGGTTCAATATATGAAAATTTTTTAACATAATCCAGAAAAAAATCTCAAAGAAAAAAATTATATAATCATCTAATTAGTCAGCAAAAAAGCATTTGACAAAATATGACACACCTTCATGTTAAAAGTAGTAGAGAGATTCAGAACTCAAGACCCTTAACTAAACATAATAAAAGCAATATATAACAAACCATGAGCCAATATCAAATTAAATGGAGAGATATTTGATGCAATCCCATTAAAATCAGAGACAAAGCAATGCTGCTCACTCTCCCCATATCTATTCAATATAATAGTTGAAGTTCTAGTTGGAGCAATACGACAACAAAAACAGACCAAGGGAATACAAATTGGAAGAAAAGGCAAGGTATCACTATTTGTAGACAATCTGGTAGTATACATAATAAACCCAAAAATTTTACTAGAGAACTTCTACAGCTGATCAACAACTTCAGCAAAGTGGCTAGATATAAAATTAACTCAAACAAATCCGTAGCCTTCCTTTATAAAAATGATATACAGGCTGGGAAAGAAATTATGGAAACAGTACCCTTTATAATAGCCACAGATAGTATAAAATATCTTCGTGCAACTCTTAATAAGCAAGTGAAAATATGTATGACAAAAACTTCAAATACTTGAAGAAAGAAATTGAAGAAGACCTCAGAAGGCTGAAAGGTCTCCCATGGTCATGATTGGTGGCAGTAACAGTGAAAATGGCCATCCTACCAAAGGCAATCTATAGATTCAATGCAATCCCCATCAAATTCCAACACAATTATTCATGGACATGGAAAGAGCAATTTTCAACTTCATATGGAAAAAAAAATCCAGGATAGACAAAACAGTACTCAACAATAAAAGATCTTCTGGGAGAATTACCATCCCTGACCTCAAGCTGAACTACAAATCAGTAATGATAAAGACCGTATGGTATTTGTACAGAGATAAACAGGTCAATCAATGGAATAAAATTGAAGACCCAAAAATAACCTTAACACTATGTACACTTGATCTTTGACATAGAAACCAAAACCATACAGTAAGAAAAGAAAGCATCTTCAACAAATGATGCTTCTGTCGATCTGTATGTAAAAGAATAAAAAGAGGTCCATATTTGTCACCTTGCACAAAGATCAGCTCCAAGTGGATAAAGGACCTCAACATAAAACCAGAAACATTGAATCTAATAGAAGAGAAAGTGGAAGGCAGCCTCAAATTCATTTGCACAAGAAGAAATTTTCTGAATAGAACAACAATGGCTCCAGCTCTAAGATCAACAATTGATAATAGCAACCTCATAAAACTGAGAAGCTTCTGCAAGGCAAATGACATAGTCAATAGGACAAATCGGCAATCTACAGATTCGAAAAAAACTTCATTAACCCCACATCCAATAAAGGGCTGATATCCAAAATAAATAAAGAAGCTAACCTCCAAAAAAAGCAAATAACCCAATTTAAAAATGTCATAAATAGTTAAACAGAGAATTCACAATAGAGGTATCTCAAATGGCCGAAAATCACTTAAAAAAATATTCAGACTCCTTAGTAATCAGGGAAATGCAAGTCAAAACACTCTGAGATTACACCTTACACCAATAAGAATGGCTAAGATCAGAAATTCCAGTGACAGCACATGCTCAAGAGGATGTGGAGAAAAAAGAACAATCCTCCATTGCTGCTGCGATCGCAAAAAGGTACAACCAGTCTAGAAATCAGTCTGTAAGTTCCTCAGAAAACTGGAAACAGATTTACCTGAAGACCCACCTACTCCACTCTTGGGCATATACCCAAAAAAATGCCTCACCATACCACAAGAACAAGTGCTTCTCTATGTTCATAGTAGCCTTCTTTGTAATTGCCAGAGGCTAGAAACAACCCAGATGTCCTTCAGTGTAAGAATGGATACAGAAAATATGGTTTTTTGACACAATGGAATTCTATTAAACTATTAAGAATGAGGACATCATGAATTTTGCAGGCAAATGCACGGGAATAGAAAATATCATCCTGAGCAAGATAACCCAGCCCCCAAAACACATGCATTGTACTCACTGTAAGTGGATATTAGCCAAAAAAATGCAGAAAACGTTGTACATACCCCACATACTAAGAAGTTTAACAAGCAGAAAGGCCCAAATGAGGATGTTTCAATTCCACTTAGAAGGGGGGAGAAAATAATCATTAAAAGCAGAAGGATGGAGGGACCTCAGTGGAAGAGGGCAGTAAGAAGGTGAAAATGGAGGGGGGAGGGGCAGAACCAAGTATGGAAGCAGAGTAAGAGCAAAGCGCAGAGAGCCAGGAGAAATATGCAGCCTCGTGGGTCGGTGGTTGAGGGACTTTCTAGAAAGTGCCAGAGATCTGGAAGGTAAAAGACTCTCAGAACTCAATGGGAGTGACCATAGCCAAAATGCCCAATAATGGAGAGAGGGAATTCGAAGAGTCCACCTCCAGTAGATAGACAGAGCCTCAAGTGGAGGGATGGGCTTACCAATCCACAGTCAAAATGTCTGACCCAGAATTGTTCTTGTCTTAAAAAACTTCAGGGACAGAAATGGAGAAGAGGCTGAAAGAAAGGTGGTCTAATGACTGGCCCAACTTGGGATCCATCTCATGGGGGAAGAACATCAAGGCCCGACACTACTATGTTATGATATTACAGACAGGACTCTGCCGTGGTTGTTCTCTGAGAGGCCCTACTAGCAGTTGACTTAGACAGATGCAGATAATTACACCAAACCACTGGACTGAAGTCAGGTACCACCTTTTTTATTTTTTTTTTGACTCATTTTGCATTTAGCAGAGGGTTGTTCAGTTTCCATGAGTTTGTAGGCTATCTGTTGTTTCTGTTTTTGTTGAAATACAGCTTTAATCTATGGTGGTCTGACAAGACACGAGGGGTTATTTCAATATTCTTGTATCTCTTGAGACTTGCTCTGTGACCGAGTATATTTTGTATGATTTGTGAATGATTTTTTAGAATCAAATGAAAACTTAGCTGCACAGCTTACACAAACTTATATGACTCAATGAAAGCGGTGCTAAGAGGAAAATTCATAGCAGAAAGTGCTTCCATAAAGAAATTGGAGAGATTTCATACTCGCATGCTAAAAGCAATCCTGGAAGTTTGGGAACACACACACATATGTGCACCTACACACACACACACACACACACACACACACACACACATGAGGAGAAGAGGGTAGGAAATAATCAAACTCAGGGATGATAGCAATAAAAACAGAAACAAAGAAAACATTATAAAGAATTAATAAAATGAAGAGGGTACTCATTGAGAAAAATCAACATTATAGAAAAACCATTTGCAATCTACAGATTCAATGCAATTTCCATCAACATTTCAGCACAATTCTTTAAAAACCTTGAAAGGTCAATTCTCACTCTCATATGGAAAAAAACGACAACAAAAAAAACTATAATTAAGCACCATCTTAGGAACTGGGCCTTTATCAAATGAGGTATTGGTTGGTCAGTACCACAAACTTTATGCCAATATTGTACCAGCTTTCCTTGTAGGCAAGGTACTTTCTGCAGATCAAAGGGTTTGTAGCTGGTTGGTGTTTAGCTTCCTTCTTTGGTAATATGTAAAGTACCATCTAGTACCATAAATACTAGTCCCCAGAGATGAAGACTGTTGATAAGCACCAGCTCTACCTCTCTCCCTGTTGGACTAGTTGTGTAAATGTTGTCTTCAGCAATAATATCATACCAATTCTTTGGGAAGAATAACTAATATCCTTGGCAATAACCTCAGTTTGTTTGAAGGTTCCTTTCTTGGCCAAGAGCTCAATTAGATATAACTTACTGGAAGTTTCATTTAGAGACAAGAGATTTCCAGCTGGGGTTCTGTCTCCCCAATTATTTGGCAATTTCATTTAGGTCTCCTTTGTATATGTATATATTAGAAGACATTTCTACTGCATTAGGATACTATATGAGACCTCAAGTGGCCATTTGTTCTTGCTTTCTCTCCCTGCATTTCTTCTCTCACTCTCTTCCTCTTTCCTCCTCCTCATTTCATCTCCTGTTCCATTCCTTCATCCATCCATAACGATCAATTATTTTTTCTTTTCATAGAGAGATCCATTCCTCCCTCCAGTATCTTATTCTCTACCTCATTTCTGAGATTATATGGATTGTAACTCAGTTATCAACGACTTAACAGCTAACATCCATGTATAAGCACATGCATATCATATGTGTCTTTCTTGATCTGAGTTACCTCACTTAGGACAGTTATTTCAAGCTTCATTTATTTACATGAGAAGGCCATAATTTTATTTAAATTAAATATTTTCCCTTACTGTAGCTTGCAGCTTTATCGAAGTGATGGTCTCCTTTGCTATACAGAAGTTTCAGCTTCACAAAGCCCATTTATTAATTCTTCTTCTTAGTACTTGTGCTATTCATGTTATCTTTAAAAAATCTTTTCCTGTGTCAATAACTCAAAGACCATTCTCTACTTTCTCTTCCATCAAATATAGTATATCTGGCTCTATGGTCTCATAAAACAAATTGAACAGTATTTGTCTCTTTATATTGTTAGGTATAATTTGAAGGGTTTGTCATTAATACTTCTTTGAAAACATGGCAGAATTCTATACTAAGACATTCTATCCCTGAGCATTTTTGGTTTACAGACTTTCAGTTAATACTTATATTTTCTGGGAGTTATAAGTCTTCTAAGGTGCTTATCAGATCTTGCTTTAACCTTGAGAGATTCTATGTAGGAAGAAGAGTATACATTTCTTTTATGTAATCCAATTTCTTGGAGTATCTGTACCTTAAATATGTCCTTATGACTCCCTGGATGTCCTCAGTGCCTTTTGTTGGCCCACTTTCATCTTTAATTTTGTTAATTTGACTCTTCCCTCTGTATATTTTTTGTTAATTAGACTAAAAGTTTGTCAATCTTATTGATATTCTCAAAGAATCAACTCTTTGTTTCATTAATTCTTTTGTATTGATTTTTGTTTCTATTTTACTGATATCAACCATGAGCTTAACTATTTCTTGCCTTTACTCTTTTTGTGTGTTATTTCCTCTTCAACATTTTAAATGATATAAAATATATTTATATATACATATGTGTGAGTGTGTGTGTATGTATGTATGTATGTATGTATATGTATAGTGTAGGCATTTATCACTATGAACTTTTCTCTTAGCACAATGTTCATTATGTCTAATAAGTTTGGATATGTTGTATTTTTTAGTTTCTCCTACTTTCTTTCTTGACATGTTTTTTTTATTCTGGAAGAGGTGTTCAGTTTCTATGAATTGATAAGCTTTCTTTTGCTTCCACTGCCATTGATACCCAGTTTTAATTCATGATGATCAGGTAGGATGCAGGATGCTATTTCAAAATTTTTATATTTCTTGAAAATTGCTTTCTGTTGATGTATGTGGTCAATTTTCAATAAATTTCTATGTTATGAGAAGAAAGTATATTGTATTTTTATTTGGATGAAATGTTCTGTAAATATCTTTGTTCCATTTGGTTATGACATCAGTTAGCTCCAGCATTTCTCTGTTTAGTTTTGTCTGGATCACTAGTGTATTCATGAGAGTGAGATTGAAGTTACTATGACTGAAAGAGGGTCAATACATCCTTTAAGTTGTTAGTAGGATTCCTTTTATGAACTTGGGTGCCCTTGTATTTGATGCATACATGTTAAGAATTGCAATAACCTTCCTTGTATTTTTCTTTTGATGAGTATGTAGTAGACTTTCTCTTTTATAATTTATTTTGTTTAAAGTCTATGTTTCCACTAAAATGGCTACAACAGCTTGCTTCTTAGGTTCCTTGGCTTAGAATATCTTTTTCAATTCTTTTACCCTAAGTTCACATATATCCTTTCTGTTAAGGTGTGTTTCCTGGATTCAGCAGAAAAATGAATCTTGTTTTTCTATCCATTCTGCTATTCTGTGCATTTTAAGAGACAGGAATGGTTGACATGTTGATGTTTACAGTTATCAATGAGCAAGATATTTTTATTTCTACTATTTTCTACTATGCTACATTTCCCTCCATCTTTTGATTTTCTGTTCTTGTATTGTTGATTCGCCATGTTTTCATGGGTGCAGTTAGATTCCTCAATTAAAGTTTTTCTGTAGTGCCTTCTATTTGAATTTAGCATGAAATATCTTATATTCTCCATCTATTGAGATTGAGAGTTTTGTTGGGTGTAGTAGTCAGGGATGGCATCTGTGGTCTTTTGGAGTCTTCAATATATTTATCTGACCAGGTCCTTTTGCCTTTTAGAGTTTCCACTGAGCAGTCAAGTATTTCTCTAAAAGATCTATATTGATCTCTATTATTTGGTGTTTTCCATCACAAATTTTAATAGTATCTTTTTTGTTCTGTACACTTAATGCTTTGACTATTATGTATGGAGGAAAATGTCTTTTCTGTTACAGTCTATTTGTTGTTCTGTATGCCTTTTGTACCTTTGATAGATACCTTCCACTTTAAGATGTGGGATGTTTCTTCTATAATTATCTCTAAAATATTTTCTGCACATTTTATCTAGCATATTTCTTCTTCCTGTATTCCTATTATTTGTAGATTTGATCTTTTCATGGTGTCCCAGTTTTCCTGAATCTATTTTTTTTTAGATTTAACATTTTCTTTGATTGAGGCACCCATTTATTTTTATCTTCTCTTGAATGACCTAGACTGTCTCTTCCATCTCTCATTTTCTGTTTTCAAGGCTTGTGAGCAAGTTTTCTTATCATATTCCCAAATTGTGGTTTCCAGATTATTCTCAGTTTGGATTTTTCATTATTGACACTATATCTTCTTGCAGATCTTGAACTATTTCTTCACTTCATTCTATTGTTTGTGTTTTCATAGATTTAATCAACTGATTTGTTTATTTCCTCTTTAAGAACCTCTAATATATTCATAAAGTCTATTTTAACATCTTTGTCTTGTGCTTATTTTAATGTCCTTGTCTTGTGCTTCAGCTTTACTGCATTTGTGAGAACATACTATTATAGAATTGTTGGAGACTTAGTGGAGATATAGTGTTCTTACTATCCTGACTGTGTTTTTACAATGGCATCCAGGAACCTAAGTGATTGGGATGATTGTAATTCTAGGTGCTGATATCTATTCTTGTCTTTGTGATGCAAGTGTTTCATCCCTTGGATTCCCATGCCTTCTTCTGACTCTTATGACAGTGTTGTGGGTGTGGTTTTCCTGGTAGGGACTATTTCTGCTATCTAGGCAGATGTAGCCATTGAAGGTTTTTGTTAGAATGTGATTCTTGGTATTCAGAAGCTGATACCTAGGAGTTGAACTGGGCTAGAAATAGGCATTCTTTCATCAATAGGATCTAGAAAAGCAGAGTGTTCTGCCAAGATCTGTGAAGTTCCTCTGGAGTAGGTACAGAGAACAGGGAACAGTTATAGTCAGCAACCTGCTACATAGCTGGGAATGAGACTGGAGGATTAAGTCCCACAAGAGGAAGTAGAGCGTGGGTATGAAGATCATCTGCCTTCCCTAGCCTACATTCTTCCCCAGGAGGCTTAGCTTGCAGGTTTTCAGGTAGTGCCTGTGGAAGTTTGAGGCTGAGACAAAACATGAGAATGATTAGAGAAGTTGGAGGAGATGTGTGTGATAAGTTCAAAGTCAGTACCAAGCAGAAGGGGAGGTCACAGCAGATGGTCTGCTACCAAGCTGGTGATGACACTGGGGATTTGGATTTGGCGTTCAGGTACCATGAAGGTCTGAAGATTCTTACATGATTTTCTGGCCCTCTGACAGACTCATCTCTCTAGAACCATAAATCCTTCTAAAGTCTTTCTTCTGTAGCTTTCATCATGGTCTTTTAATTACAGCAACAGAAAATAACCAACAGAGTAAAGAGATGCAGCATAATATAAACAGTAAACATATAGATGGTTATAATTGGTGTTTTATTATAACCACATTTAAAATTAAAGCAAAAAAACATTCCTTGGGATACTTTATATATGCAAAAGTAAAATGTATAGTCACAATCACAAGAAACGAATATGGAATGAAACATCTGTGTATTTCTTGTATTATTGCTATAATTTGGGTGTGGTTTATTCTACAAGCATTCTTGTATTGTCGGCATGAAAGAGATTGTTCAATGGTTAAGAGCATGTACTGCTCTTGAAAAGTACCCAAGCTAAATTCATGGCACTCACATGCCTGTTCAACACTGTCTATAACTCCAGATGTAGAGGATCTCATGCCCTCTTCTGACATCTGTGTGATGATAGATGCATGTACTACATACATACATACATACATACATACATACATACATACATACATGCATGCATGCATACATACACACAAATAAATAAAATAAATTAATTAAACTCTTTACTTACAAAAGAAATATCTAATGTACCGAAAGCTTGGTTTTGTGTGGTGGAGCTGCCAAATGTTGGATGCTGGTAGAGCTGAATGACAAATCATTAAGTCCCTAGAAAACCTGCCTTGATTAGAATTTAGGTTGATTCTCTTGAGACACTTTCAAGAGAGAGCTACTCTGAGAGACTACAATTCTTGTCTTGCTTTCTGACTCACAGTGTGGCGGTTTCTACTTCTTAGAGGTAATCCTACTGTGGTTCCAATAATCAGTAGGTCATTATAGAAGCCAACCATGGTGATATGGTGAGGACACACTATGAGCTAAACTAACTATGCCACTTTCTTTGTTATCTAACATGCATTAGATATTTTCTTCAGTGCTATAACAGCATTTGGGAAGATAGAAGTTTCAGTGGTTAATTATTAATATTGTAAGACTTTTTAGGGGAAAAGTAATAGTGGCAAAATTAATTTTAAAAATGCATTTTAAAGAATGGTGGTAAAGATAGGAAGTAGGTATCAAATGCCACAAATAGAAAAGTGTTTTAAAGTGACATCTAATTGAAGGGCAGAAAAAAGTAATGAATCAGAAAGACTTGACAGAATGAGTCAGAGATAGGATACACCCAGCTCTTACAGGAATAGCACAGGATAGAGGCAACTTAGAGAACAGATCAGAGAAAGAAGGAGGTAGTTTTTACCAGGACAGTTTTCCTAAAATAGGTTACAAATGAAGACAGAAAGAGACAGAGAATGGGAAGTAGCCAGATGGTTAGAACTAATTGCCAGAGTTAGTATGGCACCAAGCAGAGCAACTCAGTGAGAAGTTGAAAGAAGCCAGTTTGAATCATTCAGCTTGGAGAGGATTTTGAACAAGAAGAGTTGAATTGAATCACCCAGCTATAGTTCAGAAAGAGAACAAGTGAATTTACCCTGCAGTAAGCCTCTGAGATGACAATTACATTTGGTGAACATACATTAACATTTTATAAATAGTTATTATCAGATTTCTTACTGGTTGGAGTATATCTATTTCTTCTAGATTATGAAATCTTGGATCATACAAGTTTTATAATTCTTTTATACTGCTTATATTATATTAGTGGCAATAGCTCTATAATCCCTTCTTTCATTAGAACTTCATGTATTAGAATTTTCTCACATTTTTTTCATTTTAAAATTAGGGGGGTTTGTTGTTGTTTTATTTGTATGGCATTTTGCCAATTTGTAAGTCTATTTAATATTTAACACTTGCATTCATGTCGTCACAAGATAACAAGATTCTATGAGAACCCATAGACCTGAGGTTGCGAGTGGTTGTGAAGTTCCATCCAGGTGCTAGGAATTGATCCCAGGTCTTCTGTAAGACTATTCTGTTCTCTTAACCACTGAGTCATCTAAGAGCACCTGCTCTCCATTTCCTATAATTGTAGATAAAGCTTTATGAATGTTTTTCATTAAAATAAATATGTCAGTTTGATTGGTTCATCTTTTTATTTTACTCTCTAATTGATTTAAATCTGACCTGTTATTTGTTTCTATGACTCGAAGTATAGGCTTACCTTTTTGTTGTTGTCATTTGTCTTTTGATTTGTGTTGTTTTTCTTTTTTTCACTTTCACTTCTTTTTAAAGGCTTCTAAACTCTGGCAGATGTCCAATTTTTGCTACGGCTTTTGTTCCTTCTCTAGACCCTCAAATTATTTTTATCCTTGGTATATGTAGCCCACTTTTTCCTCTCCATACCAGGGAAGATTCCAGTACAATACGTTTCATTTTGGCAACACAGTAGGTTAGATGCTATAGAGCAGTTGTTCTCAGCCTTCCTAGTTCTGTGACCTTTAATACAGTTCCTCAGGTTTGTGGTGATCCTAACCGTAAAATTATTTTTATTATTACTTCATAACAATAGTTTTTCTACTTTTATTAATCATAATGTATATATTTAATATGCAGGATACATGGTATGAAACCCCTGTGAAAAGCAGTTTGCCCCAGAAAGAAATCACGACCCACAGGTTGAGAGCAAGTGCTATATATACAGTCTAGGCTGATTATCTTCTATTGAAACGGTGGTATTCTGGCCCACATATCATTGTTTACTTTTTGTCTCTACAGGAGAAAATAAAAATGGTTTTCTGCTATGTGCTTGACTATTCCATAAAGAAACCCCTTAAGTAGGACACTAAATCATTATCAACTAATATTTATTTGCCAAATACTCTGATGCAAACATCTCAAAAGTTTGAAATGAGTAATTTGTGAGGTAAAATGTAGAGTTATCATATAAGCACTTGAAAATATATTTATGTCATCACTCATCAAATACATGTAAATGTTAAATTTAGATTAGTACATGCACATTTACAGAACCAAAATATTTTCAAGTTTGTAAAGCCCAACCATGACCAAGAATATAGAGTAATGAAAAAAATTTAAATTTTGACACTGGAACATTAATGATACAAACACTTTGGATTATAGTTTTACATTGTCTTAAGCTGTTAAATGTATAATATCCTGCCACACGGTTAGCATACATTTAGTCAGTTATATAAAACATGAAAATATGCTCCAGAGAAACATATGTTTACTGAAGTTAAAATCAGTTTGATTCATATTCATTGAACTTTTGAAATAATGAGCAAATTCTTAAGTAGGTAAATGGATAAATAGTGTAGTCTGATTTCATACATAATAGAAGTAAAAGTGTTGAAACTAATACTGCATCTAAAATATTGTGTTTACATAAGAAACCTAAATTAAAAATTTAAATATATGATGTTATGAATAAATCCTATAAGACAAAACAACTGTATAATTGGCAATTCAATTAAAATCTTTGTGTTGAAATTGCATTTACTTTCCATATACATATATATACATATATATAAATATATAGACATACATATATATAAATATATAGACATATATATATATATATATAATTTTATACTATTTCAATATTTTTTACATTAAAACACTTCTATCATTGTTCCAAGTGCTGAATGTTCGATCTATTTATCTTCAGACTCAATATCTATGGATTCTACCAAAAATGTTTAGGAAAAGAAAACATCAAAAGATTAACATATCCAGATTGTTCTCTGGTTAGTACTCTCTAAACAGTGCAGTAGATTCACTATCTTTATGACATTTTCATTAAATTAGATAAATTAGCTTCAATATCATATATATATATGATATTGAAGCATATATATATATATATATATATATATATATATGCATTACTTGTGTTTCAGTCCAGTTAATCTCAAAGTGGCCAGCTACAGCAATTGTTCAGTCACAGAGCTGGCTGTCTCAGCTGGTCTTCATTATATGCTGGAATCCCAAAGTAGGCTAGAATGCTAGTGAAGGAATGGATAGGGTACCAAGGCAAAGGCAAGCAGGTAAGAGCAAATGCTTCCTTCTTTCATAACCCTATATAGTATTCTAACAGTATATGTATCCTAGATTAAAAGTGTATCTTTATGTCTCAAGATGTAGATCAAAAGTGTGTGTTTTCCTATGTCAATGATCCAGATTAGAAGCAGGTTTACCCACTTTAAACCAAACATAAAGTTGCTCACAAGTGTGCTCCTCCTTTTCTGCATTCCAGTCAGTTACAGATATAGTGAAGTCGATAACTATGATCAGCCATCAAAACAAGTCCATGTAATAGGTTCCAGGCAAAAATATGTCATTCTATACATGAAACAAACATCTGTGTATCTGAACCATGTTCTTAAACTGCCCTCCCATAAAGTTTGGAATATGACTATATATCTTTTAATTATGTGTATATGAACCCTAACTACAGCAGTAATTGGCTTATTATAAAAAATTGCTTGTTACATTTATAGACAAAAATGCTAAAGTTATGTAAAACATTAATGAAAAATTAATTAGCTAGCTGAATTAAGTATTAATTTACATTTAATTCCAATATACCTGCATGTCATGTAGATAGTTCTAAATGTATGTGAAATGTACATGTAGCAATCTTATTCCGAAGAAAGCTATGGTAATATGTACCATTTTCCTGTCATTTGCAGGTATTATTATACATTATGTTTGCTTATATGACGCATATTTGATAAAATTACTTATGATTTCTGTATTATATTAACAAATTCCTCTGGTCAGTTTTTCTAGCACCAGCCTTTTCCTAAGTGGTGGTAAATGTGGATATTTTTCTACATAAGAGTGGATATGGGTACTTGGAGTCTATTTAAGATCATTAAGTGAACAGAAATTGAAAATTGTATCATCATTTGGCACTATGTTCCGGGCTATTTACCTCTGTTATTAAATACAGAAGAAAAGAGAGCTATCTTGCTCAGTCTAAACATGAATTCAGACACTGTTCACATAATCATCCTCTCATCTCAAGATACTGAAATTGTCTTCCACAGCAGGATTTCTATTCATTTTTTACATCATTGTCTCCAGACCCTGAAAGAATTAAAAATTGTGAAGCTTCACCTCTAAACATACTTTCCAACAAAGTGCCCAAGTTTTGCTGAGCTTCAGAAACTCTGCTAAAGGGTTATTGTGTGTTTAGGTCAAAGGTGGACTTTTTATTAGAAACTCTTTTGCTACCTCAATCTTCCCATGAAACAAGAGGCAGAAAGTCCACTCAGAAAATCATAGCCTTATAGGGATAAAGAATTGCAAGTCAAACAAGAAGGCCTCAGGAAAAATAAAAGTTAATAGAAAGTGACCTTATTTGCATGTACATCCTGTCAAACAATACATCAAGGTTTAATGGCTTAGTGAGAAAATAATTTTCTTTCTTTAATCCTCACATTGTGTTACTATCTTTCCTAATCTCAATACGATTTAAAATGCCTTGTCAGTGGGAGCCTAAAATAATAATAATAACAATGTTAGTATTAAAAGAAAAGTGGGTACAAGCTTCATCTCACATAGGGAAGTCTGCTTAACCTCTTAATAAAGGATGGTCTCAATATTATATTCACTCCTGTTGTGGTTTGAGTAATTAGATGCTCCCGATGATGACTCACACTTTGGATGCTTCTTTACACCTTCTGGTGCTTTGTTAGGCATTCTATAAACTTTGATAGTCAGGGTCTACAGTGAAGAAATAAGTCTCTAGGAAGAAGTCCTTGGAACTGTGTCTTGCCTTGGATTCTTTCAGTGGGTCTTTCTGCTTGCTGACTGCTAGGAAGTGAAGAAACTTCAGTCCCAGGCCCCCATTCTCTTGGCATTTTGACCAACTGCATGGGAGCAAGGAACCTGTGCCCCGAAACTTATGAATTAATGTAAGTAATCCTCTCTGCAAAGTGTTTATGTCAGGAATTTGTGGCAGTGTCTCAAAAGTGACTAACACGACTAGTGATTATTTTAGGTAAAGAAAATTTAATGAATCTTTGTATTATTTCAATTGATCTTCTCTTTTTGATACATTTTAACATCTGAGTGCCTGTTTTGTGAAAAATATAAACACCCAAAGTTTTCTCTACAGATATGTGACTTTTGCCTCTATGTAACATGATTGAAAGAGCTGGCAATAAAAAGTTCCAGAATGTTTGTTTTTACAAGCATAGCTAAATGGAACTGTAATGGCTATTCCTGGTTGTCAGTTTGCCTATATCTGGAATGAACTACCATCCAGAATTGAAGGGCTCACCTGTGATCTAGATCTTGAGGCTGGGAAACACAGGTTTCTGTCCTGGCCCTTGCCCTGGAGATCTTGAGACATAGTAGCCATGAAAAGCTTAGGCCCAGGCAAGGTAGCATAAGCCTTCATTCTCAGGAGTCTGAGGCAAGGAGTTCTCTGAGTTCAAGGTCAGACTGGGACAAAGCAAGCCCCAGACCCAGGTGTGGTGGTACAAACTTTTAATCTGAGCCACACCTTCTGCTGGAGGCCTACATAAGGACACTCTTTTTGCATCTTGTAGGTACTTGCTATCACATCTATTGGAACCTACTTCTACAGAAGACCAGCTGAAACAACTAGCCTTGTGGGACTTCCCACTCACAGCTGACCATTGTTGGATTAGTTGGACTACAGACTCGAAGTCATCACAATAAGTTCCCTCAATATCTCTATACTTCATAAGTTCTGTGACCCTAGAGAACCCTGACTAATACAGGAACTAAGAAAATAAAATACTCAAAAAGAGTATTGGCCTAGAGAAATGTCTCAGTGTTTAATGCACCTGTTTCTCTTGTAGATGGTCTGAGTTCAGTTGTCAGATGCCACATATGACCTACAGTTATAAAATCCTCCATTCTAGGTAATCTGACTCCCTCTTCTGACCTACAAGACCACCATGCATAGAAGCAGCACACACACACACACACACACACACACTTAAAAATTATAATTTAAAACGCTTCAATGAATAATGTGTATTTTATGTTCTCTAAAGAAAAAAATGTCAAGACTCTATGTGGTGCCTCTTTCCATAGTTGTTTGAAAAATTACCCATTTCTTCATATAGACACACACACACATGTATATGTACATGTATGTGTATATGTATATATATTTATGCATGCATACTAAATGTGATTTCTATTTCAAACACCTTAATTATTGGTTATCCCTTGCCTCAACTTTCTTGTGCCCTATACTCTTATTTCTCTATCTACTTAAATTTTCTCCCTATTATTTCCTTTTCATCTTAATTGAGATCACAGTATGTTCTTGTCCTTACCTCTGTCTACTCAAAGGTATATATGTTTTCTTCTTAGCTTGGTCTTTAAGCTTTCAAAGGAAAAACATTTTCTGTATATATTAGATAGATAGATAGATAGATAGATAGATAGATAGATAGATAGATAG
>JADRCG010010478.1:2885720-2903780 GCA_019844195.1 Rhabdomys dilectus
GATAGATAGATAGATAGATAGATAGATAGATAGATAGATAGATAGATAGATAGATAGATGATAGACTATGCCCACAGAAAAAATAATTGTTCAATCTTTATCTAATGCATTCATAAAGAAGATGATTTTTGTACTTGTTCAATGTTGTTCAATGCTTAATAATAGGGAAGGAAATATTTCTCATTCCAATTCTCAAAATTATATTTTGTAGATAGTTTGTATTGCAAGTTTCTTACTTTTTGTCTTATAGTGCATATAGTCTACATGTCTGCCTTTAGAAAAAAAGGATAGTAGAATTTGGGTGGAGGAGAGAAAGGAGTGATGTATTGTTCCTGGTTTATGCTCCTAGATGCTGTTTCTGTTTGCCATTGTAACTTTCTATTATTGTTATCATGCTTATCTACTGGATCACACACGTAAAATTAGTTCATTTTATATTAAAGAAATTCATTTATATTAAAACTTATCCATTTTATATTAAAGAAATTTGTGAAAACCAAGTCATGCTTGGCAGATTATTTACAGCCTGGAACACCATCTAATGAACACAACATCTTATCTGAGTTTGAAAGTGTTCTGTCGTAATATAAGCATCCCCATAGCTTCTAACATAGCATGTAAAGAATATGCCTGAATGCACATTGCCATATTTAGAATGTCTTACTCAATGTTGGATGTCAAATTTGATGTCTCTCCAAACTGTAAGATTTTTCTCTAAATCACTTTGGCTCTTACGATCTAGACATAGTCTGTCGTGAGCTGGTACATGTATAGACCTCAGGACATCTGGCACCAAAAGATTGTCCTGTAAGCTCATTTTCTATGACTGATTCTATCTCTTCACTCATTTAGCAACACAGAGGTAGGGAAGGATGGCATGCAATATGTCTTTCCAGAATTTGGGTCAATCTGAAACTATTTGTTACCTCACCTTCCAAGATACTCCCCACATTCTCCCACATATAGCTGAAGCTACTTCAAAGAAACAGTTTGCTTAACAGCATGGAGCTTCTGAAAGAACCCTTTGGCTGCCTTGTCAGTACTAAATTTTCCCACACTGCCTCTTGGCTTTGCTTTTTCTTTCTCTTTTCTTCTAAGATCCTCGTTCTGTTTTATCTTGAACCTTTCTTCCATTCTTGTTGTTGTGTTTTATAAATTTAAGTGAATAGTCATGGAAAGTAAGGTTCTATACATAAATTGTTCTAAATACTCTTCAAAATTTTGAAATATGTTATTTTTAATCAATTTTTAAGGAGGACCAGACTCAGTTATAAAGTATCCTACTTAATTAACTTCACGTTATGTAGATGGTGTGCAATTAACTTACCTAATAATGGAAATAACAAAGTTATTTCAGTATATTTTAAGCTTAGGAAATAGGACCTTAGAAAGTATCTGCTTTATTTTTAAAAATGAGAATAAGAACACTGTAGGATGTAAGAGCACACAGGAAGTGTTTGGTGACAAAGAAGAGAACCATCTAAAATTAACATCTATATTAAGTGGAAAACAAAAGAAAAGAATCAAGGACAGAATTAAAAATAGCCAGCAGTTTAGACTTGTAAGGAGAGCAAAGAGAGACATCTTAGAGCAGGAGGAAATTTCACTAAGTCATATGTCCTCCTTTAAAAATAACCTTCTTGAAATATACTTCAATGTCATATGGATTTGTCTATATTTCTTGCCAAAGTGGGAAATTGGACTCTAAAAGAAGTAACAGTGCACGCCACCCTGGTGCTGTGTGCATTCAGATGGAAATCTGCAACACTCAGGCAAAATAAAGACCAACACAGGACTTGGTCTCATTTCATGGAAAGTGTGTTAGGTACAGAAAAATCAAACACTCATGAAGCCCTGTGTCCTATTAAAAAAATGTATTGAAAACTCCAGGACATAGTCCTTTGAGTCAATATGTAATCAATGTATGTAGAAAACTTGAGTTTTGCATTCCTTAAAATAAACATTGCTGCTGATAACTTTCCTCCCGTGCTACTCAGTCTCCATTGTGAACATCAGACCCTCACACCCGTACTTCCTCACGTTATTCAGCTTTACTTTGGTCTTTCTTGTCTCCACAGTGTCTCACATTTGTAACTTCTCCTTGTTGTACTCTTTTTAACAAACTCCTCTTTCAGAAAGATGTTTAAATTAAAGCTCCTATGTATATGTTCTCTATAAGTGTCAGGGACCTTTCTATACTGCTTATTTGTCTATGTCTCACTGATCTTCCCTAATTACACACACACACACACACACACACACACTCACACACACATGCATACACACACACACAACTCTATAGAACACGTAGCAAATTGATGAGAGTATTGAGACAATATCAGTAAATGTTTTCTACCTTCTCACTAAGTTAATTTCCAACTTAGTAGTCATTTTAATGAACGTAAGACAATGTTCTACCTACCAGCACTGGTTTAGTTTCTGTTAAGTTCGATATTTTGCCTGTCATTGCTTACCCTTTGATGACTCAGACGTGTGGTCTCTACCACATCACTCTTGCTTCTCAATACAGCCCTCACTCTCCACAATCCAAACCTGCAGAGGGGCATCAGACCAACACCCGAAACAGAAATGTGGCATTGCAAGATGCTTTTTATTGCTCTAAGTAAGTCAGTTCTAATAGGCTTTGAATCCTAAGCTAAAAAGAATCCAAACTCAGAATGTACAATGTCTGACCAAAGAACCATATTCACGAAGTACTCTGAACTTCGTGAATTATAAAACTAGGAAACATCATATGGCAATTTTGCAGTACAGAGAATCATTTCCAGAATGTTACATAGCCTTTGAAGTCTACCAAAGATCATGTACCACACTGCACTAAAGTCCTATGCAAGAAGAGGAACGGGGTAGGCTACAACTCCACTGTATTCTCGCATTGGGTCTAGATAGCTGCTGTACTCACAGCACCATGAGCAAATTGTATTTGAAACTTGGGTGTGCTGCTTTCCCATTATGATCCTATGATTACGCCAGGTGTTTAACATTTGGCAGATGACTTTTTTCTTCCAAGTCTGAATCCCATGATTTGTTGCTGTAAACCTGGCTTTTTGTTTAATTTGATCATTAGTTCAATTCTTTTTCTTTAGAGCACTTCAAAAATGATCAATATTTTTACATCTTTTCCATTCCTCCTTCTCAATGTCCAACTCTTTCCACGTCCCTCCACTCCCTCTCAAATTCATGACCACTTCTTTAATTATTATCGTCACAAATATTTATATAAGTTCATTTAGTGATGCTTCAACCTGTGTTTGGGGTTGACTACTTATGGTTGGGGATGCCCACCCTTCACTGATATATCTACAACAGAACCCAACAGTTAAGCTTGAGAAAAAAAATCATGGAGGAGGGAGTGGAAGAACTGTGAAAGCCAGGGGACTAAGGCATCTGTTCCAAAATCCTCTCTAGACATGACAGGGATGCTGCATTTGCAAACTCTCCACACTGTGCTTGCCTAAATAAGAACTGTACAAGGACTATACCATCTAACATGACAACATAGATGGGGAAGTGTCCCAAGCGCCCATTTTTACATAAAGAGATACAAGCAATAAAACTTCTCTTTTTAAACATATTATATAATATAAATAACAGTGAAGAATCTTTGCCAGATGCATGTTATGTGTATTTAGTAACAACATATACTAATAACAACACTAGAAATAGCCCAAAGGATTGTTACTTGAAATCTGCTCTATAGAGTTTTGTGAGTAAAGTTCAATTAAAAATAGATGAGCAAAACACCGTGCTATAGAGCACATGTCAAGGCATACAATAGGTAACTGAAGATTAGAGGAAGCAAGGAAGATGTGTGAGTGGATTCTTTTAATAAACACAAACAATATTATCCTCTTTACACATTTTAAATATCTGGGAAATATTATGGTGCTCGGATCAAAGGCTGCATCGTGATACAGTTAAGTACAGCACTCTCATTAATAAAGTAAAATTTACAGTTTCTGTCGATGAAAACAAAGGTTTCAAAACACTTTTAAAAGTTGATTAGATTTATTCTTGAATTTAAAACGGAAACATTTAGACTTTGCTTCTTTTCTTTAATTTTTTTAATCATTCCATTTGTTTACATCTCAAATGAGATCCCACTTCTGGGTTACCCCCTCCACCAAACTCCCATCCCATGATATTCCACTTCCTTGTCATCCCTCCATCACCTCCCCATCCCACATCTGCCCCCCACCTCCCTTTTGCCTGTGTGTGAGTGCTCCCCCACTTACATTCTCTTGCCCCACCACTTCAGCATCCCCTACCCTGGGACATCAAACCTCCCAGGGACCAAGGGCCTCCCCTTTCATTGTTGTTGGTAAAGGCCATCCTCAGCTACCTATGTTTCTGGAGCCAAAGATCCCTTTAGGTACACTCTTTGGTTGGTGGTCTACTCTCTGGGAGAACTGGGTTGTCAGGTCAGCCTATGTTGTTGTTCCAAAGGGGCTGCAGTCCCCCTCTGCTTCTCCAGTTCTTCTGCCAGTTCTTTCACCAGGTTCAAAAGAACTCACATGGTATGTACTCACTAATAAGTGGATACTAACCCCAAAACTCACAATGCATATGCTACAACTTACAGACCATATGGAGCATAATGAAAGAAAATCAAGGGCTGGTGTTTCAGTCCTGCACTTAAGGGGGAAAAGGATGATCGTGGGAGATGGAGGAAGAGGGGGACAAGAGAGGAAGAAAGGTGGAGGAGGAAGAAATAAGCATGGCAATATCAGAATCTGGAGGAGACTTGAGAGAGGTACAGAGGGCCAGGAAATCAAATAAAAATAGGTAGTGGGGTTGATGAGTAACTGAAGATTGCTGCTGGAGGGTCCTAGATACCAGAGAAATGTGAGGCTCTCAGAACCCAATGGGATTTACTTTAGCTGTAATGTGCAGAGAAGAGGGAGATAGAACCTGTGGAGATCACCTCCAGTAGACGTTTCTTCTTAAAGAATAATGTACATAAGACACTCATGTTAAACTAGCAATGTGTGTGGTGTGTCTCTTCTTGTCTTGTATGTGCTAGTATAGTCATTATAACTGTTTTGATTTTTTTGCTCACGATTTTCATTTTCATACCAGATGCTGAGAATTACCTTTGATTGTCTTCATCACCAAACAGTTTTGGTTATATTTTGTACAGTATTTTATTTATATTTTATGACTCCTTTATCCTGCTTTCTAGACTATATATTCAAAGAACCCAACTAAATCTAATTTTGAGTGTACTGAAATTAAAAGTAAAAAGGTAAGCATATATTTCCACTCCCATTACATCTAAGGTACTGACATTCTCAACACAAAATCTTTCTGTATGTAGCCAAAATGCAGGAAATTTGGGCCTTCTCCAGAAGATGCTTGAAGTATAATTCTGGAATACAAATAAATACCCTTCATTATGACCACTTGCAGATATTTTCATATTCCCTTGTTAATCTGAAATCTTCTCATTGAACATAATAGAGTTTGCATCTGAATACCCCCTACAATTCCAAGTGGTACAGCCTAATAACCAATAGAAGCATTTAACTACTAACATTGAGTGAGGGGCAGTCGTTATATTGAAGGCATTGACTTCATGAGAGAATTAACACATTGGTGGCTTTATATGGAACTTTTGAGAGGTAGTAAAAATTTTAGGAGTCAAACACTAGGTAGATGATGTAGGTCACTGAAGACCTAGTCATATAGATTATTTCTTTCTGACGGCCTCCTCCTTGCTCACTCTCTAAGTCCAGTCTCGATAGAATGACCTTTTTCCTACCATGAACTTCTCCTGTGATGTTTTGCTATCTCATCTCAAAACAATCAGGTCAACTGAACATGGATGGATACCATGAGGTAAAATAAAGTATCCTTCTTTATAAGTTGTTTTCCTCAGTTATTTTGTTTCAGAAACATAAGACTATTACAGAAGAAGTGAGAAAGAAATGAAGCATAGAACAACCATACTAGAGGTATTTAAAAGCTGATCGCAAGCACTAAAGAAAATTTAAGGGAAAGATAGGGAGGGAAAGGAAGAGAAAAATAAGAGAAGATAATAATTTGAGTCTTTTATTCACCTTGTAAAATATACTTTAAAATGTAGGGTGGAAAATAGTTTGATTTATAGCTACAAAAGTGATATAAGCTTGTAAGTTTACTGTAAACTACCAAAGTTTAAAATACCAACAGACAAAAAATCTAAAAACTAAACAAAAGACAACATCAATCTGTAAAAAGAAAAAAAAATGTGCTTTAGTGCTTTTGTTCTATCCCATCATTGAAGTCCAAACAATCCTGTTTCAAGATATTTGTCCTAAGGATTTTTCAACTTCTAAAAATACAAACCATATTGTTCTACATAGGCTATATAGTCCCATGGTGTGTTGCAGCCAATGGCTTAAGAAATGACATTCTCATTACACATTCTCATTGTGTAACTCCATTTACAGAATTTTGTATGTACATATTTTAAGAAGCTTCTCCAATAATAGTTCCCCACAAGGGTTTTTCAAAATGTCATTAGTGTTAAATATTTTCCTCATACTCCTTCTCTTTGATCATAAAAATTATATACCCCTGTTATTATGTAGAGAACACAATGCCTCTTGGAGTGGTTTGAAACATTTGAAATTATAATTGAATCCACACATGTGCTAAAGTAATTAAAAGTAAAGTTAGAGCTGGCAATTAAGAACAAATGTCAATACTTTTCCCGTTTTAATATATATGTCAAAATTGAAATCGGCCCCTGAGTCAGCATTCTGTAAGCCACCTTACATAATCAGAAGTTTAGAGTTTAAAGCCTTACAAAAGGACAGAGCTGTGTGGTGATTTTCTCTGCTCTAGAATATTTAAATTCCTCCAGCATCAAATTGTTATTTTCATCCCTTTCAAGGAAACCTCAGACTTTTATACACAGAATTCACTCACACACAAGAATATTTATTCTTCCCTATTGGCACCATAAGGTGAAAAGTACTTCTCAGAAGATGTCTTGCCATTAATGGTAATTTTTAATCAGGAAATGTTGTTGTACTAATCTAATAGACTTGAAGTTAAGACCTCAGTGTCACTGAAGCCTAAAATATCCCCGCAGTTCCACATATAGAAATCTCTGAATAATACAGTCCATCCCTGAAGAGGAATTATGCAAATGAATGCATTTAGTTAATATGTACTGTAAACAGATCACTATGTCTTTCTTCTTTTCTAAATCACAACAAAGATTAAAGCAGTAATGCTCTTATTACCTAACAAAACAGCTAAATATTTGAAGTAGATCTGCAGAGCTTCAAGCCCAAGACAATGTCCCTTGAGATCTGAGCTGGGTTTCTCTTCCAAAGGTCATTGTATCTTCTTAAATGCTTTATCCAAAGCAGCCAGGAGAAACATTTCTGGAAATATTATATCAAGTTCCACAAGCTTTCTCTTGCCACTAAGAGATTATTGAATAGCCTGCCTTCTTAAATTCTACTCCAGTGTTTGCTGACAAATGAGAATGGCAATCATACATAACATATAAATTGGGGGCAGGGGAATCAATTGCAAAATGCCAAACCATTCCTAGCATGCACGTGATGGTTTACTTCACACAAGCATCCGGGGTCAATCCCCATTAGAACTCTTATCTGCCACACTGGTCACTTTGAACAGGAGCAAATGATTTCAGGTGAGACTGAAAGACCCATCATGTTCTTTTCATTTGTCTTCTAAACCTTTCACAAATAGAGTTAAGGAATTTGGACGCCATGATTTTGCTACACAATTTTAAAGAGTCCATTCTTATGATGGCTTCTGAGACATGTCATAAAAGCTGAGTGAGAGCAACGGATTCTCTGCCCAGTTATGCAGTAGACAATTGGTCAAACACTGCTGGTTCATTAAACACACCAGTGACCATCTGGGATGGTGTGTCTTTACTGCCAGAAAACTTCCCTTCTATGGAAAGACATAAAAACAAACACAGATAAAAGGTGATATTTAAATCAACAAATGAACTTTGTTACTCGATTAAGATGGAATGTTTGTCCATTGTTGGTTAGTCATTGATACATAGTAGATGACTTACATGGGGTTTGAAAAATTCTGTATATGGCAAGTGGAGAAAAAATTTCTAACACATGAAGATACAGATCATCAGAAGCAAACATGAGTCTGAAGTAACCTGGTCTTTTCCCCATCCAGGTTTAAACTCTTATTTCACGTCTTCCTTTCCCCTGTCTTAGGGTTTTACTGCTGTGAACAGATATCATGACCAAGGCAACTCTTATAAAGGACAACATTTAATTGGGGCTGGCTTACAGGTTCAGAGGTTCAGTCCATTATCATCACTGGCTATGTTATAGCCTGAGGAGAACAATATTGATAGTCTTGATCAGAAACACTGGCAGGGACGTTAAGCCTGGAGGCCACTGGAATAGAGGTTACCCTCTACAGTTTTTTCTTTTTACTGTCTCCTGTAGGTAGCCCTAAGGAAAGCTTAAGTATGTTTATGTGCTCATCTCCAATTTGTTAATTTCTCCTAATTTGGAAAAAAATCATTTCAGATATAATTAAGAAACTTAAAATGAGACCACTGTTGTAGATTATTCAGATAAGCATTAAGTGTAAGGACAAGCCTCTTCATTTGAAGAACTCAGAAAAAAGAGAAGACAAAGACACCCAGTGAGAGAGCAGAGCGCAGATGCAGATATTTTAGTATTGCGATCAAAAGCCAAGAACACAAGAGATGCCAGCTTTCACAGATGACAGAAGAGGCCAAGAAAAACTCATGTCTGGAGTCCCCTAAGGGAGTTAGGGCTGCTGACATCCAGATGTGGGAATTAAGACTTCCAAGAGTGAGGATAACTTCTGTTATTTTCAGCCAGGAAACCACAATAGAATCACTAAAATAGAAGTGGCACTGTGTCCCAGCTTCTCTCAAATGTTAATTTTTCCTCCTCAGCTCTGGTCCGTGTTCTTGATATTCAGTGTGGTAGTTTGCCTTCTCACTTCATGCGCTTCAAACATATTTCATTTTAAATTTTATAAGCCTTATTTCTCCCAGAACTTGGCATAAATAAATGGTTGTAATTACTCACTCATTCAGTGTTTTTTAGCATACACACATGCATATACATAGACAAATGTCTATATATGTATACAATACATAACCTCATATATATCCATATATATGTAGGTATATATGAAAAAAATATATATTCTTTTCTCAACTGACAAAAGATACATAAAACAAGAAAGGACGTTAGATTAAAATGAGGATTTTGTTTTATACTCACCAACATTTTTTTTTCTCAAGGTAATTGTGTAGTGGTCTCATTTACTGTGATTCTGTATATAAATATCCCTCAATTTTTTAAAATTTTTTTCTGACCACATGGCTATGACAAAATTCTGAAGGCCAGTCTTTGTGTCCATAACAAATTTTCCATATAAAATTTCTTGCTCGATTATGAATAATATCTTACTTGGATATTTGCATCTATTTTAGATTTGTTTCAGCTGGAAATTTGTTATATATGATTCAGAAAATCTCACACTTTAGTTGTGAGATAATATCTAAATTTGAACTACTAGTTTCATTTAAGTCATTAATCCAATAACTAAAATAAGGCCCTGCATCTTTGCCATTTGAGATCTAATTAAATGTATTAAATCTTTTCTGGCTAAACTCAGTATTTTTGATGCTCCTTCCCCCTCCCCTGCTTCCCCTTCTTTATTATCACCTATTTTAAAGGATGTTCATATAGCGGTACTAATCTTTATTTATGTTATCAGTTGTCTCTCATTCTAGTTTTAATACAGATCCACTGGGGCAGAGTACTTGATATACAAACAGAGCACTTTGTTCTCCCATCTCTGTACGCACATATTGAATTAGTGAATGTTTCCACCCAATCTATGGTACCCAGATTTAAGGTCAAACCACAAACAATGTACTTGGGAAGATGGAACAGTACTCTGAAGATGAAGAGCAGTGGGACAAAGCAGAAATTGAAAATTAAAATTTGAGCAGAGCTAACACTGCTCCGAGACCCACTTTTATTAAGATGGTCGTGACCTACAATCAGAATATTAAAATATTGTCACCCAGAGTAAATTAGGAAACACAAAAAAGGTTCCCAGGACCTTCTGTACTCATCCTTTTGAAATTATTAGACAAACAACTATAAGGAAGGACAGCGGGAAGTTGTTTCTTTGCCATGCGTTGATGCTCTTGTTCTTGGTACCAGTGTTTCCCAAACAGGCTCTTCCAGTTTTTGATGTTGCCCATGTGTGTTGAATGATGAGTAAGAAAAACATTGTGTCTAATTCCCTTAAGGTCGCTATCGTCAAAGACCATTTACTGTATAGCTATAAATAAAAGAAATTTACTACTCGATATCGTGGAGTTGGAAAATCAGGTTTTATGGTGTCAGCTGGTGTGATGTATGCTGAGAGTTTTCAGATTTATAAATGATCACTTTTTTCTGCATTTCTACATGGCAGGAGCTAAGCCTATGGGTCCTCCTTCATAGAATTGTTGTTGACCTCGTTGATGAAAGCCCATCTTCGTGCCATAGAATTGCCCTAAAGACCTGATCTATCTATCTCTCTTTTTTTTTTTTTCTTTTTAGACCTGACCTCTTAATACCATTACATAGGAAAGAAATTTTCCACCTGTGAACTGGGAAGGTCACATGCATTCAGCGCATAGAAGGGCTTACCCAGTGTTATTTGTTCTGTCTGGTCTTGAGGCCATTCTGCACTTTCTCTTTACAGTAACTTCAGCACAGGAGACAGATATTATTCCCAAGTGGCAGATAATGAAGCTAGGGTCAGAAATATTAAGAGACTTACACCAATTCCTTCACCTAGGTAATGTGGTGCTGGGTCCATGAATCTTAGAACCTGACTTTTTACCTAATGGTTTCCCTGATAATCTTTTGCCATATCTATCTTTTAGTTTACTAGTTCTGTGCAATGGATTTTATATTTTCACTGGTCCATTTACTTAGTTCTTAATTTAGGGAAGCAGAGACTTAATCACAGGATGTATATATATATACAAATCAATATTCTTAACTGTAAAGCTCTCTCTGCTAGTTAACGATTATATAATTCTGAGAAAATTAGTCAGATTTTCTGCCACTGTCATCTACATTTATAAAATAAAGATACTGAGCTCACTAAGAACATTATTTTGCAAAGCCTCCTTGTCTTCTGTTCATCCTTGCGTTTGCAATCTTCTGTGAAATTTATCAACTCTCAAATGTTCTACTTTCCTTCTGAAGCACACACTTTAGAATTATTTCACTACAAATATCTCATGATAAGCTTATAATTCTCTGCTATTATTGAAAGTAACATGTGCTGCTTAGGGAAAATTAGAATATATTTTCTAATGGCAAATTGATGTCAACAAGCCATGTTCTTCTGACCTCAGCCACTGAATGGCAGGAGTCTTCAATAGCCTCTGCTCCACCTGAGAGCATCTCCTTCCCTCTTGCAGCAGTTGATACCTGATTCTGTTGGGTCTTCGGTACTATTACTCTGTGTGACTTTCTGCTTGAGCTTCCTGAACTGCTTTTGTTCCATCATCAGTTCCAGAATATTTTTTGAACAAAGTGCAGTTTGCAATGTATTCATTGTTACACGCCCTTACTTTTCTACATTTTGAACTAAAATTATATACAATAAACATCTACTGTATCCCCCTTGTATTATGTCAATAAGACCATTTTTCTTCATAAGTTCTTACTGTGTCCTTTCTATAAGTGTCATCTGGTTCATTTAAAATTGACCATCGAATTCTCATTTTTAATTATCCAACATTTTTATTGGATATTTTTATTTGCATTTCAAATGTTATCCCCTTTCCTCATCCCCACCCTCGTCCCTGGAAACCCCCATCCCCCGTCTGCTCTATGAGGGTGTTCCCCCACCCACCTACCCACTCATACCTCACTGCCCTGGTATTCCCCTACACTGGGACCTCAAGTCTTCACAAGACCAAGGGCCTCTCCTCCAATTGATGCCAAACAAGGCCATCCTCTGCTACATATATGGCTGTAGTCATGAGTCTCTCCATATGTACTCTTTGGTTGGTGGTTTAGTCCCTGGGAGCTCTGAGGGGTCTGGTTGGTTGATATTGTTGTTCTTTCTAACTTTCATACATTTTTCAATATTCAAGCTATTTTCAAACATTCTTAATAATTTCTACAGGCCTATGCTTCCTTCACATATTGAAGCCTGGATTTCATGTCACCGAGCATAATAATCAGTTATTTTAGAGCCTCTCTGATTAATTAAAGTTTAATTTAAAGTTCTGCATTTTTGATCACAGATCCTGGTGCTTCCTCATATGCTATTCACACCTTTGCAAATAAAGAAGGGAAGACAACATTAGAAACACTGCAAGAAGCCAGGCGGTGGTGGAGCACGCCTTTAATCCCAGCACTTGGGAGGCAGAGGCAGGCAGATTTCTGAGTTTGAGGCCAGCCTGGTCTACAGAGTGAGTTCCAGGACATCCAGGGCTACACAGAGAAACCTTGTCTCAAAAAACAAACAAACAAAAACTAAACAAACAAAAACAAAACAAAACAAACAACAACAACAACAACAAAAACACTGCAAGAAAGTTTCCCAGGGCAGTCAGTGTTCTTTTGCTATGCCAGAGTGTAAATTAGGTCAGTGACAATCCTTGTGGTTCCAATTGCTTAACAACACCCTCCAGTTGTTCAAACTATGCATAATCAAAATAGTGATTTTGTTGTAGTCCTCTGTAAGAAGCAAAGGAAATTTGGTATGAATTCACTCTTAGATTGTAGTGAACCTGGAATCTCAGATTAGAGGAAATGATTGCCTAAATATACACTTCGGGCATTAACCAAGGACCTTATATGAAACCTGAAGCACAGATTCAGAGCTATGCAAATTCCTAAGCTAGTGCTTCCCCTCCCACATTGATATCTTCTTACCATACAAAATACTTTACTTTCTTGAAAGACTAGTTTTTGCTTGCAAAGAAATTTTTTTAAATTACATTTTAGACAATTACTATTTTCAGCAGACAAGTCTCTCCATGCATGTAGCCTACCATGTTATTAAGATGGACATTTCGATGGAGATAATTAATACTCTAAACTCAGAAACTCTGTGAAGATTAAACAAGATCATGCATGAAAGTTCAGAGTTCAGCCCACACTAAGTTTTAGGAAAATGTTAGCAGTTTTCATTATTCAACAGGGTTTTCTCTTTTTTCTTTTTTCATACATACTTTAAGTCAAATATGGATCAGTTCTTTTTTTTTCTAAATCATTAATTTAATAATTATTATCCTGAGTTTGGAATAATAATTACAGAAAGCACTGAATCCTTTAGTAATAGTTTTAAACAAAAGAGTGCAATTTTGGCAAGTATATACGTTACAAAAGATTACTTGCCAGTGAAAAGCAGGTGTAGAAATCAGACAGCCAGAGTCAGAGAGAGAAGGATGAGGGGAGAGAGAGGAGATGGGAGGGGAGAGAATTAGAAGGAAGAAGTCTTTGTCTTATTAATGGTACTTTTTAATGGCCACAGCCCTATTTTTTTTACTAAATTGTGTTTTATGGGTTTAGAGAACTCTAAAATATTATTTAGATACAGTCACACTAGTGATTTGAGTCACCATGAAAAAAGAATGAAGAGAAACAAAATTTAGTCCATCATACCTTGCCTCTTTGTGCAAAGTACAAATATGGGAAAAATGTAAATTTAAGCCACACGTGCTGCAATATTCTGGCACCGTTTAAACATTCTTTGTTTCTCTCTCTCTCTCTCTCTCTCTCTCTCTCTCTCTCCTTCTCCTCCCTCTCTCTCTCTCTCTCTCTCTCTCTCTCTCTCTCTCTCTCTCTCTCGTGTGCGTGTGTGTGTGTGTGTGTGTGTGTATGTGTGATGTGCACAAATGTAAAAATAGGAAGAAAATGTGAGTCTATTTCTCTTCCTGCCATGTGGGTCCTGAAAGCTGATCTCAGGTGGATGCCTCTACCTGCTGAGCTATCCTTTAAACACCAATCAGAGACCTTCAGTCTTTGTTTCCTTAAGGGCAAAAGTGATTATATTATCCCTGGTATCGTCCTGTAAGTGAAGTTTTTTCTTGTACATATTTTAGACAACTGGGCACAGAATAAATATTCATAAACTATGTTTTGCTTCTTCCTCCTTTGAAAAATTTCCTTTCAACTTAGTAACTAAATTAAAGTCACCATTAATAAATAGATTGTGTAAAGGAAACAAACCCAGAGACAAAACACTGGCAATAGCTTGCATTAAGTTTTGAGAAGTAAAGAGAATTCAGAAAGGAAAATGAAAAGTGACAAGGCAGAGATAGTATGTAAAAATTGCAAAGAAGAAGCTATCAGTAGTATTAAAGCCAAGAGAAAAAAAAATATGGAACTTTTACAAGCTAAGAAAATACATGCTAAAAAAGGTTATTGATTTTGCACTTTGAAATTAATCTGACTATTTTAAATGAAGAGTTTCCATGGCATGGCAAGAAAGAAAATAGTATTGTGTGGAATTTAAAGGTATGAGAAATAGGCTACAGTGACAAAAGGATAAAGAAGGTGTGAATATCCCCAGGGTAAAGTGATGGGGGCAAAACTGAGGTATTTTAATGATATAGATATCAATTTTGTAAACAGGTAGGGAATGGACATAGTTGAATTGAAACAGATGGATGTGAGCTGATATGGGCACAAATGATAGGACCTTAGAGGTGCTCGGCCATTCAGGGAGCATGTGGGAGCACACGGCTTCTTTGAAAACCAGGCAGAAATAAAGCAAGGGTGAGGGTTGGTAGAGTTGTGGAGGAAAAGGTGTGGTGCAGACACTTTTCACAAACAGAATCCCTGAAATGATTACGGCTTTCTCAATAAAAGTTGAACATCCCACATGAGCATAGAAGTACAGCATTGGCTACATGGAATCTCACATATATTTGTTCCTGATGTTTTAGACCACAGTGTAACGGTGATACTGTAATGTGCATCTGGGGTGTAAGCAGAAGAGAAATGATTTAGAGCCCCAAAATTGTGAAAGCAAAATCCAAAATGAGGACTAAATTAAACAGGCACAGGAGAAGAGTCTCAGTGACAGCTCAATTGGAGTTAGAGAACATAAATTTAGAGTGGACCCAGTCTTGGAAGATAAGTCCTTCTTTAAATCCTAAGGGAGGCTGGGTAATGAAATCCATTAAGAATACACCACCCAATTGAAAGTTGAAAAGGAGATTAGGAAAGACAAATGTAATTACCAGAATTGTAATTTGGTCAAGACACCAAGGTTAATAACATTCCTTCTTTTTCAAAAGTTACCATGAATTTTTTAATACCTTATAATGGCCAGTGTCACAAATTTTATTCCTTCACAAGAGATGAACTCTTTGATGTATAGTTTTAAATGTTAAACATACATTTGGGGCATGTCTTCACCATTGCACATGAACTTATACAATATAAAAATAGACATAAATGCCATTAGAGAAACTTTTGATTAATTAGGTAAAGTATTTAGATTGAAAATAACAAATTCTCTAAATTTGTTGAGAAGTTGTGAGAAAAATAATATCCATTATAGCAGCTTTAAATGAAGACTAATTGTAGATCACTGATGACTTTAAGGGTTAACTCTATGGTTAAAAGATAGTCCTCACTTCAATGAAGTATAGACTTGACAATGTCATGTTGAGTATCCTGTTTAAACTCATCTTATTTCTCTACAACAGAGACACAATCCACTATGAAGTACCAACATTTTAAAGAATAAGCATGTAGAATGCTTGAAATAAGCAGAAAGTTATCAATAAATTTTAACCCTATCATCTATTAATAATTTTAAACCAGTGATTCTTGGATCTCAAATATTGATCAGCAGCAGCTCGAGAGAGAAATGTCTCAGGAAATATCACTGAGATAAATGTCTGAGCATGACACAACCATTTGTCTTATGCCTTTATTGTGTTAGTTATAAGCAATGCTGCAACAAAGAGTGATGTCATTTCTCTTTCTTCCAGAAGTATTTTAAAGAGTAGTAGAAACTGTTTAAACAATAAAAACTATTACTTATGTCTACAAATTTTAAGACCATTTCCAAATATTTTAGGCATATCCTTTTATCTAAGTCATTTAAAACACTAATGCATTTAATTTGGCCCTCGGTAAATGAGACATTTTTGGTAGGAGTTATTTTAGTGATTATTAAATATCTATCTATTTATCTATTTATCTATCTATCTATCCCATGATTTACATCTCTTCATTTTATTTTCTACATGACTTATTTGTCTGTATTTATATCCTTCTTAACTGTTATAGGAAAATGACTCCAGTCTTCAGACTTACATTAACTTGGATTGAGAATTAATAAATGAAGATACAGAAATTAAAACATTTTCTTCAACATTCTTAAATTAAAACTTTGTGATCTGTCTGTCTTGGACTTTGTGTCCATTTCCCAATATCATTATGGCTACAATCTAATTTTAATAACTTGAAATCAGCTCATAAAACAGAGATGAGAAAGGCTCTAAAACAAAATAAAGAACATTGTTAGGAAAATGGAGAGATACTATGCAGAAAATATTGAAAACTAAATCAATTTTATGACATAACTCAAATGAATTAATAAAAACAATGTGGAATTAAGAAAGACATTACATAAAAATAAGTGTTTTATACAATATTTTGAAGGTGTAGAAAAGTATATATATAAACTCCATTAAGGTTTCAGCTGACCTCAGAATATGAACTGAAATTAAACAGATTAATGCATAATGCAAGTTTTATATAGTACTAGAAACCTCACGGAAAACTGAAGCCTATTACTTTAGTAATAGATTGAGTCTATTTGTAAGACTAGACCAAGAGGGGTAAGATGGCAAGTACCATAGAGCCACTGTTTAGGCTCTCAGAGGAGTAAGCAGGAGAGATAGAGAGCAGCTATCCTGGGAACTGGGTAGAATAACACTCATATTAATATCAGAAAAAGAAAAAAAACTCCAATAAGCAAACACAGTGAGATCCCTGTTGAAGATGGAAACTAAAGAGTTGACCTATAGCTAGAGAACTAGAGAGACTTCAAATATTACATTTTCAGTAATAGATAATTTTAAAGAGAAGAGGATGGGAAGGAGAGGAGGAGAATAATGCAAAAAACAAAGGCAATCAGCAGTCAAAAGGGCAGGTTGAAAGGAAGACATAAAAGGCAGGCAACTGAGATTCAAAATATAATAATTACTACTGATAAGATTTATAGGACGTTGGTATCTGCTTACTACATAGGTGTCTGTAAGTGTTAATAAATCTTATCTTCTTTACACAGAACCTTAGAATGTTTAAATGAGCCAGCTAGTTGCAAAGATTCTCAGCCTTTATTGCCACTCTACCACAGGGTGAGTATAAGATGTCCATCCTCTAAGACTTGTCCTGTGTAACACCCCTGGTTTGAAGGGAAAATTTTTGGACAAGTAGTAGAATGCCTGTCTAATATGTGTGATACTCTGGATTCCAGATCCAATAAGAGACAGAAAAAATAAAGAAGAGTGAGGTGAGAAGGAGGAAAAAGATGAAGAAGGCAAGGGAAAAAAGGAAAAGAAAGAAGACAAGAAGAAGCAGAAAAGAAAAAAAGGAAATCTTTGAACTACTGTGGAAGAAAAACATAGGGTTTAGTAAAGACTGAAACAAGACTTGCTGGATCCCCATAATTGGGGTTTTCGGTGACAAATTCTTAATAGGCCTAAGTCAAAGGCATTCCTTATAGAGTGGCTAAGTCACTGTGAGTGATTACATCACTCTCTGGCCCATGAACCAGAACTCTAAGTAGTATGGAAACAAAAGAAAAAGAAGACCATAAGTGAAACTTTTCAAAAATTCTTGTGATAAAGCCGATCTAAATAGCACAGGAACATGTGTAGAATGTGTAGCCATTCAGACGAGTGCATGGAGCTAGATTCTGTATCCTTACTTCAGTGAGAAATCACTCATGTACAGAACTCTCTCTCTCTCTCTCTCTCTCTCTCTCTCTCTCTCTCTCTCTCTC
>JADRCG010010478.1:2903790-2932737 GCA_019844195.1 Rhabdomys dilectus
CTCTCTCTCTCTCTCTCTCTCTCTCTCTCTCTCTCTCTCTCTCTCTCTCTCTCTCTCTCTCTCTCTCTCCCTTTCCCTCTACTTCTACTTGTATCTTTATCTCTATCTCTTCCTTTTTTGGTTCAGTAGGTTTTCCTGAGTTGAATCCTGCCTGGGTATCTCCAGGTCTGGGTTTGCTTTAGTTTGTGGGATTGAATTTCTTTGCCACTTTTTAAAATTCTTTCTACCCACAAGTGGATCTACCTCATCTTTTTCCATCATTTTTATTGTTACCACCACTGTTATTTCCACATTTTATTTTTCTTTCCTGTTCTGGTAACAGTCGCTATTCTTACACTGCTTATTTACTCCCTATATCTCCCCTCAGTTACTTATTACAGTATTCCAGGGACCATGCACTTTAATTCCTCAAAAGTTAGTGGGATCCAAGAGATTTTTCATTTTAATTGGTAATTACTTTCAGAACTAAGCTATCTATCAGTTGTGAATTCTTCCACAGTTAGTAGTATTACATTTGCAGAAGAGAATGAGGGTTTGTTCCCAGGTACCTGGACCTGGCTGAGGTTTTAGCTACTGAGATACACTCCAAGTCTGCTCTAGCAAGCAATCACTATCCCTACTGCACTTTGAGAATTACAAATATGTCAATTGGAGGAACAAAAGTGATTAAAATTCCAATGACAAATTCAATCCAACATGAAAAAGTCCCAATGCATACCACAAGGAATAAAGAAAAAAGTCAAAGAAATGTGACTTCTCCAAAAATTACAAATTCCATACTAATAAATTCCAATTACAGTAAAAATCAAGCAATCCAAGAGAATCTTTATGAAAAATGTTTCATACAATAATGAACCCACAAATAACAATTTCTATCTTATTGAATAAAAATCACAAAAAAATGAGAGGAATGAAATAGGAAGTCAGAATGTCACATGAAACAGAATCTTAATAAAGAAATTGAGATAAAGAATAACATCAAGGTTAAATGTTGAATTAAATGTCCAATAATATAAATAAAACCATAGAGAAAATGTTGACAAAGAGTGGGTCAAGTAGAAAATAAAATCTGGATTTGGGGACAAGATATATAAATTAGAACATTCAGACAACAATAAAGATGAAATAAGAAGAAAGTCAAAGAGAACTTGAAATATGTATGAGACATCATTAAGTACAGCACTTCATGAATTATGAACATAGAAGTAGTAGAAGCTAAAGGCATTCAACACATATTCAATAAAAAGATAGCAAGACAGTGCTCAAATACGAAAGAAAGAAACGGCTACCATTTTTATAACAGGCTTTATTAAGGACAGCAAAATGATAGAATGTCCCATGTCAAATTACAGCTAAAACACTAACTATACACAACAACCACCACAATATATGGCGAGCTGTACAAGAACAGCACTAAGTCATATATGAAGGCAAATGTGTCATAATAGAATATTTCCCAACAGAAACTGTAAAACCAAGAAGGCATACAGTGGTATATTTCTAACTCTAAAAGGAATAACTGAAATGACAGTTTGCTAAATCAAGTAAAGTTACCTTTCAGTATTAAAGAAGAATATAAAGCTTTCCCTGATACATACAAACTAACATAGTCTATGGTTACTAGGCCAGCACTAGATAAAATACTTCAAGGAATCCTACACAATGAAAAGAAAGATTAACACAGCCATGTGGTCACAAAAAAGAATATACTGTGTTCTTACAATAGTAGTAAGTAAGCAAATGACTATTGAAGAATTACTAAATGTTACAAATTGACACAAATGTATACACTATCGTCAAAAATAACTCTGAATTCTAGTAGTCTAAATTCTTCAATCAAAAGGCATAGGCTAGCAGATTGAATTAAATATATGGGTCTGGAGAGATGGCTCCATGTTTGGAGGCAATGGCTGCTCTTGCAGAGGACCCAGGTTTAGGCTCCACCACTCAACAGCAGACAGTTCACAAGTGTTACTCTGCTTTTCAGGCAATCAGCTGCCTGTTTCTGGTTTCTGTAATCAATGCACTCATATGATGCACAAACTGACAAGCACACACACACACACACACACACACACACACACAAATAAATAAAGATAGAGTTTAAAAATCAAACATGACTTATTTATCTGTTGTCTGCTCTTCACTGGCAAAACAAACAAACAAATAAAAACAGTCCAAACATGAAACTATGGAAAAAGACATTACAGCATAAAGGATCTTGAAAAGAAGCAGGCACAATTTCATTAATAGCTAATGGAATAAATTTCAAAACAAACAGTAAAAAGAGATAAAGTCATTTGATACTGTTTAAGGGAACAACCTGTCAAAAAAGTGTAGCATTCTAAAAATATATGCATTAGCAGTACACACAAAGTACCATAAATAAACATTATTGTATGTAAAGACATAGATGAAAGAGTGGGTGACTTCAGTACACAACTCTCACCAGTAGACAGATCATCTAGACAAAACAAAAAGAAATTAAAATTAAATGACAGTAGGATCTGGAAGAAGCTGAGAAAGAGGGAAACCCCATAGGAAGACTATCAGTCTCAACTAACCTAAATTCTTGAGATCTCTCAGACACTGAACCACCAACCAGGCAGCATAGACTAGCTGATAAGAGGCCTCTGACACATATACAGAAGAGGAATGCCTGGCCTGGCCTCAGTGAGAGAAGATCCACCTAACCCTCGAAAGACTTGTGGCTCCAGGGAGTGGGGAGGTCTGTTGTGGTGTGGGGAAGTGGGAACATCCTCTTGGAGATGGAGAAGGAATGGGATGAAGAACTGTAGAAGGACGAACCAGGAGGTGGATAATGACTGGACTGTAAAAAAATTAAAGAATAAAATAAAAAGAAATAAGAAAGAAAATATACAAATTCAAGAAGATAGATGAACAAATTTGTGAATGATTAATGGGTCATTAAAAATAAAGATATATATTTAAGAATTTATAATCAAAATAGAAGTAATATATACTGATATATATATATATAGTTATATTTTTCATGCAATATACAATATATCACCCTCTTAGAAAGAGGAACTTTATCATTATACATGACTATATTGAAAAGTCAGTGAAATTAGGAACTGAGGAGATGGTTCAGGCAAGGAAAGGAAAGAATTTACTACATAAGTATGAGGACAGCACTTCAAATCTCTAGAACCTAGAGTCTGAACCTAGACTCTAGAACCTAGTCCTAGAACCTAGGATATACCTGCTTGACTGTTATCCTATCCTAAGAGAAGGAGAAACAGGGAATTGCCAGAAAATGTTGGCTACCTATAGAAACTGAAATGTCAAGTTCCACATCTAATGAGATGTATACTCTTCCTCAATTTATAAGATACATCATGATAAAATAATTCTCCCAGTATCAGCCATGGGACTCCATACACACATTATTCCCAAAAGAACAAACATATGCACATATGCACAAAGGAACATGTTTATACAATGTACATGTACATACACTTTGAAAAGCAAATATGTGTCTAATAAATAATAATAATGCACCTCATGTTTTAGACAGGCAGGAAATTTCTGTACTGTATATTATTCCCCAATTATTCACATATGGGTATATATGGCTTGGATTATTTATATACAATCTACATGAATATATTGAATCATATAATGACATAATATCTATTTTACCAATGACACCAATGTTCATCTAAAACAATTTGTATCTTTTACACTCTCTGATAATGTTTTCGTTGATTCATTCTTTGTTTTCAGACAGGTGCTTATTTGGTTAGTTCTTCTTAGAAATGACTATATGTGATTACATATAGTAATCACTATGGAAACAGCACTGTGGAAACAGAGGCAAGAAGATCTCTGTAAGTTCCAGGCAAGTATGGCATATATAGTGAGTTCCAGAAAAGCCAGGGCTATGTAGAGAGAAACTTTGTCTCAGAAAACCAAATGAAAACAACAATTAGAACCCTGATGACATTAGAGTGTATACTGAGTTCTCCTCTCTCAAGAAAAGCAGACACTCCTGACAACTTTAAATATAGAAAAAGGTTAAATCTATTTTAACAATCTAATGTCTTGAGGGACATACAAGTAACTCTGACCTCATTTAAATTATTTCTGAGGCTGAAGGTGTCTTGCTTTTAAAATTTTAAATATTTTTACAGGTTATGCTAGAGATACTTTGTCAATTTTTCACTGTTTTACAATAAGCCTATGGTATATTAAGGGGATAAAATCAGTTAAGTTCAAAGGAAGAAATCATCTCTAGCTATTTTATTTCACTATCTATTCCAAACAAACTCTCATAAAATCAAATTCATGTGGAGGCAAGAAGAGATTTACCTACTGTGGCATGATGCTCTATGAAAGTCTCACTATGAAAATAATTTTCTCTAGTTAAATGCCAAAGTACTTAATGCTTAGTTAGGTTCATTATGGACTGCCATGCAGGGGTTTTGTTTTATACTGCAAATCCTCTAGGAAGAAAAACAGGACACAATAAAAATATAGACAAGTCATTGTTGTTCAAACCCCCACCCCAAAATTAGCTAGATCTCCAGAGACCATCAGGGTCAGGCCATGTTATAGATTTAGTATGATTAAAAATAAATCCGTATATAAATCATGTGTTCTACAGGTTTCCTAAAATCTTCATTCCCTATTCCCAATTAAAATGTTAGAATAGAACTAATAGTTATCCAAACACTAAAATAAAAGGAGTTGGCTGATTGTGACTTTGATAGAAAGTTAAGAATGAATGCTTTCATTATAAAAAGAAAAAGAAACCATATATATAAGTATATGTGTATATTTATATTTGTATGCAACAAATTAATAAATTCATGTTGGCCTTTAACAATTGTCAAACATAAAACTTCTAAGAATTAAAACAGGGTTTTCTGACTCACGTCTATACTACCAGAATTTTAGAGACAGAGAGGAAAAGGATCTTAAATTCAGGGCCAGCCTGGGCTACATAAAATTATCTAATCCAATGGTTCCCTGTGTTAAAAATAATAATAAAGGAAAATAAAAATTATTAAAATGAAAGAAATTGATTATCATAATAGAAAAGTGTGGTAGTTCAGGAATACATATAAAAACATGGAACTGGGGTATATTCATGATAAATTTCTACTTAAATGTCTAGCATACAATATGTAAACTCTGAGGTTACTTTAGACTGGCTTGAACAACTAAAGAAGAATACATAGTTAAGAATCACTCTAAAACAACATGCTCATTAGTAAGATTTGACACAGGTGACACTTTTCATTTCTCTATAAATATTTTTTAAACTACAATGATTTTTATGATGAAAGACTGCGTGTTGCATAAACAGAATGAAAACCCAAAATATTATTAGTATGTATACTGTGTTGCTGCTGTTCCAAGCGAAGTGCCCAAGAAGAATATGGGTTCTGTATTCACTCTGCTTATACTACATGAAACCGAAGATCAGTAAGAGAGCATAGCACCTATTTCATTCCATTCCTTATAATATCATGGCAATACAACCATCAAAGAAAGGTACATAATAACATAACTATATGACCAGAACATAGCAGAGTGAGGGTGGAAACCAGAGCCATTAATCCAACTAAACACCATGGTTTAAGAGATTGAAGTGAAATATATAATCCACAAACATAAGGCAGGAAGATGCTTGACATAGTTCTTAGTAATGAAAATTTGGACATGGCATCAAAAGGGCAGTAACAGAAATAAAAAGTAGCAACAGCAGCTCTCTGAAGCGACGAAGCTTAGATACAGCAAAGAAAATAAGGAACAAGATGAAGGCACAGTCTCTTGGGTCAATAGATGTGTAGCATTTAATTTTCTGTTGATAGGGCAAAACTTCATGACCAAGGTAACTTAGGAAAAATGGAATATCTTTTGGCTTATACTTCTAGAGGAGTAAGAGTCTATCATGGTAAGGCTGGGTATGGTGGTGCATACCTTTGGTCTCAGCACCAGTACTCAGAAGATAGAGTCAGGCTGATGTTTGTGAGTTTGAGGTCAGAATAATCTATGTAGTGAGCTTCAGCATAACCAGAGCTACATAGTGAGACCCTGTCTCAAAAAAAACAAAAAGAAAAAAAGAGAGAATGAAGGAAAGGAAAGAAGGAAAGAAAGAAGGAAGGGAGGAAGGGAGGGAGGGAGAGAGAGAGAGAGAGAGAGAGAGAGAGAGAGAGAGAGACTATATCTCATGACAGGAAGGCTTGGCAGCTATGAGTTATGGCCAAGCAGGAAGATAACATCTCATACACTCAAGTACAAGCATGGGGCACAGAAAACGATCTAGGAATTATATGAACATTTACATCTCAAGGCCCAGCCTTTACAGGGCTTTCTCTAGCTAAAATTGGCTCTATCAAACTTTACAAGTAGCACCACCAACTGGGAAAAAATCTTAAATATCTGAGCTCATGGGGATCATTATTATTCAAACCATACATCTGATAAGAGGTTAGTACCTAAAATGTATGAAGAATTCATAAAAGGCAACAGCAGAGTCACACATTCAAAAACATAATATAAAAGACAGGATATAAATCAGATTTTTTAAGACACGTAAATTGTATACACATATAGGAATGGATGTTGAATATCTCTTATTAGAAAAATATAAATAAAAAACAGATCTGTAGTCTGTGAAAATAAGTCAGTCAGTAAGGATGTTTGTCTGTCAAGCACAGAGAGTTGAATTCTATCCTGAAAATTCCTACAAAAGAACCAGGTTTGCATCAAACATAACCAGCCTATCTGACTTGGTGAAGTCAAGGCTGGGGAAAGTCCCCATCTAAACAAAGACGATGACAGTAAAAACAATAAAAAGCAGTGGATAGTGGTTGGAAATTTTACCTGAGCTTTTATTCTGTTCTCCACACACATGCTCCTTCATAGACACAGAGACAGACAAGCAGACAGACAGACAGACAGGCAGGCAGGCACACAGACACGCACACACACACACATTCATTTCATATCTTTTAGATGTCGAGAGATAGGTCAAGGTCAATAGATTTTTAAAAAGCCTGGCAAGAATATGGAGGGTCCCCAAGTTAACAGTAGTACCCTCAATGATTCCATTTCTGTGCATATAATATATACAAGAAAATAATATCAAGATTTTTAAGAAGGTATTTTTGTTCTCATGTTTATTACTGTAATATTCATTATATCCATAATATTGAAAAAAACTAAACTATCTCTTAATGAATAGATACACAAAGAAATGTTCATGCTGCATGTACATGCATAGCACAATATACTACATTTGATATACCTTCTATAATATATATTATCTTATATATTATCTCATATATGAGGGGGGAGTTATTGATTTTCCATACAAAAATAGAGACATTAGCTGCCATTATAATAACATGAATGAAGCTTAGGGTATTATGTTCAGTGAAACAAGCCAAAAAGAAAGAACATGGCTTTACTTAAATGTAGAGTCTGTAACGACTCAATGGATTGTGATAATTCTTTTACAGTGTATATGAATACTCAGTGTTCACATTGCACATTTTTAAAATAGACATTTTTTTTCAATTCACCCCAATAAATCTGAACCAATATGTATATGGCAACAAGAAAAAGTCCAGCTTGTATTTTCCACAGGAAATATGATTTTGGTAGAAGGGACTTAAGGTCATCAGGAGTAAATTTTGCATTTGAAAAAGGATTGGAGGAGCCAATACAAGACAAATGTAAACTCAGACCTTTTAGCTCCTGCCAAGGATTAGGGTTTCCCTTCTCCCAGGAGCAAGAAGAAGAAATAAACAGGATTGAAGTCAGATGGTGATAGGATTATCTTTGCATTTTTACAAGATATTCTTAGGGGGAAACTCTGCTTTTGGGACAGAGATTATACAAGCATTTGTCAAGCTTTTGAAGAGGTGTAGAAAAATAGCAGGCCCTTGGCTTATGGTGTAGGCAGTAAGTTCAGAGGAAAAGACAGAATGCTGAGGCTCACTGGGAAATGGAAGGGAGTTAAGGAGGAGGTCCAGTCTCACAGGTAACTCAGTGGCCGCTGTGGCTCCGTAGTGTAAATGAGGAAGGCCTTCTGATGAAGAAGCATCTGTGGCCTCAGCCACCGAGGGGGAAGATTTAGCAAGGGATGACTAATTTGCGGACATAATAAATTGATTTGTAACAATATCCAAGTTGCTGTTACTGTAAGTGAGACAATCCATAAGGAAACACAAACACTATATACATTTATCACTTAAGGTGGAGTCTTTTAAAACATAATAAACACAGAGAGTAGATTGGTTGTCATCAGCTGTGGTTAGGTCATCAAAAACACGATAGCATTCCATCTGTTGTGGTGCTTGCCTTAAGGAAAACTAGGAATAGCAAAGTTTGGAAAGGATGTGGAAGGGGGAGGGGAGAGCACTGCAGTCTAGGAGTGGAAATGCAACATTCAAACAGAAATGACTTCTGAAAGTTTGCTATGTGAGTTTAGCAGAAAGAGAGATTATTGCGAGGCAATGATATGCCAGATACAGTTGGTGTGGTCTATTATAAGGGCCACATTCTCATGTGTCACATGCCGCTGTAAGCATATCATTGGGGTATTTTAATTTAAATGAAGGAGCTACAAAATTTCTAGAGAGAAGTCATAGACTGAGAAAAGAATTAGGCTACCATAACCCTGAGAAGCTCACATGTTTATCGGCAAAGAAGGTAACTATGTTGTTCTATGAAGAAGTAGCCTAGAAAACTCCAAGATTGTGCTGAAACCATGCTATAGGGCCAGCTGACGACAGGACACGAGATAGCTGTCAAAAGCAGAGATTTTATTCATGTATAGAAGTTGTTTGTGATCGTGCTACAAGCTGTGCAAGGAAAAGGTTGTGAAGATCCAGGGTAAAGAGGTGGGGAAAGCACCTACTGCTTTCTCTGTTTATGGGTGTGATATAAAGAATAATAGCAACTAGGGCCAGAGCTAAGGGTGGATGGGGGGTCAACAAGCCAGGGAGATTGTTCTTTTCAAAGAGGCACATCATTTCAATGTTATAGGGAGAGAAAAATGTCTGAAACCACAAAAGAAGCACACAATTCCCAGAAACAACGTACGAAGGATGTTTGTGCTCTCTCATGTAAGTAAAGGAGAGCATCCTATGATCACTGGTCAATGAATTGTCTCTTGGAGAGCAAATATAAATTAATGAAAGCCATTAAAGACTAATAACATTCAGTGGTTGTCAAGTGCACCTGAACACAGGGAAGGTCTTCACAATCGCTACCCTCATTCAGGATAATCGTGCGTCAGCACTGTCACTGTCTGTCCTCCAAACTTCAGACCTCTCATGTTTATACTTCATCACAATACTTTATCCCTCTACAATTACTTCCGCCGGTTACAGTAATTACTTAAAATCTCTGTGAAGTCCAAGAAGCCTTCTCCTGGCACTTAATGGCACTAAAGTTAAATAAAAAGAAGGGAAGATAAACTGCTTTGGCACTCAGTCCTTAAAACCTGGCTTTGGGCCTCATTTTAAAACATATCACTGAAGGTCTCATCGTATTTCTTCCTGTATTCAATAAACGGTTAAGTGGCCATGCATTCATTACAGCCGGAGCTTCACACAGATGCAAATGGATGGCATTTATAATATTTTACAGTGTTTTGAAGTTTCAAGCCCATCTAGAATGATAAAGACCTGGGAACCGTTAACCTGCCTCACAGTCTTCTTCTTCTTTTTTTTTTAATCGCATTCTTTAATAGATCCGTTCAATTTCTTTGCATGCTATAAAAGTCAAGGAAGAATTTCCATCGTATTAAATGGTAACACATGGAGACCATTTGGTTTTTTTAAGAAGAATGTTCTTTGCTTGTGATTTGTGTTTTTTAATGCCTTTTCCTTCCTCTTGTTCTTTCAGGGACAGTTTGATTCAGAGTAATGGAGCAGTAGAAATTAAATGAATGCACATGAAGTCCAATGAACTCAGCATACTGCTTATCTTGTTACTATACTTAATCTAAATAACCTTCTTTATGCTCTGTTGGAATGGCATTTTCAAAAGGCTATATTGTAGTAAATGAGAGTATATGTCAGTAAGGATTTGCTAGACAAATCAGATCTCACCGAGGAGTATATCTATCCATTACTCCTTAATACACACTCCAGTGTGAAGGACAATTTGTGTGTGTATGAACAGACCATTAACATTTACCATCATTTAAACTATGTTTTCCATCTTTGCTACTTTCCACTTCTATTTTAATTTTACTTATTTACTTATTTATTTCTGGCAAAGGCTCCTGAAGAAAAATTTCTTCCACAAGAAACAATAAAATAAGTCATATATGCACAAGTCATGAGCGCAGTTTTTCTTACCAAATGTGTAGTCCAAGAAATAAAAGCCTTCTAAGGCATGTTGTCAGTGAAAAGGCTGAACTGAAAAATAAAATTCATGGGCACACACAAAACACATGACAACCATGTTTATTGGCAGCAAGTTTCATTAACTTTCTGCTGATTCAGTTTTCATTCATTTTGATGAAATGATTTAATAATATGCAGTTGGCCTCTAAGGGGATAGGAACTCCAAAGGAATACTAACAGAATCAACTAACTTGGACCCTTGGGACTCTCAGAGTCTGAGCCACCATCCAAAGAACATAGTTTATGCAGGACATAAACTTCCCTTCACATATATAGCAAATGTGCAGCTTGGTCTTCATTTGGGTCACAAACTGGAACGAAGATATTCCAAAAATTGTTGTCTGTACATGGGATATGTTCTTCTAGCTGGGCTGCCTTGTCTGCCCTCAGTAGGAGAGGAAGTGCCTGGCCTCACAGAGACTTGAAGTACCAGATTTGGGGATAAGCCCTGGGGGGCAACACCCACTCAGAGTCGAAGGAGGGGGGCATGGAAGAAGGATCTTGGGAGGGAGTGACCAGGAGAGGGCAGGGAGATGGATGAAAAGTGAATAAGTAAAAAAATAAAATTAGATTTATAAAAGGATCTTTTCTATATCTGAACTATTGCTCTGCACTCAGCCTTCTGTGGGATGGGCTATTTGAATATGAAGTATCACATAACACTTTGTTTCATTCAATGTCTTGCTTTTTCTTCTGTAGTTTTTTTTTATTGGATATTACATTTACATTTCAGATTTTATCCCCTTACCCCATTCCCCTCACCACCCAGGAACCTTCTATCCCATCCCCCCCCTCCTCATGCTTCTATGAGGATGTGCCCCCACCTACCTCCCATTCCTCCCTCCCCACCCTCGAAATCCCCCCACACTCGGTGTTCAGCCTTCATGGGACCAAGGATCTCCTCTCCCACCTATGCCTGACAAGGCCATCCTCCCCTACATGTACAGATAAAGTCATGGGTCTCTCCCTGTGTGCTCCCAGGCTGGTGGGTTAGATCCTGGGGAGCTTTGGTTGGTTGGTATTGTTGCTCTCCTCATGGGACCACAAGGTCTTTTATCCAATGTCTTAAGGAAAGCTTGCTGCTATTTGTCCTTATGTCTGGTTCATACAACTAGATTTGCACCCTCTTTTAAGATATTCTGTAAAGTCATCATCTTGAGATTATACAAATAACAAAACAACTAGGTGACAAATGACTGTCTAAAAGCCATTAAAAGTTTTATCAATGCATCCAAAGAAAAAGTTGCTAAGTTTATAGCCAAATCCACAACCATGACATCTTTTGAGTCTTTAGGAAACACAATTTTATGCTTTTATATATGTAGAATTTGATTTTTTATTGGATATTTTCTTTATTTTCATTTCAGATGTTATCCCCTTTCCCCATTGCCACCCCCCCCATAAGACCCCTATCCCATCCCTCCTCCTCCTTTGTACTTCTATACAATTTTAATTACATGCAAGCATTAAGATCAGTTCTAGGTTGAGGAAGTAGCAATGCAATAGATGCAAATAGTCAGGGAACAAGCAAGGCAGTAAACAGATACCCAGGATCACTTCTGTGATCACTGTTTCTACGGGCTTATCAGGATGACCAAAACATCTGAGTCTACTTCCCTGTGCTAACCCAAAGTAATTTTCCTGCCTGAAGCCTACTTCTTTGTTCTAGCCTAAGATTTAGATTTCTGCCTGAAATTACTTCTTTGTTCTAGACTAAAGTAAGATTCCTGCCGAAAGCCTACTTCCTTCTCCTTGGCCCATGTCATATTCCTGACAAGCAGCCCATTTCTTTGTCCTGGGCCCATGTCAGATTCGTCCCAACCAGCCTCAAAGGCTCACTGCCTCTCTCCATTTTTTTATTTCATTAAAAAGACTGAGCCTGTCTTAGGTCTTTCTGATAAGAATGCCTTCCTTATCCATGGAATATGCATTATCCAAAGCAATACACTTCTATCTTAGGTTGGTAAAGCTCTGTGCAGAATTTTATCAGTCCTTGGCTTGCCAGCCTGTTATTATAATAACTCTGTCTGTGGGTCCATTTTCAAGTTCAAGCCATGTACTTTGGCTGCCAACATGTTGATGTTGTTAAAGACAAGCTTTTACACAATGGGCAGGAATAAAAGTGTTCCCAAGACAAAAAGGGCTAGCATGATCAAGCTATATATGCCATTCTTGAAGTCTGACCAGAATAGAAATACTGACCCCAGGCCATGGGTAATTTTATCTGCAGTATCTGCCACATCAACGCTCAGCAGAGCAGCATTCTTGAAATTCATAAGCTCACTATGTATCGTTAAAACATCCAGAGAGTTGTTATAATTATGCCAAATACACTGCAAGTGTCTTTAAACATTATCCTAATTATAATGACTACCAATATAAAGTTTAGAACTAATATAAATCCAATGGTATTTGGTATGACACTCAAGATGGCCCCTTACCCTAAATTCTGAACTTCCTTCCTAAAATTTGAATAGGATAAAGAGCATCAATCCATTGTTCCAAATGCCTATCTAAATCCTCTTGCATATTCAAAACATTAGTAACATTTTTTTCTATATGATTAACAAAAGTAGTTGTCTTAACTTCTTGTGTCACAGCAATTGCAGAAGCAGTGGTGCTAGCAATTAATGTAATTAAAGCTGTTATACCAGCAATAATCAAGCCCACTACCCTCTTGTTTCTGCTTAAAGACTGACTCACTTCTTCCAGTACCTGCAAGCTTTTTTTCAGAAAACCAAGGTTTTGTAATACTCAGGGCAATAAGACAAAAGCTGGTTGATAGACCCCCATAACATACAAGCCAAGTTTCAACACACTAACACAATTAGAAAGTGTACAATCAATGCAACTTACAATAAATACTGTAGAAGAAACAAAAGTAATTTTAACTTGACAATTAAAAAGAGCCTTAACACATGCACTAACATTGTTTGAAATCCAGATCCTGTCCCAACTTTACCTCTTGCTAACATAACATCATAGAGTTCTGCAGCTAACTTCCAAATGTGTCTCTGAAAATGTCCATATCCGGCCTTCCAAATGAAGACTAATATTTCCAATATTGGATTGATTTCTCTACCAGTAAATGATTGAGTCTGAATAACTGGTCATGTTCAAGAAAAATACAAGAATCATTATAACTACTTTTTGATTCTTTGTTCCACAATGTCTAAAAACTTGAGGCAAGGCAGCTTGTCCCATCTGGGATATAGCAAAGCAAATGTGGATTTTATGGAACATATGCCCAACATATGCTTCCTAGTTACCATCGTCAGGGTACTCAGAAAGCTCACGGGTCAGCATCATTCTTTGTCCTGGCATCAGCATGTCTCACTAATCACTCTGGCAGCCATCATGCTCCTTCATCATCCTGAAGAAAAACATAAACATGCTATCTTCCCCATATTAGATACCTGATCAGGATCATGCCATATGCCCGTAAGTGTAAGTTTAGTCTTCCTTTTCACCTAGGCATAAGTATGCCTAGTTTTAGGGTGTCATAGACATTCAGCTGAAACTTTCTTGGCATCTAAATTTTTAGAAATTTAAAATAAAAAGAGCATGATTTAAATAAATTTGTGGTGTATGGGGATATACCTCACCCTTTTTATTTAATGAAGATATTATTTTAAAGTTCCATGGGCCCCTTCCACAATAACTTGTCCTTGAGGATTATAAGGAATCCTAGTGATGTGTGTAATATTAAATTGTTGACAAAACGTCTCAAATGCCTGACTGCAATAGCCAGCTCAATTATCATTATTATTATTATTATTATTATTATTATTATTATTAATTGGATACTTTATTTACCTTTCAGATGTTATTTCCTTTCTCCATCCCTCCGAAACTCCTTATCCCATCCCCTCTCCTCCTGCTTCTATGAGGGTGTGCTCCTACCCATCCACCCATTCCTGCCTCAGTGTAGTAGAATTCCCCCACAATGGGGCATCCAGCCTTCCAGGGACCAAGGCCCCACCTCTCCCAATGATGCCCTACAAGACCATCCTCAACTACATATACAGCTGGAGCCAGAGGTCCCTACATGTATGTTCCCAGGCTGGCAGTTTTAGACCCTGGAAGCTCTGTTTGGTTGGTATTGTCACTTTCCCCATAGGGCCTCCAGCCCCTTCAGCTCCTTCAGTCTTCTCTCTAACTCCTCCATTGGGGACCCTGTGATCAGTTCAAAGGTTAGCTGTGAGCATTCACCTCTGTAAATATCAGGCTCTGGCAGAGCCTCTCAGGAGACAGGCATATCAGTTTTCTGTCAGTATGTTCTTCCTGGCATCCACAACAGTGTCTGCCTTTGGTGACTGTACATGGAATGGATCCCAGGTGAAGCAGTCTCCAGACAGTCCCTCCTCCAGTCTCTGCTCTACACTTTATCTCCATATTTACTTCCATGAGTATGTTGTTACTCCTTCTAAGAAGGACTGAAGCACCCACACTTTGGTCTTCCTTCTTGAGTTTCATGTGGTTTGTGAGTTGTATCTTAGGTATTGTAAGCATTTGGAGTAATAGCCACTAACCAGTGAGTGCATATCATGTGTGTTTCTCCAGAAGTTCTTTTATTGTTGAGAATAGTTCTCGCTATCCTGAGTTTTTTGTTATTCCAAATAAATTTGCATATTGCTCTTTCTATCTCTATGAAGAATTGAATTGGAATTTTGATGAAGATTGCATACAATCTGTAGATTGCTTTTGGCGTGATGGCCATTTTTACTAAATTAATCTTGCCAATTTAAGAGCATGGGAGATCTTTCCATCTTCTGAGATCTTCTTCTATTTCTTTCTTCAGAGATTTGAAGTTCTTGTCATACAGATCTTTTACTTGCTTGATCGGATTCATTCCAAGGTATTTTATATTATTTGTGACTATTGTGAAGGGTGTCATTTCCCAAATTTCTTTCTCAGCCTGATTATCTTTTGAATAGAGGAAGGCTGCTGATTTATTTGAGTTAATTTTATATCCTGGTACTTTGCTGAAGTTGTTTACCAGGTTTAGGAGTTCTCTGGTGGAAGTTTTAGGGTCACATAAGTATACTATCATCTCATCTGCAAATAGTGAAATGTTGACTTCTTCCTTTCCAATGTGTATCCCTTTCTCCTACTTTTGTTGTCTAATTGCTCTGGCAATTAGACAAATTGTCTAATTGACTGTCATAACTATATTAAATAGGTAGGGAGACAGTGGGCAGCCTTGTCTAATGCCTGATTTTAGCGGGATTGCTTCAAGTTTCTCTCTATTTATTTTGATGTTCACTATTAGTTTTCTGTATATTGCGTTTACTATGTTTAGGTATGGGCTGTGGATTACTGATCTTGAACTATGAAAAGGTGTTGAATTTTGTCAAATACTTTCTCAGCATCTAGTGATAAGATCATGTGGGCTTTTTTTTCTTTGAGTTTGTTTATATAGTGGATTATGTTGATGGATTTCCATATATTGCACCATCCCTGCATTCCTGGGATAAAGCCTACTTGATCATGATGAATGATAGTTTTGATGTGTTCTTGGATTCAGTTTGTGAGAATTTTATTGAGTATTTTTGCATCGATATTCACAAAGGAGATTGGTCTGAAGATCTCTTTCATTGTTGGGTCTTTGTGTGGTTTAGGTAGGAGCATAATTGTGGTTTTATAGAATGAATCAGGTAGTGTTCCTTCTGTTTCCATTTTGTGGAATTCTTTAAAGAGAATTGGTATTAGGTCTTTTTTGAAGGTCTGATAGAACTATGTACTATAATCATCCAATCCTGGGCACTTTTTGACGGCCAGACTTTTAATGACTGCTTCTATTTCTTTCAGGGATATGGGACTATTTAGATGGTTTATGTTCTCCTGATTAACTATGGTACCTCGTATCTGTCTAGAAATTGTCCATTTCATCCAGATTTTCCAGCTTTGTAGAGTATATCTTTTATAGTAGGATCTGATGATTGTTGTTATGTCTCCTTTTTCAGATCTGATTTTATTAATTTGGAGACTATCTCTGTGCCCTTTGGTTAGTCTGACTAAGGGGTTATCTATCTTGTATATTTTCTCAAAGAACCAGCTCCTGGTTTTATTGATTCTTTGTATAGTTCTTTTTGTTTCTATTTGGTTGATTTCAGCCCTGAGTTTGATTATTTCCTGCTGTCTACTCCTCTTGGGTGTATTTGCTTCTTTTTGTTCTAGAGCTTTCAGGTGTGCTGTCAAGTTGTTAGTGTATGCTCTCTCCAGCTTCTTTTTGTAGGCACTTAGAGCTATGAGAATTCTTCTTAGCACTGATTTCATTGTGTCCCATAAGTTTTGGTGTGATGTGACTTCACTTTCATTAAATTCTAAAATGTCTTTAACTTCTTTCTATATTTCTTCCCTGACCAAGTTATCACTGAGTAGAGTGTTGTTCAGTTTCCATGTGAATGTGGGCTTTCCTTTGATTTTGTCATTATTAATGACCTGTATTAGTTCATGGTGATCTGGAAGGATTCATGGGATTATTTCAAATTTCTTTATCTACTGAGGCCTGTTTTGTGACCAATTATATGGTTTATTTTGGAGAAGGTACAATGAGGTGCTGAAAAAAAGGTATACTCATTTGTTTTAGGATGAAATGTTCTATAGGTATCTGTTAAACCCATTTGGGTCATAACTTCTGTTAATTTTACTGTCTCTCCATTTATTTTCTGTTTCCATGAACTGTCCATTGCTGAGGGTGTGGTGTTGAAGTCTCCCAATATTATTGTGTAAGGTGCAATGTGTGCTTTGAGTTTTAACCAAGTGTCTTTTATAAATCTGGGTGCCTTTGTGTTTGGAACATAGATGTTCAGAATTGAGAGTTCGTTTTGGTTGATTTTTCCTTTGATGAGTGTGAAATATCCTTCCTTATCTTTTTTTATAGCTTTAGATTGAAAGTCAATTTTACTTGATATTGTAATGGCTACTTCAGCATTTTTCTTGGGACTGTTTGCTTGGAAAATTGTTTTCCAGCCTTTTACTCTGAAAAAGTGTCTGTCTTTGTCACTGAGGTGCGTTTCCTATATGCAGCAAAATGCTGGGTCCTGTTTATGTATCTAGTCCATTAGTCTATGTCTTTCTATTGGGGAATTGAGTCCATTGACTTTAAGATATATTAAGGAAAAGTGATTGTTGCTTCCTGTTATTTTTGTTATTAGATATGGACTTATGTTTGTGTGGCAATCTTCTTTTGAGTTTATTGGAAGAATATTATTTTCTTGCTATTTCTAGAGTATAATTTCACTCCTTGTGTTGCAATTTTCTCTCTATTATCCTTTGTAGTGCTGTATTTGTAGAAAGATATTGTGTAAATATGGTTTTGTCATGTAATATCTTGGTTTCTCTGTATATGGTGATTGAGAGTTTTGCTGGGCTGGCATTTGTGTTTTCTTAGGGTCTGTATGACATCTGTCCAGGATCTTCTGGCTTTTATAGTTTCTAGTGAGAAGTCTGGTGTAATTTTGATAGGTTTGCCTTTATAAGTTACTTCACCTTTTTCCCTTTCTGCTTTTAATATTCTTTGTTTTGTGCATTTGATGTTCTGATTGTTGCATGACAGGAGCAACTTCTTTTCTGGTCTAGTCTATTTGGAGTTCTGTAGGCTTCTTGTATGTTCATAGGCATCTCTTTCTTAGGTTAGGGAAGTTTTCTTCTATAATTTTGTTGAAGATATTTACTGGCCCTTTAAGTTGAGAATCTTCACTCTCTTCTATACCTATTATCCTTAGGTTTGGTCTTCTCATTGTGTCCTGGATTTCCTGAATGTTTTGAGTTGGGAGCTTTTGGCATTTTGCATTTTCTTTGACAGTTGTGTCAACATTTTCTATGGTATCTTCTGCACCTGAAATTCTCTCTTCTATCTCTTGTATTCTGTTGGTGATGCTTGCATCTATCACTTTTGATCTCTTTCCTAGGCTTTCTATAGCCAGAGTATACACTCTTTGTGGTTTCTTTATTGTTTCTACTTCCATTTTTATGTTCTGGATTGTTTTGTTCAATTTTTTCACCTGTTTGGTTGTGTTTTCTTAAAACTCTCTAAGGAATTTTTGTGTTTCCTCTTAAAGGGCTTCTACCTTTTTACCTGTGTTCTACTGTATTTCTTTTAGGCAGTTATTTATGTCCTTTTTAAAGTCCTCTTTCATCATCATGAGAAGTGATTTTAAATTTGAATCCTGCTTTTCTGGTGTGATAGGGTATTCAGGACTTGCTCTTGTGGGAGAACTAATTTCTGATGATGCCAAGTAACCTTGGTTGCTGTTGCTTATGTTCTTGAGCTTGCCTTTTGCCATCTGTTATCTCTAGTGCTACCTGCACTCACTGTCTCTGACTGGAGCCTGTCTTTTCTATTATCTTGGTTTGTGTCAGAACTCTTCAGAGTCCCAGCTGTCTCTGTGATCCTGTGATCCTGAGATCCTGGGTGTAAAAGCTCCTGGGAGTCTGGCTGCCTCTGGGTCTTGAAATCTTGGTGTGACCAATCTTCTGAGATCCTGTGATTCTATTATCCTATGTTCCTGGGTGTGTTAGAGCTCCTGAGAGTCCAGTCTCTTCTGAGTGTCTGGGATTGGGTGCAAAGCTGACACTCAAGGTCTACTCAGGGCACTGGTGCAGACTGGAAGAAACCTGTGCCACTAGACATGAGTGAGTTCCTGGGTCCCCATGTGTCCCAATTATTTCACGTTTGGGGTGGGCATTGCTGCCTCCTCATCTATGAGTCTGGGTTTATAAGAGTTCCTTGGAGTCCTGCCTCCTCTGAGCTTCAGGGGGATTGGGTGCAGAGCTGATGGTCAAGGTCCTCTCAGGGCACTGGCACAGAACAGAAGCCTATATGTAGGATTTGTAATTCATTTCACTAGCATTTCTTTCAATTCTGCATATTGAAAAGAGATCTCAATGAGAGATTATTTTTAAGTTTAGGCTATCATTCAAACATAGTCAATAAAATGTATTAACTAAGTTGACTCTACTTCAAGTTTGCTTGAAATAGAATGTTCTCATTTTATTAACCATGTAAGAAGAGAAACAAACATTTTGCTAATTCTCAAGAGGATATATGATGAAATCAAATACATTATATTAGCTAAAACTACTTTTAGCTCAAAGTATATGTAATTCTCAAATCAGTAACCCAAAATATACTTTACTTCAAGACATTACTATTCTCATAAAAAATAATGCTTACTCACACATTTATCATTCAGTATAATTTTAGAAGTTATAGCCAAGATAATAAAAGGAAAATGAAAGAAATCTACATTTCTGAAAGAAAGATATTAAATTATCATTAGCTTTAGATGATATGATTTGCAGCTTTCAAGATAGAAGAAAATCAACTAAAATTATAATTATTCAGGGAGTTTTGTAAGTTGATTAAATACAATGTCTCAGAAAAGTTTATGTATATTTCTTACTCATTATGTAGAAGTCATAATAATAAATTTTGAGAGTAACTGAATACACAAACAAAAGAAAACATAAAGCATAATACCAAAATGAAATTTTCAGTCATTACATAGGAACAGAATGTAATCTAGTATACTTACAGTACATGTACAAAATTTTCTGTAGAAGACAATAAAAACCCCTTAAAAATCTATGTACCAGTATCTACAATATATTCATAAAATATATATGTTTAATGATATAAACTAATGTTAAATGTAATTTTCTTACATTTATTTGTAAAAATTACCATGGTACACTTATGGAGATGACAGGGCAAATGATGAAAGTTGGTTCTGTCCATCAACAGTGTTGGTTCCAAGGATACTCAGGTTGTCAGGCTTGGCAGCAAACACTTGCACTCACAGAGCTATCTTACTAGACCTAGTTTTAATTTGAATTGTAGAATACTTACAGCCAACAGTAATTTCTACTTAGACAACCTCAGAATACTTAAGAACACTTGTTCCCAAATATTAAGGAAAAAGTTAGGTCTCCATCCTGTTTTTATTATTGTTCACAGTGTTATGAAGGAGAGTACCCCAATCAGAACATGGCTTGCATGAGACCCACTACTATTGTTTAATTTATTGTCTATTATTGCCTGAGCTTCATATCATTGCAGTCTCTACCTACCTTGGATGAAATAACATGTCTCGCCATTGGCGAGATACACCTAGATAATTTTCTGCCAATTACTCAGCATTTGGGAGCTACTACCTTAATATTTTCCCAACCACACTTTTCACCTCTGATAACTAGAGTTAGCAATTCCATCGGATAACTCCAAACATTTCTCAATTCCTGGATTCTGGTTTCCCATTTCCTCCAGGGACCTCCCAGTCTGCTTCTTGCTCTAAAACTGTATACTCTTAGTGCCCCCACCACTCTTCATATAACTGTGATTCTTTTTTATGTTGTTGTTCTGAGGAATGAAGTGTCGCGGTATGTGTATGAAGGTCACAGAACAACTTGTGAGAGCTGGTTCTCTCCTTCAACAATTTGGGTTCCAAGACTAGTATTCAGGTTGTCAGGCTTAGTCTACATTTATTGACTGAGCCATCTCTTTGGCCCTAGTTTTAATTTAAATAGTAAAAAGGATTGATTATCAATTATTTCCCTATTTCCACACAATTTAATGAAAGTGATAATCCATAGACTTTTACTTAATGATTAGGCAATTGATTCAAAAGAAATTTAATACGGTTTCACAGTATTACACTCAAGAAAGTAAAATACAATTTTGGAAAACATAAAAGTCTATATAATCAGGAGAGCTGCAATGGAAGCTGAGAATCCTTTCTTTCTTTCTTTCTTTCTTTGTTTCTTTCTCTTTTTTTTGTGATAGAACTGAACATTTGAAGTTCACTTAAAAACAAAAACAAAAAGCACCAGAACTTAAAATAACACACACACACATACACACACACACACACACACACACACACACACACACACATACATTTTCAGAAGCAACAACTAAAATATCTTCAAATACTAGCAATGATGCAAACTTGTCAAATTGTACAATACCCATAAGTTATTTTAAATATCAAATGTAACCAGAAACTCATTCAAAAGCATTTCTATGCATAAAAGCATATTCAAAATATATTTAAATACACACGTCTTAAAATATGAGGGTTTCCTAGATATTTGGAATGTAAATCCTACTACATTTTTCTATTTCTCTTCTACACTTTTCTTTAATTCTTAATCTCTGACAGAAATCATTTATTCTTGATGGTGACATTTAGTGAATCACCCCACAAAACAACACCACAGAATTCTAAGCCAGAGTTATGAAGCATTCCAAAGCAAAGATAACCCTTGATTGATGCAGCTCCCAGAAGAGATAAAACAGCACTTGGAATTCATTCTCATCTGTCTCATTGACTTCAGTGAAATGTCTCCTTCCAAAAACTTCTTAATTGGGTTTTACATTTCATGTATAAGATGTGAGTAAAAGACAATTCACTTTTGAATAAGTACCATGTCTTCTGTGTGGGTATTTATATAATTGAATTCAGTTCTCACAATCTGATTCTTAGTGATTGATTGATTGGTTGATTGATTGACTGACTGACTAAATATATGCTGCCTGCACATTAATGTCATAATATGGTGAAAAGACATTTTAGTTATTTTTTACTCTTGCCCTCCTCTCGAACATACTCTCCTCTTGGAAGCTCCTTATTGAAAACAATAAAAAAAATACTTCTATTTTTAAAAAATTTATGTTCCATTACTTTCAAGTTGAGGTTTAAATTGTGTGAAAATGTAATAGCTATTTCAGAAGCAAGCCTGGATTTGAGAATGACGATAGAAAAGTAAAGCAGAAACAATTTTCTTTTTCCGGTTGTCATAAAATGAATAAGAACAACAGAAGCAATATAGAGAAAAAACGTTCGAATTCACCATTAACAACTACACAACCATGCCATGAATTTCAAATGATGAAAACCAAGGGAAAGACTAGAAGATGGTGGCAGAATAGAGCTTGGATAGCAACTTCAAACTCATGCACAGAAGGTACAGTGTTAAGCAGGAACAAAGTACATCAAGCAGTTTCAATGTCCCCATCACCACACACACACACACACACACACACACACACACACACACACACCAATCTTCATCATTAGCACTATTATGAACTAGAGAGAAGAAAGGAATTAGATGTTACCCCCAAAGGAATCAGAAGAATAAATCCAGCAAGCTGTAGGATGACCAAGGTTTAGATCATAACTACAAGAAAATTACTGTTCAGCTTTGGGGAATGAAAAACAGAACAACAAAATTATATGTGCATGGAAAGGAGTAGAAGACAGGAATAGGAAAAATTGATTATGTTACATATTCAAGCCTAAAGGCTTCATATCAACTGGAGTGGGCAGTATTTATGAACTTCTATATAGAATGAATAACCTTTATACGGACAGTACTATAAAATAAAGACTTCTTTCTTGGAGATACATGCCTTGTATTTTATTTTGAAACACCTAGTCATGATTGGTTTCCATTTTTATTCTTAGCAGTTTTCAAAATATTTGACGTATTCAAAAGAACTCAGGTTGTATAATAAATGAGAATAAATAAAATGAGAGGTTATTTAGAAGTGAGTATATCAGACAAAAACCAAAAGCATTGTCTTCATATTTTAATTTTATGTTTTAAGCACATTTTAATTCTCATTGACTTTGATTGTCTGGTCCATTTTAAGGAAAATTTAAAGAGTAGGTCCAAACCTAAATAACTTTAGGCATTCACACACAATAATCATAAGCCTTTGATTCTCAAAACACCCTGAAGCCCTGACATGTGGGCCTGAAGAGCAATGCAGTAAAGGAAAATGGACAAATGAAGCAAGACAGATGTTTGTGTAGAAGCGTGCAAATTAATTACAAAATAATTTTTAACAATAAAAGGTGACTAAGAAATACAGTTAGAAAATATCTTGTACTAGTTCTGCCATTCAACTCTAAAGTTTTGAATATGAGTTATATTTGAAAGATTGTGAAACTTTTTCATTATGATTTTGAAGGGTATTCATGATGTCAAACTGAAATTTTAAGTTTGTCTAGCTTAGGACAAGCTAAAAAAAGCACAACCCTAAAACTTAAAAGACATCACCATTATTTTCATAATTATTTAAATGAAAATTTTCTTAATAATTTTAAAACTACAAGAAATACATTATCTAAGAGAAATATTATTAAAAACACAAACTGAACCTACAAGTGATTGCTTTCATGCCCAGTTCATAAAATGCAGGTACTGCATTAATAAAATTATGAAATATTACAAATTGATCAAAATAATACATGCTTAGATAATAATATTAATCAACATAGTCTCCAGAATCTTTAAATAAGTCAGAATAATTGAATGAAGAAGCAAACACTTCCCAGAAAAATGCTATTATATTCACTACCTCAATAAGTTCAAAGGTGATGCAGTTTTCTAATGGTTAATAAATATATAGAAATAAATAGGCTTGCACTAGCCATTAAAAAGAGATCTGCCTCATATGTATGCAAATATGTACATATTTGTGAACAAAAAAACCACACACAAATCTGTAGTAAGATGACACAGTACAATTTTGAAAAGCACATCCAAAAGCACTTTAAGAGAAAGACAGATTCATTTCCTCAAGATATACTACTTCTGAAATCATAAAAGGCAAATACCTTTACTCTCTAAGTGATTTTCCTATTTCCTGGCTAAGGTTTCTTCTAATCAGATAGCCAATCCCTTCCTTGGGGTTAGGAATAGGCTATTCTACTCAACTTGGTCCTATGTGGATTCTGTACTATAGAATTTGTCCTATGTGAACTGTTGGTTTATGCATTTTGTATGTAACATTGTAGTCAAACAACCTTTGTCTCTTGTTACCTGCTAATCAGTATTTCTGTCTACTATATACAAAGCTTATTATTTAAGATACAAGTTGTTTCTTATTTATGTACAAAAGACAAATGTATAAAGACAGCAAGACACTTTACAGTGCAATATCTGTAATTTTGTGAATTTTATTCCTTATGCTTTCTATTCACAATACTTTTAGGTTGTAAAGTCCCCTTTTAATACAAGTGTACACACACACACACACACACACACACACACACACACACACACACACCACAAACACCCATAGTCAAACCTAAGAAATGACTATGTAAAAGTTATGAATGTTAATATCAAAAACATGGCAAAAATAAACAAATGAGGACAAGACAGTTAAAAGATATGCTATGTCCATGGGTTGAATTATATAATATATTTAAGATGATAATTGAACCAAATTTATCTACAGAATCATCACAATACCTTTCAAAATCCCCACGTGAGACTTCTGTGGAAATTGATAATGTGATTACAATTCTATGTGCACATGCATAGGACATTCAAGAACCAAATTATTCTTTGAGAAAGCATTTTGAAAATAAATCATAGAAGAAAAATTTAAATAAGTTAGGCAAAAATGTACTTAAATATAGGATCAAAAGCAGACTGTATAAAACAAAAATTATGAATTAAATTTAAGACAAATTAAAATCCCTACTCCTTAAAAAAGTCTATCAAGAGGATCCAAGTTCATAATTGTAGACTAAAAGAAAATATAAACTATATGTCTCTTAAAGAAGTTCACTTAAAATTGATTAAACATTTTTTATTTTAATTATTTGGAATTCTCAATGTTGAGCAAAAATAGTTAGCCTATTAGAACATTGGCTAAAAAATCTGGAGGCAATTCATCAAACAAAACACATGAATAACAAATAATGAATAAAAACATATCTGTCATTTTAAGTAAAACACAATATATATTAGAGGGATACTGAAATGGTAAAAATCAAAAAGCCAAATCCTACCATACACTGGCAAGAATATATAATGATGAAAGTTCTTACACTCTGATAAAAGGAGCATAAATATGTGAAACCTGTTGGAAATCACTTTCTATCTCTTAAAAGTTAGCCACACATCTTTCATATTATCTTGATGCTGTACTTTTAAAAAGGAAACCCCCCCAAAAAACCAAAACAAAACGAAACAAAACATAAACAAAAGAACAGAAAAAAATTTAAAACATACTTTGATAAAAGATACACACTATTTTTGTATTATTTTTGTTGTTGATTTTTTTCTCTGGAAATTATCTTGCTGCATGTCTCAGAGTGGCTTAGAATTCAAAATAATGTGCCTCAACTTTCCAAGTGATGAGATTTCAGCCGTGTATTATCATACTCAGAAAAATTTCTCCACAGGTTTAATTGTAATAAATAAATACTACAAAAGAAAAAGAACCTAAATAATTGAATTGATAACAGATACAAGAAAACTAAAATAACCCATGCATCCTATCAGATCACCACAGACTAAGGCTAGTCTTCAATAACAACAAAAACAACTGAAAACTCACATAGCCATGAAAATTCAACAACTCTCTATTCAATGATAATTTTGTCAAGGAAGAAATAAGAAACAAATTAAAGATTTTATAATTCAATGAAAATGAATGTACAACATACCCAAATTTGTGGAACACAATGAAAGGAGTGCTAAGAGGAAAATAATTCATAGCACTAAGTGGTCTCAGTAAAAAGTTAGAGAGGTCCTACACTAACAACTTAACAGCACACCTGAAAACCCTAGAAGAAAAAGATGCAAATGCACCTAAGAGGAGTAGAAGGCAGGAAATAATCAGACCCAGGCCAAAAATTAGCCAAATAGAAACAAAGAGAAGGATAAAAAGAATCAACAAAACCAAAAGCTGATACATTGAAAAAAAAATCAACCCAATAGATAAACCTTTAACCAAACTAACTAAAGGGCACAGAGAAAGTATCCAAATTAACAAAATCAGAAATGAAAAGGGAAACATAACAACAGAAATGGAAAATTGAAAAAATCATCAGATCCTATTACAAAAGCCTATACTCAATAAAACTAGAAAATCTAGATGAAATTGATGATTTTCTAGACAGATACCATGTACCAAAGTTAAATCAAGAGCAGGTAAACTATCTAAACAGGTCCATATTCCCTAAAGAAATAGAAGTCATTAAAAACCTTAAAAACCTCCCAAACAAACAAAAATAGCCTAGGGCCAGATTTCTTTAGTGTAGACTTCTACCAGACCTTCAAAGAAGAGCTCCTCAAATTATTCCATGAAATAGAAACATGAGGAACACTCCCTAATTCATTCTATGATGCCAAAATTACTCTGATAATTAAACCACACAGAGATTCAACAAAGAAGTAGAACTTCAGATCAATTTCGCTTCTGAATATTGATGCAAAAATACTCAAAATTCTTGCAAACTGAATCCAAGAACACATCATTTACCATGATCAAGTAGGCTATATTTCATGGATGCAAGGGTGGTTGAATATATGAAAATCCATTAATGTAATCTACTATATTAACAAACTCAAAGGAAAAAAAATCACATGATCATCGCATTAGATGCTGAAAAAGCCTTCAACAAAATATAATAACACATCATGTTAAAAGTATTGGGGAGATCAGGAATTCAAGGTCCCATACTTAAAAGTAATAAAAGCAATGTACTTTTATTTTAATAAAACCAACTGCCAATATCAAATTAAATGAAGAGATACTCAAAGCAATTCCACTAAAACTGGAGACAAGACATGCTGCCCACTCTCTCCCTATCTGTTTAATATAGCACTTGAAGTTCTAGCTAGAATAATTAGGCAACAAAAGGAGGTCAAAGGGATACGAATTGTAAAGGAAGAAGTCAAAATCTCACTATTTGCAGATGATATGGTAGTCTACTTAAGTGACCCCCAAAATTCCATCAGAAAATTTCTACTGCAGATTTCAGCAAAGTATCAGGATATAAAATGAACTCAAAACAGTAGCTTTCCTTTACACAAATGATAAATGGGCTGAGAAAGAAAATATGGAAATAAAACCTTCACTATAGCCACAAATAGTATAAAATATCTTGGAGTAACTCTAACAATCAAGTAAAAGGCCTGTATGACAAGAACTTCAAGTCTCTCAAAAAAGAAATTAAAGACCTCGAGAAAGAAATTATATTTCACGAGAAAGAAATTAAAAACTGCATGATATTTGTATAGCATCAGACAGGTTGATCAATGGAATAAAATTGAGGACACAGAAATAAAACAACACACTTATGGACACTTGATCTTTGACAAAGAAGTCAAAAATATACAATGGACCAAAGAAAACACCTTTAATAAATAGTTCTGGTCTATGTAGCAGTCAATATGTAGAAAAATGAAAATAGATATATGTTTGTCACCTGGTACAAAGTTCAAGTCCAAGTGGATCAAGGACCTTAATGTAAAACCATATACACTGAATCTAATAGAAGAGAAAGTGGGAAAGAGCCTCGAACTCATGGGTGCAGGGGAAATTTCCTAAATAGAACTTGAATGGCTCATGTTCGAAGATCAAGAATTGATAAATGGGACCTCATGAAACTGAAAAGCTTCTATAAGGCAAAAGACATAGGCAATAAGCCAAATCAAGAACCTATAGATTGTGAAAAAATATCTTCACTAACCTCACATCTGATAGAGGGGTAATATCCAAAATATATAAAGAACTCAAGAAGCTAACCTCCAAATAACCAAACAACCCAATCAAATAATGGGGTATAGAACTAAACAGAGAATTCACAACAGAGGAATAGTGAATGGCATAGAAGCATTTAAAAAAATGTTCAAGGTCCTTAGTGATAAGGAAAATGCAAATCAAAATGACCCTGTGATACCACCATACACCGATCAGAATGTCTAAGATCAAAAACTTAGGCGAAAACTCATGTTGGCAAGGATGTGGAGAAAGAGGAACACTCCTTCATTGTTGGTGGGATTGCAAACTGGTACAACCACTTTGGAAATCAATGTGGAATTTCCTCAGAATATTGGAAATAGATCTATGTGAAGACCCAGCTATACCACTCCTGGGAATATACCCAAAAGATGCCCACCATGCCACAAGGGAACATGCTCCACTATCTTTATAGTGATATTTGTGATATCCAGAAGCTGGAAACAACCCAGGTGTCCCACAACAGAAGAATGGATAGTGAAAATGTGGTTCGTTTACATAATGAAATACAATTCAGCTATTAAGAGTGAAGACATCATGAGTTTTGCAGGCCAAAGGATGAAACTAGAAAATATCATCCTGAGTGAGGTATCTCAGACCCAAAATAACATGCATGGTATGTATTCACTAATAAATGGCTATTAGCCAAAAAAGCACAGAATACCCAGAATACAATCTAGAGAACTCATAAAGATTAATAAGTCATAGGGTCCAAGTCAGGATGCTTTAATCCAACTAGGGAGGGAGAAGAAACCAGAGGGCAGAAGGAAGGAGGGAATTGGGTGGGAGGTGGAATGAGGAGGGTCAGGGGAAAAGAGGAACATGATCAGGTATTGTTAAGGGACCAGGAGTGAAACGCCGAGGACCAGCAGAATGAATGGAAATACACAACCTCAGGAGATGGGAGATGGGAGATGGAAGGTGGGAGGTGGGAGGTGGGAGGTGGGAGCTGGGAGCTGGGAGCTGGGAGCTGGGAGCTGGGAGCTGGGA